>BLKM01000267.1:0-122583 GCA_013340265.1 Coptotermes formosanus | reverse complement strand
TGGGTCATCTTCAGGGAGAACTTTTTGTTATCGTTACACTAAGACTGCACTTTATAGTTAAGTGAGAATGTGCTGTTGACTGTGTACTGCGTTGTTTTTGGAGCACACCTCCAAAAACAACACAGTACACAGTCAACAGCACATTCTCACTTAACTATAAAGTGCAGTCTTAGTGTAACGATAACAAAAAGTTCTCCCTGAAGATGACCCAGCAGGTTCGAAACATGTAGGAGTGTGTTATGATTGATGATAAAACTCTCTTTGTGCATTTGTTGGTGATTAGTGGTTTTGTACGAATAGGGTTCTGTACAAACCGCTGTACAGTTTATAAAAACATGTAATAAAGGTTGGCATATGAATTGCCTTGAGAACTTTTATATTCAGTAATATCAGCTTCAGGGATCCTTAATAGATGAGCAAAATATCAGTGAAATAAATCTTTTGTTTGTTCTCATCCATGACTAAAACTCTCAATATGCAGGCGCACAGGTACTACACTTCCTCTGTACAATGCCACAGGGCACTCATTTTGTATACTACACCACTAGACACATCACACTCCACACACTCCATCTGGTATGTACTCTGATATGTACTCTTCATTATATAACATAAATACATCTTCTGTAAATATTATTAATATGTACTCAGTTATCTCAAATTTACAGTGCTAACTTATTTAAAGGATGAGATCTTTTTGAATTACATAAGATCGAGACATGTTTGTATGCATACTCTATACAGAATATGAACAACTACCAACTTACGCAAGGAATGGCTGACTGTCACATAATTTTAATATTACAACATTGGAATTTTATGCTTATCGACTTTACGTATTTTAGAATTTTGATATTTTAATCATTCCAATAGAGACAATGCTGTACTTAGATTAACATGTTGGGCTTATCTATAATAAATTTGAATAACATTTCCTTCGTCCTGCGTGGGAGTTCCATGGATCGCCACCAGATGGCAGGAGACAGAACTATGAGAACGGAGTTCCATAGATGTCCAATAGATGTCAGGAGACGCAAATAAACAGGCCCATG
Organism: Coptotermes formosanus; assembly: GCA_013340265.1. Lineage (NCBI taxonomy): Eukaryota > Metazoa > Arthropoda > Insecta > Blattodea > Rhinotermitidae > Coptotermes > Coptotermes formosanus. Next base: position 121,531 of record BLKM01000267.1, on the reverse strand, counting down.
AAAACGCTTTCAAGTTTAATCACAAACTTTGAATGTGGTAACAGTGGACATTTATGATCTTACGATATTTATGCTGTTATGGTAAATGATATGTATATGGCATCAAGTGTGAATGAAGGTAATACAACACCACCACGAAATTCTAGTGTTTTAAATGTGGTAATATTGGAATGCAACAGCAGTTATATGCTGTGATTCATATACAGCTGCACGTAACATAACACTATAACATTTCAGTGTCACAATACTGCAGCGTTTGATGTGCTCATTCTATTATAACATGCCTAATGCTCTCATGCTGTATAACTGCACATACTGTAGCATTTCAGTGTCACAATACTGCAACAATTGATGCACTCATTCTAATATAACGCCTAATGCTCTCGTGCTACCTATATGAAATTCAGTAATGCAAAGGCATGTAATGCTTGGAGTTCCATGGGCCGCTGCCAGATGGCAGGACAACTATGAGAATGTTCGAGTTTCACAGACCGCCACTGGATGTCAGGAGACGTAAATACTGAGAACGGTGTTTTCTGCGCGGTACGATCTGAGCCTGTAATATGATTCAGCTTTATTTATGTGTTTTGTATGTATCTCGGAATAAACCGCGATTCTTTCCCCATACAGCATTAAATGACTTCATTTAAAACCCTGTCGGGGTGTGTTTACTGCGCAGTACGGACTGAGCCTGTAATATAATTCAGCTTTATGTGTTTTGTACGGATCTTGTAACAAAAAACGATTACTTTCCTATGCAGCATTAACTGATCGATTTTTAAAACCGAGATGGAGAGTGTTTACTGCGCGGTACGACCTTAGCCTGTAATATATAATTCATCATAATCTCAGTCTTTAAATGGTTAATCACACAGGTATAAAATAGCAAAGAAATATCCGTAAACAATGTTCTGTTTGGTGTAACTTATGATTTAAGGTCGTGCCATTGCTCAGGCAGTTAGTCGCCCGCCTCCTAAGGCGGAGGCCCGTGTTCGATCCTGGGTCAGTCCACGTGGGATTTGTGGTGGACGAAGTGGCACTGGGACAGGGTTTCCCGGAGTAGTTCGGTCTTCCCCAGTCAGTTTCATTCCATCGGTGCTCAATTACCAGGAAAATTACAATAATAATAATAATAATATAATAATAATAATAAGCTTCATCATGTGGTTGCACAAGAAGCCCTAAGGTTGCGTTGCGTCCGTAGCCTCTGCTGTGGGGTTCTTCTTCACAAAAAACTTAAATTGTGGTATGGGGTTTTATGTGGTGGCTTTTCCTTCAAATGCTTCAACCTTTTGCCCTCTGCAAGCAGTAAGCCCACCTTATATACACCGTAACATTGTCGGCCTCTGTCACAATCCCACATTGAAGTTTCATGGACCACCATCAAATGGCAGGAAAAGACAAGACATAGACTTTAGTTTGACAGATGCGCAGATGGTGTGTAACAGACACTACTAATTGGGGTTGCCGCTTTAATTGCATAAAGGTTCGCCGGGCACTAATACGACAGTGTAATATACTTACGTACACATTATTCGGGTTTTCACTACAAAATTATAACACACAGGCATATACATTCTTCAGGTTTCCACGGTAACTACTTAAATGTGCGTGCCTTGCCTGCCTGGATAGGGGGGTTTCCACAGTAACTGCATACATGAAGTGTTCCTTGCCCCCACGAATCGTGAGGTTTCAAATGTAAGTAAATAAATGGGTGTGTCTTCCCTGCTCAGGCCGTGGGGTTTCCACAGTAACTGCGTACATGAAGTGTGCCTTGCCCCCACGGGTTGCTGGGATTCCACGGTGAATATGTAAATGTGTATCCCTATACTGCCCGGGTCGCCGGGCGCCAGCATACTAGTATTCCTTTGTTCTAAAAAAACTCCTTGAGGATGGTATCCCAGTGCCAGTACATCTAGAAGTTTAATACTTGTCATGAATTTTATTCTTTAAGTGCATTTGTTGTTTGGTGTATTAAATAAGAGTAGACATGTCTGAGCAGGCATGTACATGCACTTTCTCTTATATCAGAGCAGCATTGCATTAGCATTGGTGCAATTAACAATGTTGACATTCCTTTTAAGCAAGTGCTTACAGTTATCTTAAATACAGTATTGTCAATGTTCATACGTCTTGAGGTTTCGGATTTCAACTTGTCATTGTTTTGAACTTTGATGACTGGTTCCAGCAAATTAGGATGAGACCATGTGGCTGGCGAGTCACCTTCCCCAACTTTCTTGCTAATACACAGATTACTCTCAGCTGTGTCTTCCACTAAGTGAAGTTAATTGCTTTTGTGCTTCATAGAATGAAACTCTCCTTCAACACTTTCATGTATTATATGCTTCCAGGAAGCGTTTATGTTTAGGTAAAATTAAACTTGAATGTATTTTGAGTTTATTTCATATTTTTGTTACTGTTGTTTTATTAGTTTTTGGAACTAAATAGGTCTTTCACATTGAAAGTGGATTCCAGTGTTTGTGAAAGTTTTATGAGCCTCTTTACTGGTAATATGACCATCATTCTGTATCACCCCAGAAGTGACTGGTTTTGAAATCACATCAGTGATGCCTCTGCCAGTTGAACAAATGGTTTATGCTGTGCTTTGACAGAGCAGTCCTCGTGAAATTTTGAAGTTAACTGTAAAATTGGTGTTACCTTAAGTATGGGTTATAATGAAACAATCAACAAAGTAGTTGTAACTTGGCCTGCAGAACTTTTTCGATCATCACCGCCAAAAAATAAAAACACTAAAACACTTCTTCCAAAACATCGTGTTTTTAGTGTTTTAGTGTTTTTATTTTTTGGTGGTGACAGTGGAAAAAGTTCTGGAAGAAGTATATGTGGATAGTGATATACAGCCATTGTCTAAAACAGTGATGTTGGCCTGCAAGTAGAAAATGTAGTGTACTTCCCCTTGCCAGTCAGTACCCATTCTCATTACTGCCTTTTACTGTAGGCATTATAGGAGCATTTCCAACAAGATGACCGTAACTAGCTGTACAAACCAGGTGTTTCACATCTGCATTTTTTGTACTGCATTATATTTGTGTTATGGCATGTTTTACATCCCTGTACTATAAAGGCTGTATGGAATTCTAATTCCAGTTCTGTTTATAGTGTCAGTAGTATAAGACGTAGAGCATGTAATTATTATGACAGCGAGGTGTCCCAGCAGGTGAAATGAAATTGTCTGCAAACTTCTGTTTAACATCAAGAGTGTTGTATTATGAAGACTATGCAAAAATATTTCAAAACAGTTTGCTTAGGAATGAAACTGTTTTTGTGAAAGGCTATATACATATTGGTATGTTAATGCAATGCTGTATTTGGAAACTGTGCTATAAAATTTTAAAGTTATTTGGTTCTTGCATTTTGGATCAATGTATTAATTTATTACAACCAACTTATAAAATGTTTGATTCAACATGTCCGTGTTGACAGAAATGTGCAACTTGACTGGTCTTTGTGACTGCTTTTATGATGTCACTTCAGTAGGGTTGACTGCAGTTCTGGCTGGCCAGTGTAATTGGTCTGAGCTGCTTCAGTTTGCATGTGCTGTTATTTCTGTCAAAATTAATGATATGGGTTTTGTGTGTCTGCAGTTTCTTTTAACTCTGTTAATAGCGTGTTTCTTTACATTACATCTTTTTAAGGTCTCTTAATTCACAGATTTTTAGAATCCTGCCTTGAGTAGTTGCAATATTGAAGATTTCTCTCTGCAGTAATATAACTTTGCCATATGGATTGATGTATAGGTACCAGTGTTTTGGAGGAGCTTGCTGCTTCCATTTTCATCTTCTTTGACTCAGCATAAGATGGAGGTATCAGGGTCCTCCAAATGCTGGTATATATGTGTGAGTCTGCATGGTGTTATATCGCAGACAGGTGATGGAAATATCCATCATTACTCCAGTCCCAAATTTTCCACAGCTGTAATATTTCACTTGAGAAGGTCATGTGACTACGCGTGTGATGTTACAATACAAAGTGGACCATCAGTTTCATGGTGGTTAATTTTTATGCATAATTTTTTTGGAGTTTCGGGATTTTTTCTGATACAGAAGGTGGGTTTGCTGGTTGATGTTTTCGCTGCATGTTTCTGGATTAACCCTTTGGAGCTGTGCAACACATGTTGCATCACACAGTGTGATGCTCAAATTACACCATCTGATAATCCGACACTTGATCATAGTCCCAAGACCAGAAGTTCTCTGACTGTAACTTTTTGTATGCGTCTTGATTCTATGACTGCTGGGTTGTCTGGATATGACATCACTAGCATGAACTATCTCTCCAAGCAGGATAGTTTCAGTTTTCATAAGTTGGTATTGTCTAACACCCTGATGGCATTGCCAGCACCTGGCAGGTCACACCACCTGCTTTGCGCAATCTGTAGGGGTACTGTGAATTCTGTTCCTGTTGTGTTATATGCAGCACGTGCTACTCTCTTTTTAACCTATTTTAATGGCTTGAAAATATCCAAAGTGGCATAAAGAAGGTACTACTGGCAAGAGGAAACATGCAACTTTGACAACCCACAGAAACTTGAAATAATTAGGATGCTTGAACGTGACAAAAATTGAAGAGAGGTTGTGGCTACATACAGTATTGGGTCAACTATCTATGAAATAATCAATCAGAAGGCCCATTTATGATAATTTATGATTCTGAACCAGCAGATTAGGAGATCCAAATGGAATACTTCTCTGATTAGTTGTGCAACCAAAGTATAGAATCAGTAACAAAAAATTACATGTAAGAACTGAAGTCATTATAGGAACTGTGTGATGATCTGGGCTATGCGATAGCCCAGCCTCTGTCCAGTGTCATGCATGCTGGGTTAACAGAGTGTGTCTTGTGAAGCAATATACGCATCAGCCAATTATGACCATTTTTGTACAGCCCCGTTTGGGTTTTCGTGCCCCACGTGAGCGCAGAAATTATGGTTCTGTCCAACAGAGTGGAAAGGAACGTTTGTTTAGTATGCCCTCACCCTCTTTTCCCCTCTTCTCCCTGAATAAGATTTTGCAGCACCTGTATGGCACAGTTTATCACCTGGTGTGCCTACTTATGGGAGACTGCTTGTTCTTGCTATCATTGTGGTCCAATATCAACATGATACAAAAGCATGCTTATAGAATTCTCATCTCTCTGTCTGTCTCAAATGTGAGTGGTGTACCAAAATATTGTTGGTCAGACCTAACACCTCAAAGAGAAAGCAGGGGGAAAGTGAAACTTGAAGTTTACAGCTGTAGGAGGTTTTCTGTGTGTACTTTGGTGTAGTGCTGGGACAGTCAAAAGAGTCCTTGGGGGAGTGAGTGCAATATATATCCCTCAACCCCACTAAAAATTCCTGACCTACTTCTCTGTCTCTTGCAGCAGCATTCACAACTCAGCAGGTACATTTGTTCTCTGCTGCTAGATTGGTAGATGATAGCTTCACAGGATAATTGTGTCTAGAATGACATGCAAGAAAGCAAGTCTAAATGCCAGTTCCAATTATGATCTATGCATTGGTATCATATCTGTCCTAAGGGGGCCCATACATGATCAAGCAATTTGCACAAGAGTGTTTTTTGTGTGACAGAGTTGTAGGAGGGTGAATCTGCACACACAGACAGGGCCAGGTCTAGGCACCAGCAAACAAGCACGTGCCTGGGGCAGCACACTTCCAGGAGAGAAATTTTAGCTCCTGGTCCCCCACCTCCACGAGAATCCATGACAGTATTTTATTTCACTGACCACAAGTGTTCTGCATTTTGTTGTTTCTAAAGTGTGAGCTGCCCAAAAAGGATTGGTGAAAAGTGCAGACAAGTAGTGTGAGTAAAAACAAGGCCAAAAAGGGGCACAGCTAAAGATTGTTTGATTGGGGTGGCAGAAAACATAGAGTGGTATTGTCCACACATTTATGCAACAGGTTTGTGCAGACATCATTTGTAGTTAGCTTGGGGTTGTGGAAGCATGCCTGAAGTATGTGTGATTTCAGGGTGCCACTGCAGTGTAGATGAAATCTGCGCTGTTATGGGATTTTACAAAGTGTAGAATAGTAGTTTCTTACCAGTGTTTCAGACAGCCTATTGGTCTCATCTTCAAGGGTCAAGCAGTCCAGGACTGTTGTTGTTGTTGTTGTTGTTGTTGTTGTTGTTGTTGTTGTTGTTGNTCCAGGACTGTTGTTGTTGTTGTTGTTGTTGTTGTTGTTGTTGTTGTTGTTGTTGTTGTTGTTGTCGTCGTCGTCGTCGTCGTCGTTGTCGTCGTCGTCGTCATTGTCATCATTGGGTTTTGTTTTTCTTGCGTTCTGTACAAAAGATCTCTTCCATTATTTTGGGCAAATGTGTAACTGTTTTTTTCTGGGTTTACGGAAAACTTTATTTGGGCACCCAAAGTATGTTTCACTGTAATAAAACATACTCTTCCTCCATCCGGTTGGTTTGCAAGAAAAAGGATGGCCTCTGGTTGAATAAGGACATAATGTTTGAAAGGATTGTACATTTCATTGGAAGTTAGCTTTGCATGTCATTACACTGATAGAGGCTCTAACAACTTTGGAACTAATCAATACAGAAAAGTTTCTGAACGGCTGGTTGTGCATACCAATGGGCAGAGCCAAGATGGCTTGGAACTAAAATTGTGTGCAGCAACTAAATGGTTGAAGAAATGTCTGCAAGTACACATTACAGTTAACAATATATTGTCAAGTGTTTTTAGTGTGTTTGAGACAACTGTCATATTGATAATGTCAGCATATTACTGTGTTATTTGAGTGAAATAACCACAGTTTCATAGTGTTACAGAAGACAGGTTCTGTGAAGAGACTGTGCTGAATATACGTTTCTGCTGATGAAATGGGAGTGATTGTCTTTGAATTTTATCTCCTTTTAGCATCACACTGTGATGTATTAATATACTGCCTTTTGGAATCACTGTGCTGTATGTGGTGCCCCCCCCCCCCCGCCACTATATAACACAAACTTCACAAACTTTAAATCCATGCAAGCTGTAGGCATTTTGTGTATTAGATGTGGAATAACATCATACCTTGTGGTGTATTGTACAAGGAATTCTTTAAATAAATGAGAAAATTGTATATATTTTTGATGCCACATATAGGACTGTGATGGTAATGGAACTAAGCATCAAATGAATTTGACAGTTTCGCATAGCATGTTGATGCTGGGATATAACCTTATGGGGCCAGAATTAATTGTGGGTTGTACTCTGCAATGTATGTCTGCTGGGTTGTTGCATTGATTCCAATAGAGGGAAAAACTAAGAGAGGCATATTTTATTTTGCAACAAGCAATAACTACAGTAAAACTTATGCAAGATGTCCCTGGTTACGATGTTTTCCCACCTAAGAAGTCAGGATAAAAAAAGCACTAAAATTCTCCCATTTGATTAACGTTACTCATTGCCCTTTTAATACATCCCTGCATAAGAAAATTTCCTCCCTAAGAAGTAACAGATTCGATGATGAAACAATTTTGTACCCATGTAGTTAATACATTTTCTGTATGAAGATCTTAAACAATTTGCCCGATTTTCCATTCGATCTGTGTCCAAAATACAATGTTCAGATGGCATGGTCAGTTCATATAGGTTAATCTCCAAGGTCATTTCTGAAAGTTTCGTACGGCAGAATGATGTAACCTCATGGTGTCGGGGTGTTATATTTCTCCAGCAATGCAGATTGCAGTCAGTCAGTCCCTACTACTTGGTCTCTGTCACGACGACTGAAAGATTGCATTGGGGGGGGGGAGGTGGAAGTCTATTCTAGCTGTTCCATGACCTACATGAGCCTGCACTTGGCAATGCTTGCATGTGGAAGTTTCAATTGGCCCATCACTAGGCGGGAACTCAGGCAGCCAATAACATTTGAAGAAGTTTTGGCGCACTAGCCGACATAACCCGGGGTTCCACCTTGCTGGCGTGGATTTCTACCATGAGGGGTGTAAGCCATGCGGAGATGGAAGCCACACCGCTGGGGGACAGCAGTCTGATGCTGATGCATGGGTGCTTACACGCGACATCTTGTTTAAACGTAATTTATTGGCAGTAATACAAATGCGTCATGTTGTAGTGTGATTGTGAAACATATGTGGTGACTGTGCTGATAAGTTATGTCAGCAATTCCAGAAAATAGATTCAAGACACTGCAGAGTTAGTGTAAGTGACTGGAACTACTGACCACCTCTTATGGTCTAGCTAACAGCGAACCTATGAAATCTGAGGATGTATATTGCTACTGTTTTTGAAATAAAGAGCAAGACAATCCATGCTTGACAAATATTTCAAGAAGAATAAACATCTGGAATGAAACGTGAATCTGTGAATGAAAAGTCAGTGGCAGTGTAGTTAAAAGTGTAAATAAAACTGTGAATGAAAGGTTTACAAATGGAATGGTTAGGTGGTCAGATACAGGTGAAAATGTGTTAAGACAGCTGCAAATTATACAAATTCAGCATACATATGTAATAAGTTAAAAAAAAATTAAAAAATAGAATTTTTTGGTCCTACCCTTTTAAGACATTTCCCACCTAAGAAGTAAAATTTTATTGAAATTTTCAGAAATGTCTTAACAGGGTTTTACTGTACATTATGTTATTGTAACTTCTGTACTTACATGCAAAATGGCTTCAATAGGTTTTAAACTATATAACTTTTAGTTGTTTCTCCCGGGTGATGGCGGTATTTTACGTGCTTTGCGTGTGCAAGTAGTTGGTTTTTTTAACAGTAAAGAGCTAATATGTTACACGGAGTCAACAATATAAAAAAATATCAAAATCATAGGGATAGGATCAGGTTTCAAGCAATAAGAATAGGATTAGGAATAATGCCTCTCAGATTATAGAATTAGGACAGGTGAGATTTTTTGGGCATGTTGTATGAATGGAGATGAGAGATACCCCAAAATGGTGTGGCAAGTTAGAGCACAGGGGAAGAGACCCAAAGGAACACCCTGACAGACTTGGGAAGAAGGGATGCAAGAGATCTTGAAGGAAGGAGAATTGAATGGAACCGAGTATGAGCTGTAGTTCGAGACTGTGGGAGATGGAAGACAATTTGTAAACCGTCTACACTTACTGGTAGAAGAAGTTTGACTAAGTGAAATGAAGGTCTTGGTAGACTGTCTACACCTACCGGTAGAAGAGGTTCGACTAAGTGACTTGAAGCGAAGTAGGTTATGCTGATTAGCGTGTGAGTGATTCTTGATGTCTTAGAGGAATGTACTGCCTTTCTCTTCAAGGGTTAGTGATTCCTCCATAAATTCTTCTAGGACTTCTTCAAACTTGAAGATGGAGGCAGTATGGGTTGTTTGAAATGTCAGGACTCAGTAACCCTGCTAGGCAGCGTAACAACCCAGAAGACGTGAATCATCAAGTAACCTGCTGTTTTGGTATTATGGTGTTGAATCTTTTACAGTATAGGTGTTTGAGAAGGAAGACTGAGGTTTTGTTATGTAGAAGGCTTCATTTAGAATCTGGGATAGCTTAGTATAGTGACTAGCTTGTGGGCTGGATGACCAAGAATAGTTTCATTTGTGGTAGAGGTGAGAGTTTTTCTGCTGTCCGAAGGGTCCAGATGGGCTCTGGGGATTACCAGACTTCCTACTCAGTTGGTACAAGGGGTTCTTTCCCAATGGGTAAAGTGGCTGAGGCTTGACGCAGATGAAAGTGCTCAGCAACATAAAATTGAAAGTGTTATGAAGGAATTAGAAACTTGGTTTTGCAAAAATAACCTTATAATAAATGGTGAAAAAAAGTAGGAGTGTTATTTCATACTACACAAAAGACTTCCTGTTAGACCACAAATCAATTTAAAAACTATGGGTATTGCTTATAAATCAGGATTAAGATTCTTAGGCATTTGTGTCACAGAAGACATGAAATGGAGTACCTAGGTATGATTATTACGTCCCAAACTGGGCAAAGTGATTTATATTATGAAATCAGTAAAGGAAGTTATGAGGCTTTGTATGATAAGAAGTATTTACTACACACATTTTCATGCACTTCTGAGCTACAGTATAATCTTTTGGGGTGGGAGTAATGAAAGAAATACCATATTTAAACTACAAAAAGGGTTATTTGAATAATAAGTGGTGTTAGGAAATATATGCCTTACAAACAGATATTTAAGGATTACGGTGTACTCATGGTGGCTTCTTTATGCATGAAGTAGTATCTTACATTAAAAAGTACAAAGATTCACTGGCGCGTAATGCACAAATTCATAACTACAATATGTGAACCAAATAGGATCTACATGTTCACTTTAGCAATACAAGCCTTTTCAGGAAAAATATAGCGAATTCTGGAATTAGACTCTACAGTAGGGTGCCAGATCACATTTAAACACTGGATGTTCAACGTCTGATTTTTTGTGGAAATTAAAAAATTGGACAACATTATATCTTTTAAAAGAGAGGTAAAATTCTGTCTGTTACAACATGTATTTTATGGGGTGAATGATTTTATGACATGCTGATTGCATATGGCTTGTATGAGTATGTGAGTTCAGTAAGTTGTCATATTTCTCTATTTTAATTAGTGTTGATATTTTACATTACATTTTATTGTATTCTGTTGTTTTAATGTTGATGTATTGTGAGTTGAGAATTTGTCATATATACTTCGTAAATTATTTTGACATGATATATAAGTTATAAATTGAATGACCCATCCAGTGTCACACATTTGACTAAGTGGACTGAATGAATAAACTAAACTAAACGCCAGTGCTGTTTAGGCCAGATACAGTGTGTGAAAACAAAATGTGTCTCATTAATTCCAAGTGTGCTATTGTAGTTTGTCTGTAAGGGTGAAATCAGGTTGGTCTTATATAATTCATATTAGTTACAGCTTGAAAAAGACAAGAAATTGTAGGCTGTGGCAGAACAGGGCATTTTGCCTGAAAAGTTATTTTAGAAATGACCACAGCCTTTTTTTTTTAATATGTTTGGTTTCTCTGGCAGATTCTGTTCTTTATCATCATCGTCTGTGTTTTAATTTATAGATAAAGGAAGTCTTACATGAAGTTATGCACGTGTAGCATTTCGTGTTATCATTTACCCTGTATAATTGGTAGGTTGATTGTAGATCCTGTATTCACGTAAGTGGACAGTGTTGAATAGGATACCATTCAGCTCCTTTTTTGGTACTTAAGTAGTGTTTATGAAATATTTTAGGGTTGTGTTCTATGCACACAGACTGTAAAAAATGTGTATGTAAGTATGGGTGTGTGTGTTTGTGTGTTTAATATAGTGCCTGTTTTATTTTTGAAGAAGAGGGATAAAATAAAAAAGTAAAGTTTAAACCTCAACATATATTGGGTGTCATCAAATAGTTTCTGGACTTGCCATGAGATGACACTGTTGCTGCTGTCATGAAATTCTACTGCTAGGTGTAGATAGAGTTTGTTGAATTGTTTCCCGCATGCAATAAGGCTGTAGTTTGCGTCATTGTTGCATAATATCTCATTAAATGCAAATGTGTGTTGTTACATTTGTCATTTGGGTGTACCTAGAAAATGGTAGACTTGAAAGAACAATATGTCTGCATTAGATTTTGCTTTAAGCTGGGGGAAAGTGCTGTAGAAGCTTCTGAAATTTGCAAAGCAGCTTTTGGACAACAGACAGTGAGAAGAAGAGAAGTTTTGGGGGGGGGGGGGAGTGGTGGATTTCCAAGGTCAAAGACAGTGTGACTGCTGTTAAGAATACCGAATGCTTGGGACATGCATCAGTGAGCAAAACAGATGAAAATGTGGATCCAGTGAGAGATCTTGTGCTTGAATACAGAAGAATCACTGTATGTGAAGTTGCTGACGTGCTGGGAAATAAGTCTGAGTCAGTTCAAAGCATTTTGAAAGGTGGTCTGAACATGTGTCGGATTACCACCAAATTTATTTCCTGTCTGCTGAATGATGAGCAGAACAATCATGTTAACACATGCCAAGTCCTTCAAGGGAGGCGTGATGGAGATGCAGAGTTGTTAGAGAGGAGGAGCTTGCATGAGATCACCATGATTCAAGCAAAGTTGTGGGGTGCACAGGCCAACTTTTGAACAGTGCATTTCACAGAATGCTTTGAATGGTGATGCAATTGCTGGGCTCACAATCTAAAGTCCAAAGGAGACTACTTAGTAGGGGACAACATTGATTAAAAAGTAAATGTTGTCGTGAAGAAATAAGTCAGTCTGGAAACTATTTGATGGCTATGTTAATGCAGAGTTTTGATGAAACTAATTCACAGTGGCAAGGTTTGAGGTTCTCACAGTGGTGCTGAGGATTCAGGTATTCTGGGATATGATGCTGTGTTATTTGGATAAGTGGTCCCTGATGTTTTAAAGATCATAGTGGTGCTGTCTTCATAGGTCAAGCTGTCCAAGACGTGACGTGGACTGGTTCTTTCAAAACACTGGGAACCACTCACTCGACACAGTATCTCATCCCAGCAGACTTGAATGCTCATTCACAGTTACTTTAAATATCTGGATGCACATTGTCTTTTTGTGTATTAGGTGGGTGGTAACAAGCCATCTTTGCAGCTACATTGTCTTGTTCCAAATCCCATCATTTATTGTGCATTAATATTTGGTTTTCATTAGAAACTGTTTATGTGTGCTGTAGTGCATCAGACTCACATGAGTAAGTACTATACTTCAAAACTGTGAATCAGTTAATTGGGTTTGGCATTGGATCTAAATCATACAGGTTCTGTCCTGTGGTGCAGTGGAGGCCCATTGTAGCGTGTGTTTGGCTGTATTAGCCGTGTGCACTACCGATTACCAGTGATGATTGTCACATGTGATATTTGTGTATGAATTGCATTTAACAAGAGCCTCTGTGTGTGTGTGTGTGTGTGTGTGTGCGCGCGCAATATAAAAGAACTTCTAATCATATCCACTTCTGACTGCTGACATACAGTAATTTTATATATTTCATATATCAACAAACATTTAGAACTCCCAGGTATGTTATAATAAACATGGCGTCATTTGCAGTTGCATGGCTGCATCTAAAATGTGGTTACTTACTCTTTTCAGAATATGGTGTTGAGCTTTAGGGTGTCAGAGCTTCAGATGCTTTTAGGCTTTGCTGGTCGTAACAAATCAGGAAGGAAGACTGAATTACAAGCTAGAGCTGTGGAATTACTGCGATTACGTTCTACTCCTGTTCAGATGAAGATTAAGGACTTGTACAAGTCTATTCAGTAAGTACGTGTTTTATTAAGAAAGGCAGGAAATGGTTTTTTTACTAACTGAGGTCAGAACTTTTGTACAGCCCAAACTGTCTGGAAAAATATGTGAAGAAAAGATGGGACTTAATTAAATGTGATGGATTGTACTTATTGATGTGTCTCTATTTTTTTGTCAAATGAAGTAAATTTTGGTTTTGCTGTTTTGCTAGAGCAATAACGTTTCATTTTTTAGATTTACATTAGTATGAGGCATGTGGCTGTCGTTCAGATCGTGTGCATCTGTTCTGTGGTTGCAATGTATAGTACCTGTAATTTATTATTGTCATTGTTATTGTTGTTATTGTCATTGTCATCAGTAGTGTTGTTCTTGAGTTTATGTGTTGTGCCATTTAGTAGCTACATTTCGAAGCGTACCATAATGGTTGCGGTGTGAAATGCTAAAAGTGCGGTGTGAATTCACAGCATAACTGTACTCTGGCAGGAACTTTACTAGAATCCCAGAACTTACAGTACTATTGTGTGTTCCAGTATTTAGTAAGTTGGTATTTGAGGTGTTAATATTTGGATCATTTTATAGACAAGGTCAAGCTAGTGGGTTAGTGCCCTTGCAACAACAGCAACAACAGCAGCAGCAACCACAGACAAATCCTGCTGCAGCAGCATCACCTTCATCAACTGTTGCATCCTCTACAGCAGGAAGAGATTTGCAGACAGTTCATAACAGTGCAATGCAGCAACATAGTCAACCACAACAGCGTAACACAGTTTACCAGCAAGCTGGTTATACTGGACAAGGAGCTGACAGACAGATGCAGTCGGTTTGTATTTACATACTGTAGATCACTTGTGTAGCAAATTAGTTATATTCAAGATTCGGGTCGTCTGAGATGTGATGTTGCCTCAGTGGGTGTGTAGTTTGTGGCATTTCGGAGGATCTTACTGCTTTCATCTTCAAGGTCAAGCAGCCCCAGAAGCCAGTTTTGTACAGTAAATTTTCCCTGATGCAAATTAATGTATAATTGACAATGTAAGAAATACTTGTTACAGTTTTTAAACCAGTAAGGAGCAAATGTTATAGATTGTGCAGTTCAGTGCTGGATCACATTTGTCACGTTGGTGGTTATATAGGCACCTGTATTGTCAGTATCTGCTTATTATTGATGCTGAGTAACAATGAACATTACTTCAATTAGAAAGGACTGGTGGTAGATTCACAACATAACCAAATTGCCTGTACGTTATTAATGGTGAAGGGGAGATTGTAAAGGAGCATAACTGTAAGATTTGTACAGGCTAACACAAAAACATATTTACAGGACACTAAATCAGTTTGCTGTTAATATTTGATATTTGATTATCGTTCTAGTTTTGTCACAAGGGCAGAGAAGTACCTGACAGTAAAAAGGATGGCTTGTGTCTGCTGTCTTGAATGGTTTGTTATGAACGTAACAACCTTGTGATGTTAAGAATTGTATGTGTGCAAGATTTTATGTTTTTGCAATAGTGTTGTTGAAGATGCAAGTGTTTTGGCATGTGATACAGTGTTGTTGGGCAAACAGCATACAACATCTTGAAGGCATTACAGTCCTCCAAAACACTGGGGACTACTCACCTGATGACACAGTGTCACATACCAAAGGACATGAATTGTAAGCAACATCACTGTGAGAACTGCAGATCTTGCACTAAATTTTTATGTTACATGTTAATGTAAGTGGTCAGTTCCTATGAGAAGTGCCTGAAAGTGGTAGACAAATGAAATTGGGTTTTCTTCTCTTATATTCAGTTCTGAGTTTATAATTGTAAATATACTGCCAGTCATATGAATATAAAAATGTTGATTACATTTGTCATTTTAACATGGTTTAAATTTTACAGTGAGTAAAGATGAACTGGTACGAAAGAATTAAACTGAAAAAGAAATGCAAGATTATCTTTTTCCCTTCCTTGATGAAGATTACACTGAAGGCGAAGCCTGTGTTCTGCTTTTAGTGTGAGAGACCAAGTCTTTAGTAAATGAAAATTGTCTGAAATAAATGGTCAAGTTCACTACCACCACCTAAAGGTCAGCACAGCTATAGCAGTTGGTTTTATGCTTACTGTATCAAGATACATATAATATTACAGCCTTGCAGTATGTATTCCAGCAACATAATGTTATGACATTGCAGTATATGTCCCAACAATATCAAATCGTACAGCCTCAGTATGTACCCCATCAACATCTAGTGTTTTAGCCTCATGGTATATGTTCCAACAACATTTAATGTTACAGACTCGTGGTATGTATCCCAACAACTTGTACCAGTACCAGCCCAAGGCATCTCCACCTGCCTCTGCAGCAAGCAACTATCCAGTGCATCCAGATGTGAGACTTAAACGCCTGCCATTCTTTGATTTGATGGGCGAGCTGTTGAAACCATCAAGCCTGGGTATGCAGACTGTATACTGTTTCTGAATGTCAGTATGAGTTAAAAGAATTGAAACATATGTGTAGGAGCCACGGTCGTAGGTGTGGGAGCTGTGGTACTGTGGTGCTTATTTCACGTGGCACTGTATTTGTTTCATTTGCTTTTTTAGAAAGTTTATGCTTTATCACATATAAATGCACTGAATGCAGTGTACTGTTTACATTTTGTATGGATTCAGTTGTAGCCATTGCAGACAGCATGGAAAGAGTTTAATTTGTTGACATATTTTGAGTTATGTACAGCTTGTGCTATTATAATGAGCAAGATTTATGTGTGCTTAGTGTCATTTCTGTCTATACACCATTTAAAGTGTTCTTACTACAAGTGCTGTAAATCTGCCTGTTGTTTTTATATGGGTGTGAAACTTGGTCTCTCACATTTGGGAAAGAACGTGGGCTGAGGGTGTTCAAGAATAGGGTGATAAAGAAGATGTTTGGGCATAAGAGGGAGGAAGTAATAGGAGAATGCAGAAAATTGCATAATGAGGAGTTTCATGACTTGTACCCCTCACCAAATATTGTCTGGGTGATCAAATCAAGGTAGATGAGATGAGCAGGGCTTGAGGCATGCATGGGGAAGAAGAGATTTGTAGATAGGGTTTTGGTGGGAAAATCAGAAGGAAAGAGATCACCCAGAAGATCTAGGCATAGATGGAATGGTAATACTAAAATGGATCTTAAAGAAGTAGAATGTGATTGCATGGACTGGCTTAATGTGGCCAGGACAGGGACAAGTGGCAGGTTGTTGTGAACATAGTAATGAACCTTTGGGTTTTGTAAAATGTGGGGAATTTCTAGAGCGGCTGAGGAATTGGTAACCTTTCAAGGAGGGCTCTGCTCCATGGAGTTTGTTAGTTGTGGAAGGCTGTGCAGCTCTGTCTGATGTATTGATTGGCACACCTGTTTATTGAGATGTGTGTGATGCTGCATCTGTTATGTTGTAAAGCCACTTAACACACCCCACTCTAAAAGGCTTAATGTTGGGTCATAGTTGCCATCTTTGTTTTTGCATTGCTGTCAGTAACAGCAAGCAACACTCCCACTTTGTGGCAGTGTTCTGTATTTTCCTCATCTCTGATCTGTAACAAGTGTTGAATTTTGAATTAATAGTTATTGGGCTGACTGGATTTTCTATTCGTGACTTTCTTTTGATTATCCTTGTATGCTGTATTAATCTGTACGGTAAAGGAAAGACACACGTGTACATGACACTGTAAAGCATACAATTATTTGATTGGAGACACTGTATATGTTAATCTATGTTATGCTATGTTATGTTATTTTATGTTATGTTGTGTGTTGTAGCCTCACAAAACAAACTTCAGACATTGGTTCTAAGAAGGAATACACTGAGGATTCAAGTCTCTTGGGATGTGATGCTCTGTTTTTGGATGATTAGTTCCCAATACCTTGAACGACTGTGGTGCTGTCATCTTCAGATGTGAACAGCCCAAGAACAGCCACTTGCCTAGTGATACAGCATCATATCCCAGAAGACCAGAATCCTCAGCAGTACTAAAGCACTTGCTTAGAATGGGGTTGCATGCTGAGGTCAGCAATCCATGTTTTAGTACTGTGTCCACCAAAGTTTATTACTGAAATCTGTGAATAAATGTCCTTTTTATGCAGTTCCACAGGGCACACAGAGGTTACAAGAGGGTAATTTTGTATTCCACCTAACTCCTCAGCAAGCCACAGATATTGCTAGTTCAAGAGATTTGCGACCTGGCACGAAAATGGAGTACGCAATCCAGGTACAGTAGTACCAGTATACTGCAAATTATGAATACAGCGGACTTCTTAAATATGAGTTTGCGATTGGTTTTTGTGTTTTAAGTACTGGTTGAGACAATTTTTCCCACTTAATAGAAACCTTTCATGTTCTGAATCACAGATTGCCTTGAAAACTAAAATATAGTGAAACCCTGTTAAGAAAATTTTGATAATTCCAAGAAAATCATACTTCTTAAGCGGAAAATTTCTTAAAAGGGTAATTTTAATGAAATGGGAGAATTTTGGTGCTTTTTCATCCTGACTACTTAGGCGGGAAATTTTCTTAACCGGGTTTTTCTTAAGCGAGTTTCACTGTATTCACGTACTCTGATATGTAATTTTGTGGGACGGGTGGAAGATACTTTTGTTAAAACAGGTGGGTATTGCTGTGTTTCAAATCATTAAATTAATGGTGCATAAGAAAATGTTGACAAGAAGGGAATATTTTTATAGACTACATTTTACATATGGGTTCTACTGTAAGTGCACTTGTCTTGCTTTCTCAAGTGGTTAGATGTCTTGGCTATGGTTTTCATAATATAATGAATCAGTAGTGTGACTTTGTGACTGCCTGTACATTTTCTAAGAAAATAGAGAATTCTTGTAGACAGACTTGCTTTCTGACTATTGGCTATTCTTTAAAGCCATTTTGAAGTTGTTTGGCAGAAGTGTGTGTGGTGTGAATGAGGTCTTTGTACAGGGTACATAATTTGACAGCAGTGGTTGTTTACTTTGCACCACAGCTGTGCTGCTCACCTGGGTGGTCAGCTAAGAAAACTGAATTAACAGAATAAACGAGTGAACAGGAATGACCCTGTGATATGTGCAGGCCTATTTGGAGATACATGCATTATTGCATTTTGTTTTGTTTTACAGGTGCAGATGAGATTCTGTCTGCTTGAAACATCTTGTGAGCAGGATGACTGCTTCCCTCCAGGCATCTGTGTAAAAGTTAATGGAAAGATGTGCCCTCTGCCTGTGAGTAATACTGGTATTATAAAGGAGAAGATTTGGATGACACAGTGTTTATTACTGTTTTGTATCCATGTAGAAATATGTTACATGTTTCAGCTTATTTGTGCTAAGCCAGCGCATTTCAAACAGTGGCGTGTGTACCACTGGTGGTTCACGGATGGTTGGCTGGTGGTATGTGAAGGAATTTGGGAATTTTTTTGAATAATTAAAATTTATAAACATTAATTGTGCTATTAAAATTGTTTAAAATATGTTGAAATGTGGGGAAAAACATGTATAAAGTGTACACCAAGATACTACTTCATTGTTCAAATATAAATACAGACTCTCCTATGTCGTCTAATCACATTAAATTAGAAAAGTAGCAACTGCGAAATGTGAGGTTTCTACAGCATTGTTTCAGCTCAAGGCCTAACTCAGCTAACAATTTATGCTTATTGAATTTTATCTTCAAATGGAGTTGCAATTTTGATGGAAAGTTTTAACATATACAAAACAAAATATTTTCAGTATCAATTCACAGTCAAATAAGAGACAACAAACATACACAAGCTTTATGAGATCACAAGTATTGCAAGTTTTTCAAAGCACTGACACCATAACCATTCTACATGCATTACAGGAACAGTCCTGAAGATGGCTTCAGGACTGTTACACAAGAACATATACAGGAAATAGGAGTTCATATGTAATGCATGTAGAATGGTTATGGTGTCAGTGCTTTGAAAAACTTGCAATACTTGTGATCTCATAAAGCTTGTGTGTGTTTGTTGTCTCTTATTTGGCTGTGAATTGATACTGAAAATATTTTGTTTTGTATATGTTAAAACTTTCCATCAAAATTACAACTCCGTTTGAAGATAAAATTCAGTAAGCATGAATTGTTAGCTGAGTTAGGCCTTGAGCTGGAAGTTGTTTTACTGTGTAATGAATTCCATGTCGGTGTGTTTATGAAAATTATCTTTTGGATACTGGGCATGAAGTATATGTTCAGTCTTGAGTTCCAAGGAATTCTGAGGAATGAGGTATATGGAGTTGGTCCAAACATGATTGGTTGTTATTTTGGGTGGGTTTGAATATTAATACAGGTATCTTGCTACTGAGAGGGATGATGACACAAGGACCCTTATTTTAAACTTTTCAAGGATGTGTCCATGGTCTTGAATACTCAGTGACTTGTTAAAGCGGCTGATTGTTGGATATATTGGCAGTCCTACTTCCTCCTGTTGATGAGTTGTTTTGGTGCAATGCATGAGTGATTAAAGCAAATAAGGGTTGATGTTATGAAGGTTAATTTGATGGTAGTCATCGCATTGTGTTTAAATATCAACATAGATACATACACAAACTTCCCATCTAACATGACTGTTGTTACGTTAGATGGAAAGTTTGTGTATTCACTTATATTGTTATGAAGGTTGCCTGGAAAGTTTTGAAACAAAATTTTTTTTATTGCTAGTAATTATATAATTCTTTGAGCATACTCAGAGGATAACCACATGGATGTGTTACACACATCTCATTTTTTACATAGTGTCCATCAGCTTAATAGCCCTGTGCCAGTGAGAAACAAGAGCATCTATCCCCTTCTTGTATGCTAGCTTCAAGTTTGTACTCACCGCCACTTTTCACTTCAGTAACCTCGTCATCACTGCCAAACCTTTTCCCACAGTTGGCGTCTTTGAGGGCTCCAAAGAGGGGGAAATCTGAGGTAGCAAGATCTGGGCTGTATGGTGGGCAGGGAAGATTAGTCCATCTAAGGTTTGTGATTGCTTCCTATGCTTTCAAAGTTGTGTGTGGTCATGCATTGTCATGTTGAAGGAGGAATTCAGCAACATTTGTGTGAGGTCAGACTCCCCGGAAAGGCTTCTGCAGGGTTTTAAGAGTTTTAGTATACAGATCTGAGTTTGTGTTTTGACCATATGGCATAATATGTACCAAAATTTCCCCGTTTGTGTCCTAAAATACTGTGGCCTTGACTTGCTCTGCAGGAGGTGTAACCTTAACTACTTCTTCTGAGGAGAAGTTGTATGATGCCATTCCATTGACTGTCTGTCTACAGGTCAAAGTGATGGATCCATGTTTCATCCCTGATGACGATCCATGATGAAAAGCTTTCACCATCAGCCTTGTAATGGGAGAGCAAATATGAAAACGCCACTTTCCAAATAGTTTTGTGATAGCCGCTTAAGCTTCATGGAACCGAACAAGCACACACTTTTGAATATCCTGAGGCATCATTAATGTTGTTTACACTTCCCTCGGATACTGAGGGCTAATTTGCAAGTTTTCTGGTTCTAATCCATTGGTCGTTTTGAATGAGTTCATCAGCATGTTCAACCATTGCCTGAGCGATTCTGCTGTTGGCCAGCCAGAGCAATGTGCATCACTGTGCTGTGCATGGGCTTTCTCAGAACCTGCAATTCGTGAAGCCCGACAATTAACAGTGCTTTTGTCAACAGCATTGACACTATATGCATTTTTAACCACTTATGAATGTTTGTTACTGATTCCTTTTCTGCCACAAGAAATTCAACAACGGCCCCTTTTCTAAAATGCATATCACCATACTGCACCATTTTGATGACCCCCTGCTTGTGTACAAGAAAACGTATTGTTCCATGGCCCTGTGGTAGCAAGCAGGACATAAAAAATTAACCACATGAAAAATCTCAGACATCTGTTGATTTTGACAGGTATAGAAAGTGTTGTAAAACTTTTTAGTTAACCCTTCCGTGATATACACCATCCAAGAAGTATCTTTATGTAAGCAATCCCTGTATCAAGTTATTTTCCTTTGTAAATAGTTGTTACATGCAGTGGAGGTTCAGTTCTTCTGGGATGTGACAGTGTATCATTGGTTGTATAGTTCTTGACATTTTGAAGGACCTTACAAAATGTTGGTAACCCCTTGCCCAGTGCCCAGTGACGTAGCACCACATCTCAGAAGACTTCAGTCTTCAGCAGCATCACTGTGAGAGCGTCAGATCTCACACCAGAAATGATGTATGGAGAAACTCAAGAGTGTGCACAGGTTTTATTTTGAAAAGCAATCCTGCTGACAGTAACAGATTATTTTTATGACACCTCCCTCACCCCATCTCCTGTTAACTAGAAATGCTGCCTGCAGTTATTGAGTGAGTATCAGTTTATGTTAAAACGTAAATGTTGGGAGGCAGTATAATGGAAAGCAAAAGTAAGCCCGTGCCTCTAGTTAGAAAGGGAGATTGTTTGATAGATGTTTAAATTGACGTTGGTTGGATGATAGTGTGGCAACACCAGACATTGCATAATGTAAGGTAACACAAACATGCTCACCTGATGGCCATAAGTAAACATGCCTGGCAGCAGGAGCAGTGGGGATATGGGTTTTAAAATGGAGACAGTGAATACAGGATGGCAGATGATCTTGAGCAGTAGTGTGTTTTGAGTAGTGCTTGTCAGCAGCTGCTTTCAGGTTGAGGATGTGCATAGAAGTCTTGTTAGCTACACAAAGATAAAATCATTGTTAAGGTACAGTTCCACTAGTACAGTAAAACCATGTCTCTGTTGCATGCACTCATTGCTACAGTAGCAAGTCATTTTATGTCAAATCTGTGACTGGCCACTGCAGTGGCAACTCGTAAGACCAGTCACCTGCATTTGACATATCAGTTAAATTTATGTCTTATAATAGCATAATGAGTGGTAAGTGATCACCCATGGTAAGAAAATGAAGCTGTTTGACTGCATGTCGTATAACACGTATTTTAAAGATGGTGACATGAAGAACAAAATGTGGTTTCTGTTTGCATATAAGGTCCTTGATCTGTGACATACTGCTAGAGTTTTGTATCAAACCTGTCCCGAATTCAGATCAGTAAGTAGTCTGTGAATTTTCATTGATGGGTGGATATGGCTGCTGAGTAATGGAAAATTGTTTCAGTTGGGATCATTCTAAATTCTGTTTTGGGTTTTGTTAATGTCAGTATTCAAAACACATGTCATGCATACGGTGGTAGCATTGTAATGCAGGGTTCCTTTTTCTTGTGTTATTTTGATGTTTCCATGTCTCTATGTGTTTTTTGAGTTATAATTGTGCATGTGTGTGTTAGTGCATGTGTGTGTGTGTGTCAGTCTGTCCTTCATTGGTTTATTTTTGTCTTCAGTTTCTGAGATGAGTGACTAGGTATGCACCACCACCCTGACAACCCTGGTTTTGGGTCAGTGGTTATTTTGGTACACTTCCTTGCCACATTGACCCTTTTTAAGATATGCATCAGCATCTGTTGCAACAATGCGCAAAGGAGGGGTTTGTTGTGTGAGTGAGTAATCCATGTGCTACAAATAATGACTGGCTGTTATACATCATCATCAGCTGGGAATTACACATAATGGCCAGTTAAGCACTGTTACTGTAACGTACACGTAGCATTTTGTTTTATTTCAGGAAGATACAAACTTTTGTCTGATAGTAAACATCACTGTAGAATTGAACATTATGCCCTTTGTTCTGTTCTTCAGAACCCTATTCCAACAAACAAACCTGGTGTTGAACCAAAGCGTCCACCTCGCCCGGTAAACATCACTACAATGGTAAAGCTGAGTCCCACAGTAGCAAACCACATCACCGTATCGTGGAATACGGAGTATGGACGTGGTTATGCTATAGCAGTATACCTGGTTCGAAAACTCACATCCTCAGAATTGTTACAGCGACTGAAGACGCGAGGTGTAAGGCATTCGGACTTCACAAGGGGTCTCAGTAAGTATACCGAGTTTATAGGTTTTGAGGTTTTTGTGGTGGCTGTTGCTCAGATCATAGTTTCCCCTCACATGGAACATGAGTAACTGCACACAGTGGAGGACTGAACTGGCCAGTGATTGTTGGCTAAGCTGAGTGACTTGTTCAGATATGTTCTTGTGAGATGTAATGTCATATAGTTTGGTTGGTAGGTGCCTCCATACTTAATTCTGATGCAAAATGTGGGGATGTTAATAGCACATTAGAAATAATACAAACAGGCAGGAAGGGTGCATATAGGAATGCAGTGGAGAGCTACCATATATAATATACAGCATGAGATAAATTACATGTAAATAAGAATAAGAGACAATTACAATCCAGTGTTTGATACATTACACCAATACAACGTAGACAACAGCCCTAAAACAGGAAAAAAAACACCAGGATTCTAGTAAACACAATGTACGTGACACAGGCATGTGTCAGTATTAAACCCACACATAAACACAGGTCTGTGGGGGGGGGGGGGGGGTGTACAACTGTCCCTGTGTATGCCATGAAGGCATATTAGGGATGTGGAGGTGTAGCTCCACTCATTCTTAACCTCAGCTCTAGGTGGAGGTGAGTGGTCAGTTTCACACCCCAGCCACTTCGCCCCCGTGGAAAGAGACCCTACGACCCATTGAATAGGAGCCTGGGTATGCCCCACAGCCAGTCCAGATGCTTCGGAACATGAACCACGGTTCCTCAGTTGTCCAGCTCACATCCTAGCCACTAGGTGTGTCAATTTCCGCTGTTCATCACTAATAGTGCACAAAAAATAATGTGCGTAGATCAGTTGTTGTGATCTAAGTAACTGATATGTCTGTTTCAGTCAAGGAGAAACTGGCTGAAGATGCAGACTGCGAAATAGCAACCACATCATTACGTGTGTCCCTAGTATGCCCGCTTGGTAAGATGCGGATGACCACGCCTTGCCGTGCCTCCACATGCTACCATCTCCAATGTTTTGATGCTTCATTATACCTTCAGATGAATGAAAGGAAGCCAACATGGATGTGTCCAGTATGTGACAAGCCAGCATTGTATGATAACCTTGTCATAGATGGGTAAGTGCTAATTGCAGGCTAATATCCTGTGCTTTTAATGGATGACATTTTTCTTTTCTTAACTTGAATTGTCATATAGCATGTCAGTTCTGTTAAATTTTGCGGACCTTAGTTACCCCTCCCATTCTTTTCTTCATGTAATTGATTCATTAATTAGCAGAAATTAATTCTGCATGTTATTTTGAATATGTGTGTGACATGTCATCCTTTGTACCGAATCTGTATTGTTAATGTCATTTATATAGCATAAATCTATAAGTGAACATTGACACAGCAATTTAAGGCTTGGGCCACTCTGTAGAGTGTCTCTTTCCTACTTTATTTTCCTTTTCTTGTCCCTTCAGATACTTTCAGCAGGTTCTACTGTCTGGTAAACTTCCACCAGATGGCAATGAAATCCAGCTACATCAAGATGGTTCGTGGTCCTCACTGATTGTTAAGAAAGAACAGACCACAATATTGTCCCCAGTGGTGAGTATACTTTACTTACATTTTTGCAGCTTATGGTAATACAGTGTGGTAGATGGCTCATGTTGCCAAGTTACAGAACATTCAGTCTTGGGTTATATGTACTGTGTTATCATTCCTGCACTCTCACCCAAGCTGCAGGTACTTGGTCATCTTTCCTTTGTCACAGATTGCAGGAGATCTTTGTGTGATTGTGCAGTGTATTAAGCTGCACAAAGAATGTTCATTTGCAGTACCTTTTCAAAATGTTTATCATAGTAGAAATGTCACTGATAGTCTTGTAGAAGAAAGTTACATTGACAGTGCCATGCAGAAGGATACAGAATAATGGAAAAAATTTCAAATAACAAGTGCACTGTTGGACAGAAGACGTGCAAACATCATATTTTATCCCAAGAGAAATCTTACTGCTTGTCTCATCACAGTGAAGCATCACAGTGTCAACTCACACAGCAAATTGCAGCTGTACAAAAGGAAGAGCTGTGTAAGGTCTCTGCCATCCAGAATGGAATACAAGAAGCCAATATTGCAGGTTTCAGTATTCAGTAGCCAGCAGACTTCTTGATCTGGGACTTGTGCTTTGCGTGATATGAGGTTTCCACAGTGATTTTGTTGATGATTCATGTCTTCTGGTATGTGATGCTGTGTTGCTGGGTGTGTGTTTCCTGATGTTCCAGGGAAATTGTAGTGCCTCAGGAAACATGAAAGCATTAGCACAGCATCACATCCCAGAACACCTGAACTGAATTTGTGCTTTCCTCAGATGAGGTATGGTTTATATTGAGTGGGAACATAATGGCCAGAATAACCAGTATTCCTGTTGTGAACGTCACTGTGCAGTTGATGTTGTTCCTTTGCATGACCTTGAAGTCAGAGTGCAGTGTGTAGTGAGCGCACAAAAAATTATGCAGCCCATGTTTTTGAATAAACGGTAAGTTCTGACTAGTGTGTTCAGTTAACTCTGACACCATTCTTCAGAAAATTAACAGATGAGGAAATGTGCAAGTACTTCATGCAAGACAGTGCTACAGCCCACACCGCCAATTTATCAGTGACTGTGTTATAACAGGTACTTCACAAATGGCTGAGAAGTCATGGATTGTGGTCTATTACATTTCCAGATTTGAATATGTGTGACTACTGTTTGCTGGGGGGGGGGGGGGTTGGCTAAAAGACTGATTTTATGTGAAGTATCCCTGCTATTTAACAAGAATGAAGGGCAATACTTGAAAAGAAGTTGCTAATATTTTTGAAGAAACTTTGAGACCTTTTTTAAAAAAGGTGTGTGTTGACTTGCAGCAGTATGGACTCTAAATTTGTGGCAGATATTTTTTTGTATGATACAACCAGTGTCTAACACTTGTGTTCTTTATCACCACCAATTTCAGAATGAAATGCTGTCATCGGGCTGTAATATCATAAATCTAAAAATTAAAAATTAAAACCACTATGGCAATAGCAGTATTTTAACTTAATTAGTAATTAGAATTTCAACACTGTGTGATGGTAAAATGGGGTTAACATTGAAGAAAGTAGTCCCTTTATTGTTTATGCCTTCCTCATGTATCAAAAGTTGTACCGCTGTGTTACGTCCAGGTAAGACATCAGTAGTGTTGGGCTGTTGCACTGTTTAATTCTTGTACTTGCTGTGTTTTGAGGCACTGTTGTTGTTCTTAATTTTTATGTCATATGCTGTGATAAATTAGATGTTTAGTTATGGAAGTATGAATATTCCATATCTAACTGAAGTGTATTGTGGGTCATGTGTGTCTGTGTTTGAGAAGTTGAATAGTTGTTACTGAGTGATGCAAGGTTGTGAGATTTGAAGTTCACACAGTGATGTTGCTGAAGATTCAAGTTGTGACATTGTGTAGGTAGGTGAGTGGTTCTTGGGCTGCTTGACCTGTAAAGGTGAAGGCATTGCAGTCCTTTGAAACATCAGGAACCGCTTGCCAAATGACAGTATTGCATCCGAGAAGACATGACTTATGATGTAAGGTCATGTAGAAGTTGATGCCTGGTTCACCAGGTATAGGAAAGGTGACTGCAGGTTGGGAATGTCACTGTGTGAGCTTGTTGTGTAACTTAAGGGGCATATTTTGAAAACATACGGAAGAATGTGAACTGTTTTACAGTAGCATTTACTTTATGGTCATACATGTAATAATATAGAATTTAGAGGCAACTGTAATGACGTGTCATTGTATCAGATATATGCTTTCCATTGTAAAACTTAACAGTGTGTTCTGTTTCAACCACAGGAGAAGCCTGTAGTCAAAATTGAGACTGTTGCTGATGACCTTGGTAAGTAAACTGCGTTGGGTGTATCATTGTGCATGTATGAGTGTGTACAGTACTGTCTTCACTCATTGTAATATGGTGATGCATTTATCTGTGAAGCATGATACCTTGTCTGGCACCTAACGGTTTTGCTTCAAATATGTATGACATGACAGTCTTCCACTGCTGCTAAGTGGGTTGGTGTAGTGGTAACACTACACCTGTATTCAGGAGATGCCTGATGCTAATCTCATCTGAGTTACTGACCATCTTGACTGAAGTTTTCATGCTTTTCTTCAGTCCCATCAGCCAAGTGCTGATACAGTACTTCAACTAGGCAGCAGTTGGTTCCTTCTGAGTCCTGTCCAGTTTGTCTTCCTACTGCTGGATACTGTATAGTCCGAGTTACGGATACGAAAAAAATCACAGAAGTCTCCCTGAAGTGATCTTTATTTGGACTTTGTCCATTGTCTAACTTCCAGTATATCACTGTGTTTCGGAAGCCAGCTTTGTTTCTGCCTCCAGGTATAGGAAAATACCTGATCTGGTGGGCCCCTTAGAAAGAGCTATTCTCAGTCTCAGTCACTAGATGATGGGCAAAGTCCAAAGAAAGAACATTAGGGCAGTAAGTCATATACCATCGGCAGAGTGCTATAGAATCACTCAGAGGTCTGTCTATCTTTGTACAGTATTTGCTTCTTAGTTTAATGACAGTTCTTTCCCTGCTGTCTGTTATCCTACAGTACCTGGCTGAACTGTCCTGTTTAGGTTGTTGCACTGGGCCACTTTAAGCTGTAAGTGACTGGGTTGGTATTCAAATTTTAGCACATGGTTTATGAAAAACGTATTATTTGAACAGAAGAAGGTAAAATTATGAAATGAACGACATTGTGTGGAAAATGAAACAGATTATGCACCATGTCTGTAAAGTGCAGTAAATTTCCTTATTACCTAACTGTAAAATGAAATCATAGGAGTTTTTTCTGAATGTGTATTTGTATATGCCAGAGTAGGTTGTTTAAACATTAAGTTCTGATTCTAACACCCTTCTGTATCCTTCTGTCAGTTATTTTTGCATGGATATTACAGTTGTTTGAAATCTAGACCTATTACCAAATTTTGAATTCAGCTTCTCTAAGTATTTCATTTCTAAGTCTGTTCCATCTTTTCTTTTTCTCCTCAGTACTTCTCAGAAATTTCATACCCATTGCTTGGATATTGCTTTTGTTTCCCTTTGTAAAGGTCCCTGATTTGGCATTAAATCAGAAAATGGTGGTTAATGTTACCCCAGCGATGGGAGAGACCCAGATAGCCAAGAATTTTTATTAACATTGCTTTTGAAATGACAGCTTTGGAAACAATTATAGACAGCTAGCAGCATGTAAGTGCAAAATCCCTTCTGTGTTCCCTTAGAAATTTGTGTAGATTTCATATTCCCATTATCTTCAAATCCTCTTCAACCTCATCAGTCCATGTTTTCTGTGATCTTCCTCTTTTTCCTGTTCCTTGTGTTCTGGCAGTTATTTGTTTCGGTATTTCATGATGTCCATACCATCTTAATCTAAGTGATTTTATAAATTTTACAATGTCTGCCTCTTGTAATGTAGCCTGTCTCCCCTTATTTGTTCTTATTCTCCAGTGTCTTCGTTTATGGGACCATAAATTTTTTGTAGTCTTCCTGTCAAATACTCTAAGAGCACTTATTTGTTCTGAGGTCATTTTCCAGGCCTCTGGCCTGTAGCTTAGTATTTTCATGATACTCATAACTGCTCAATAGCATTACATGGGGATTGTCCATACCAAAGTCCACCCAGATCAATCAAGAAATAAAGGAAGGATGGATACAAATTCAGGTAGGCCCTTAAGTAAAGTGTGACTGTCAGTTAACTGATTTTTATGAAACTCTCCCTTGCATGGCAACTTTTTGTAAATAACTCGTACAGAATTTCATGAAAATGCAACATGAAATTTAACTGCTAATACTAGGTCACTGATGGGTGGATGGACATGATCTCCAGCTAAGGCTTTTTTACTTAATAAAGAATGCCAAAAAAGTGCACACAAGCATTCATTTACTGTACAGGATTTGAACCTGCCCTGTTTGTTTGACTGCCTGTTCTTCGTTGCAGAAGTAATCCAGCCTCCACCAAAGGAAGAACCAAAAAAGAAAGCAACTGTAATTGATTTAACACTGAGTGATTCTGAAGATGAAACAGAGGCACCACTGAAAACTAACACCACAAACAAGCCAGATTCTTCTAATCAGACTTTGAACAGTGCAGCAGGAAGCAGGTTACATTCAGGTTAGTGAGATGTTCTGACTTGAAAACAGACAAGGAGGTTGTAATAATGGGAGATTTATGAGTGTGGAGCTTTTCACAGTAGTGTAATTGAGGATTTTGGTCATATGGGATGTGATGCTGTCTCTTCTTGGTCCACTTGACACATTGAGAATGAAGGTCTGTGATCCTACGAAACGTCAGGAACCCACTCACTCAGCGACACAGTGTTGTGTCCTAGAAGACCAGAATCATGAATGGGCGATGCAGAATCCTGAAGTCCTTTTGACAAAGGTTATTATCAACTCCAAACCATACCTGAGTTGCTTTCGAATTTTCCAGACCTGCATATATTTAATGATTACAAATACAGGTACCGAAAATTTGTGTGACACTGAATACCACATTATGAGGCTGTGTGTCGAGATTAAGAGGTCTAGCCACAATAGACAATGTGTACGAAGACGAACAAAGGATTCTGCCTTTGGCAAATGAAACAGTAATATGAGGTTCTGTTTTGGAAGCATTAATTGTTATTTGTCTGCTCAGATTCAAATGTGAGCAGCTCCGGTGGTGGTGCTGGAGGCAACAATTCAAATGCTGGTCTGAGCTCTGTATCCAGTTCAGGGTATGTGAGCCCCAGCATCATCACTCTGGACAGCCCTTCCCCACCTGCGACACCACCAGGAACTCAAGTACCATCTGTGCAGCCGTTGCCAAGTCTGCAGATGCCACCTCCAATATTTCCAAATTCTATGTACCTTTCATCTGTACCTACATTCCTGGACCTTGATTCAGATTCCAATAGCCCACAGTCATCCAGTGCAGCCCCACTTTATCCTCCTCGCTATTGAGTTAAGTAAGTTTTCATGAACACCTTTGATCATTGCCATTGTATGAAGAATTTGAGTTCATTGAAACAAATGTGATTTGTGTGAAGAGTCAGATTTTGTACTTCCAAGAGACCTCAGAAAACTGACATTTTTGTTTCCCACCTTGTGATAAGTACTGTAACTGTATATACATAATATTTATATACCAGCGGTTCTCAGCCTTTCTTTCTGTTGTGACACACTTGAAGAATGACATCCACATAGGCAACACACTTTCATGCGAATACTGAAGGTTTAATGAAATAAAAGTAAATAAGCATCAGTGAACCGTTCTGGATCAAAATTTATGCAACACAAGATTGGAAAAATACAACAGACTCTGTTTATTATTACTATTATTACTGAACCATTCTTATTATTAAAAATTGTCATAAATACAGTTTACAGATGAATTATGGTTAATGTGAGTAGTACATGTACTTAGAGCCAGTTTCATCAAGGGGATGTGTGGGGCTCGTATAATTCACATAGTTTTTCAATACAAGGGCAAATGGTAGACTCGTGAACATCTCACTATCAACATCACATAGTGTCAACCAATTCTGTGACTTCATTGTTTCCAATGTTGAAAATGCTGCCATACACAGGTGTAACGTGGAGAAGGGAAGGTAAAGTATCCAAAGCCTTATAGTTTCAGGATACTCATTTTTCAAAGAAATCCAAAAGGAGTCAACAGTTGTGTCATGATATTTTGATTTGAGAGTTGTATGTGAAGAAATTTTGATGAATTCATCTTTTTCTGCATGTGTTAGATCTGATGCTGTGTTTGTATTATGTTCAGCAGAAGCTCCAGATGGTGATACATAACCCATTTGTATTTAGTAATTAGCTAGTGAATCACATGGGTGGTCAAATTTGTCGCAACTCACCAAGCAGCTGCTTGCAACAGATGGTTTGAGAAGTGCTGGTGCATACCATAAGAAGAAAAACAAAATATTACTTTTATAGACACGTCTCATTGATATAGTATTTTATATTATGTTGTGTGTTTTGAAAGTGTTCTGACATCTAGGTAGATCTTAATTTTATTCTTCATTCTGTTAGTGAGTTTTACTTTTAGTGCTTAATTTCTTTCTGTCTCATTTTCTTGTCCCCCCCACCAACCTGTCTTTTTTTGTGAGAAATATTTTGAGGGCAGTTGTGTTTAACATGGCTTATGGATTAATACAAACCCCAGAAATATTTCCACTGCCTTCAAGTGAGCTTGCAGATGTTCCTCATTTTGTGTTTACTATTATTTTGCATTTGTTTCAATACTCTGTTGAGTTCAGTTACTTGAAAACATTCTAAGAAGTAAAACATTCAGAAGTTCAGAGTTCAAATTGTTTGCTCTTTGTGTGTGTGTGTGTGTGTGTGTGAGAGAGAGAGAGAGAGAGAGTGCATGTGTGAGTGAGTGAGAGAGAGAAATGATGTGATGGAATGCAGACAAATGCAGCAAGTCTTGTTCTTGCAATATTGAGTTCAGTTGATTTTGAAGAGGTTGCTGTGTAGCATAGAACTTGTTCAGTAGTGTTCTGTATAATGGGACTGAAGAGAATCTTGCCCAACAGTGAATTTGCTGTGTTTCACTATGCTGAGTGTTGTTATTACATTCACTGAATCAGGCACACAACACCGTTTATGTTATGCTCTATATAAACATGTGTCAGCCTTCAAGCCATTCTCATGGAACTTACACAATTTTTGGTTTTTACACACATTTTCATTTTCTTACAGCGTATGTATAGACAGTATCAGTCTAAGTTGAAATACATAAAGGGTAAAAGTCATATGCCATTGTAAAGTTAGGTGTAATTAAAATGATTGTATACATAAACAGTTTGGCCTATCATTGCTTATTATACATTTGCAGATAAACCTGTAAAAGTAACCTTAATACTTTCCGTGCAGTACGCGGTGACATGTAAGTCCAACAAAATGCATTTGAGTCAAATTTGTGTATTTTATAATATTTTGTTCTACATTGTTTTCATGTAAATGGTACACATAACAATTCCAACTTAATAGGACTGAATTCATATAAGGATTCAAGAAACACAACATATATTTGGATGCAAATGCTATATGTGTATTTTACTGCATCTTTATATATACGTGAACTTGATAATTGAACACAATATTTTACTGTCAATATTTTATTCTGTCATGTTTTATTGTGTAACTAAAACTTCCTGCAGTGTCAGATATGTACATGTTTTCATGCATGTTTCTCTTGTACATGGTTCTCTCAGATGATGGCTCAGATGAACCAAAACATGTAGCAGAAAGTAGTATGTAATAATAAAATATGCAAATTTGAATGCAAGTGCACTTTGTTGGATATATATGTGCTATAAAAATGTTACACATTAGGAAATTATCAAAATGATTGTTAGTAAACCAAACTTGGACTGTTGTCTGTATGTTTTATACTGTTCCTGGATATTACTTTTGATTGTGTTCAAGTGTCTGTGTGTAAAGCTATGGCAGTACATCCCTTGCTGTGTGTACAGATGTCGTTTCTTGTTTCTGTCACTGTTGTGTCTGCAACTGGATGGGCTGAAAAGGAGACTACAGTCTCTTGGTTACCTTTCTGTCACCAAAGGCACTCTTAAACAACACAGAGCTGTTGCACCATCTCGGAGAAAAAAAGCATGTTTTTTTAATTGGACAGACGTTCACAAAATAATGTGAATTATAGTCGCATAAAAAGGAATGAGCCTTATAACTGTAATTGCACTTGTAGTGCACATGTCCACTGAAATGAAATCATCCTCACTGTCAGATAACGAACATGGAGTCTGCAGGCCAGCATGCACTGCATGAGGGTACATGTTCCTAGAGTTTAGTTCACTCACAGTCACTGTGAATTTGTGGACCAGAGCTCTCATGTATGGAAATATGGCAACCACACAATATACAAGCATTTCAAAAAGGTTGTGTCTCAGCAAAGACTCCACATAACCTGCTTGTAAAACAGTCGCCTAAATTTTTGTCTTCGGCCAGGTGCGAGGTCTGACCTATTGTGGGGATTCTAGAAGTTGAGTAATCCATCATCTTGTTACCAATTGGACTGTGGTGGCTCTAACAGAGTTTGGGACCACCACGATGTATCTGCTGTGCCGTCATGGAGTTGACGTACAATAGATGTTGCGCCCGACATGCGCGGGCCCAGCTGTGTGTGTGAGTGAAGTACCTGTATAGCGGGATCTGGTGTGAATGATCCTTGGTGGAATATAAGCAGCTTGATTCATGATGGAAGGGAAGTTACAAGTAGCTGAAAAGACTTTGTTGTGACATACATCTTCTGATGCACTTATCTTATATATGTGTAGCAATTGTAATGTATATATTAATGACATCTGAGTAACATTGTAACTGTTATTGTTATTTATATAGTAAATTTCATGTGTTTGTGTAAGATATAATGTATTATGAGTACTTGTATATTGGACAGGTGTTTTCAACCGTGTAATGGATTGCTGGAATTGGATGAAGTGAATGAGTGCATGAATGAATGTGAACACTTCCAGTACGGTTTGCGCTATTTGGACAGTGGTGTGTATATTGCAGTTAAGATCAGATGGTACATGTAGGGAAACGAGATTTCATCTTTCTGTGAAATGGACGAGTCCCCGTGACTGTGGGGGCGACAGTTCAGTCGACTGCCGGCAGGCGAGGTGTGCGCGTGAGCTGAGAGCATTTCTACAGTGCAGGGGAGGGTATGTTCCACGGCCATGCTAAGTTGGGTGGGTACCCAGTCCATCCTCCTTTTGCCGCTTCGCTTCCCCTCCCACGGGTCGCCGTGTGGAATGTTATGTTAATCGTGCTCTACAAGGTGAAAATTTCGTTTCCGCATACTGTTGTGGTGCGTCCTTAGTCGTGTGTGCAAGGAAAAGGAGTTCCGTTCATTCCCGTAATATTTTGTGCTGCTTCTGTTGTTGTGTGTACAAAGTGACGGAGTTCACTTCATTTTCCAAGAAGCGCTGCAAGTGGTCTGTACGGCGGACGACATCACGGCAGCAGTATTGTATCAGCGGCGGCTTGCAGCTATGCCGTACGTACCAGCCGGTTCTCACGGCATGTTGCCTGCCCGTTGCGACGATGTCGTCAGTGCTGCTTTCCTCTCGTATCTATTTTCCTCTTTGGAGGACGGCATCCAGTTCTTAAAAGACGTACGTCTGCTTCAATTACGAATGCGATGCCCCTCCTGCCAGTCGTATATGCGTTTCTGTAGGAGGCAGAATGCGACCGACGGCTAGAAATGGATGTGCCGAAAGGTTCCGCACGGATGCCGGTGCAACGGGTCACGCAGCATTCGGCATTCTACGTGGGTCAGTCGCAGCCATTTAATTCTTCTGGAGGTCCTCATCCTGACATACCACATCGTTCGGAGTCTACCTGCTGCATCCATCGCAATCGAGCTGCAGGTGGACCCCACTACCGTTACAGACTGGACGAAGTTCTGCCGTGAAGCCATGCTGGAATATGTTTCTGCTTCATCGCAGAAACTGGGAGGACCTGGCAAAACTATGGAAATAGATGAGAGCTGTTTCGGGCGTCGAGAATACAACCGCGGGAGGTTCCGCAACCCGACGTGTGTATTCGGCGGGTCGGGCAGGACATTTCTCATTCCTGTCCCAGATCGTTCTGCGGATACTTTACGCAACATCATTCACATTTGGATCGAACCGGGCACAACGATCATTAGTGACTGCTGGAGAGCATATAGGCGTCTCGGTGACGACGGATACAAACTGTAAATCACTGTGTGTGCTTCGTGGATCCGTGGACTGGTGCTCACACGAACACAGTAGAAGCTACGTGGAGACATGCGAAGGTCTTCCTGGATCCTTATAACCGGAAGTTGAGTTACCGTCTTTGCCTCGCCGAATACATGTTTGCCTCTGCGTCGCGTACACAGCACGGATCCATTCATAATGTTCTTACACGTGGTATGATCCGTGGACGAGTACGACCTGTGCGCGCAGCTGACGACGCATGTTCTCCCCCCCCCCCCCCCGCCCATCAATTGGTGTTAACCGCGCTACCACCCAACCAACCCTCTCATGCGTACTTGATCGCTGTGTCGCTCAGTTTCTTTGTGTGTAGACACCGTGACCAGTGTGTGGTTGTCGTAAACCCCGTTAGAGGTGACTACGGTTTGTACCGCGGATGTGTATCGTGAATTTAGGGAGACAGCAGAAAGTCTGTACGACGCTACGCGGACATTGTATAGTAACGAGTTGTACATCTGTAAGTCCGTTGGTATTCGTCGGCGAAAGTGAACTAACGTAGAAACTGTTAGAATATCTGTTCGGTAGATGATCCGTGGATAGCACGGCGTAACTATCTAAAGAACGGCAGCTCATCCGTGCTAAGAGACTCATTCAATACAATTTTATATTGCACTGAGCTAAGCAGATACACTCATTCGTTGTACAATTGCCTGTAATTTTAATCTTAAATAGTGCTATGGACGAGTCACCCATTCTTTTATCTGTGGATTCAACAACCAGCAACAATCGAATCATTCGATCTTGACTGTGAGCAGTAATCCGTGACTTTTCGGGGGTTACATATGGGCGCGATGGGAGTAACATGGTATTGATGTATGAGCGTGGCATGCGCTTTACGAAGTAAAGAAGTGCTGAAGTTGCGAAAGCGAAGTGCTTTTCAAACCATAAGTAGCACGTGTTACTTTTGAATCCTATAATGAATTTGCTCGTTGTGTAATGAATTATAATTTACTTTAATCTTGTCCATTTATAACATCCTGTGCATTATTTAGGAAAAATGGGATGCCTTTTCCATAAAGAGAGCCAGAATTCCAGTGTTGCTAGGAAAGACCATACGAAGTTGAAAGAATATTCATGGTAAGTGGGTTTGCTGTGGAATTTGTATAATTTACGAGGGTTGCTCAGAAAGTAATGTCCCACTTTTTTTTCTCGGAAACTATTTACTCAGAATGTATGAAATTCACGCACAGTATAACTGGATGTTTCCTTTACACATGTTATTTTTCCACATAATCTCCATCTACGTCTACAGCCTTACGCCAGCGCGAAACAAGGGCATGCATTCCTTCCCTGTACCAGCTCGTTTCCTGTTCACGTAGCCATGTCCTCACTGCACGAATCACGCTCTCGTCATCTTCAAACCTTGTCCCACGCAGGGCATCCTTCAGTGGCCCAAAAAGATGAAAATTTGAAGGCGCCAGATCAGGACTATAGGGAGGATGGGGGAGCACAGTCCAACCAAATTTGGCGATTGCCTCCTGGGTTTGTAGACTTGTGTGAGGTCAGGCGTTGTCGCGCTGAATCAACATGTCTCCTGGATTCCTGTTAGGCTGCACTCGCAGGTAACGCTGTTTCAGTTTTTGGAGGGTTTTGATGTACGCGTCCGAATTGATTGTCTCACCTCTGGCCATCACATCCACCAGAATCACTCCATCAATGTCCACAGCTGGTGGCTGTGGCAGGACGCCCAGACCGCGGTCGACCATGCAGCTCTGTTTCTCCACTTCCTGAAGCCTTAACTCTCTGAACCCAGCGTCCAGTGGTGCTCCTATTGACTGCAGAACTTCCATACACAGCACACAACCGTTTGTGAATGTTCCCTACACTTTCTTTCTCCGCCACTAAGAATTCAATTACAGCACGTTGTTTGTAACGTGTGTCACACACAGACGCCATTTTCACAGACTACTACAGCAGCGCTATCTGTCGGATGAGCGTGTAATTGCACGTATGTGCGCAATAAATGTCAGTGTTGCTACCTCTCAATTTTCACATTGCTACCTTTATTGTGGAATGAGAAAAAAAATGTGGGGCATTACTTTCTGAGCAACCCTCATATATCAACCCTTTGTAATGTGTGTAGACGTTTATCCACTGGACAGGCAGAATTTGGTAAAAGCATGATGTAAAGTATTATAGTTTGATAATCACGGATAGTATGAATTTGAAAGTATAATTTTTATTCCATGATCAACACAATGATCTTATGGACAAGGTGAAGAAAAAGGGGACAAAAAGGTGTAGGTGAAGTTGTGTCTGACACTTGTCAAGCACCACATGCAGATTATGTGTGAGGGTAGTGAGGTATAGTGGCATGCTTTTTGAATCTGAGCAGTAGAGAAGGGTGCATAGTGCTGCATATTGGCCGCTTTACCCCAGGAAAGGAGTTCCATTAGACTGTCGTGATAGGGCAGAAGATGGGCTCAACACATGTGTTAAACAGGAAAATGTCTCGGATGTGCCAGGAATCACACTCAGATCTGCTCAACAATACTGCAGTGCCTGTACATAAAAAAGAAGGGGTTGTATGCCATTACATGTGGTTTTCCAACACTGCATATAATAAACAAGAAAAATATCTGATTCTGGATTAATGAGAATCTATATTAGCGATATGAGGGAGACAATTGTGTTGGAAACTTTAGTTTCTTAAGAGGGGCACTTTTCGTTGCAGTTACGTATAGCATAGAGTCCACATGAACACACATTTTTGTGACAGAAGGGGCTTCTAGTGCAGCAGTGCAGTGTAACAGGGTAACAACTGTAGTAGATGCACATGATTGCACTTTGCAGATTTTTGAGAAAATAATGGAGCCAAGACAACTTAGTGTAGTGACTAGGGTACACACTGATGACAAAGGAATGTGGTTTCAATTTCTGGCAGGGGCAGAGCTCTTTCTCTTCTTTGCAGCATCCACGCTGACTGTGGGATCCACCCAGTTTCCACTCTGGGGCGTACTGGGAACATTTTGCCCAGGGCTTGAAGCCGACTGTTTTCTTTCACAGATATTAAAATTGAATGGGGCTGTACCTCCCCTCTCCCACATTTCTTTAGGCTGTGGTGCTTCATTAAGTCAGGGACACTTTTCTGTGCTTTGTGGCTTAGTAAATTGTTCAGAAGTGTTGTGAAATTGTGTTTGTTAATTAGTGTATGAAGGTGTCATTACACTTGATCAACATTTTACCAAGGGTAAAAGTTATGAAAACAAAGATAGTTATTTTGCCTTTCCATTGGAAATAAACATCATAATTCATTTGGTTACAAGTGATTTGCAGTGTGACAGATAACACCAAAACAGGTGATCCACAGCACAGTCATAAGTGTAATTGTAATTTATGTAAACATTCATCTTACTACATATGTAACACTTGGATGAATCAACCAATTGTTATATGTATATATATAAAATAACAAGATACAGTCCTGTTACAAGTGTACCTTCATCGAGTCTGAAATTTATAAAAATTAATAAAACATACAACCATAAAACCTTTTATAGTTATTTAGATTAATGAATAATAAAGTTACTAGAAGTGCAATTTAATAATTTACTGTAAAGTATCTTTATAATAATTATGATCAGTAGACTAGAATTATGTTTACCAATTCGGCTACTAATTACATCAACTTTGATCAAGACTAAAAAACTCGTTCATCAAATAAAAAGGATGATCCAGTAAGAAAGACTTCAATTTTGCTTTAAACACCTTAAACTTCCAATTTTTTTAATCCGGTTGGCAAATTGTTATATACTATGCATTTATTTTAATGTTGCACATATCCGTCTACACAAATATAGGTGAATCTAATTGTAATTAAAAACCTTGAAGTGGGAAACAGTATAAGATTAGTAATAGAAGTTTTGTTTTTGAATACGCAAGATTGAAATAGCTTAGGTCAGTGGTTCCCAAAGTGTGCTCTGTGTATCCTAAGGGATCTGCGGCCAGTTCCCAGGAGATCTGTGGATACATTTCTATAATGGCTACTTTGAAGTTAACTTGAAGGAATAACATTTTGTTAAAAATAATTACAGAACTTCTTTAACTTGCAGTCTGTTCATTTTGTATGACCATTAGAATATCTAGGCCCCTAATCAAGGAACGTTCTGAACCCACGAAGTGAACGACAGTCATTTTAATTAAGGTTAAGTCATGCAGTGCATTGTTACGTATGCTGCTGGTATGTATTTGTAACTACCTAAAATTGGTTCTGAGATATAAATTTTTGATACTGGATGCCTACCATTCAGACACACTATATTTGCATGAGCAAAAATGTGAGGATCCATGGTTATTTTTCGAAGCCAAAAGGGGCCCACGAGCAAAAAAGTTTGGGAAACACTGGTTTAGATTATGCAATATTGAATGATAGATTATTTAGGGAATAATGATATGGAAAGGATGGGGAAGGAGGTGATTGAGACATGATTTGGAGTATTGTCTTTTTATTTGCCTGGAGGGACTGAGGAAACAGACAAAAAACCTCAGTGAGAATAACCAGACAGTCAAGTTATGAATCTATGTACTCTGGAATGTAAAGTCTAAAGTGCTTTCCGCCGGGTGTGATGTTTGATATATTAAAATACAGTAAAATATTAGCGGATTGATGAAAATATATGCTAACTTTTTTATCCATGTTTGTGAATATTGTTAGAAAACTGTTTGGTAGGGACATAGTGTGACTTTGTATCCCTGAAGTATGGAGTGTCTTTTGTTATTTCTGTGAGTGTGGCAGTTGTCACCTGAATATGCCATTGGATGTAGGATTTCTTGTCAATAAAGCTGCCGTGCTCAGGGAAACAATGTCCAGAAACATTTGTATATGCACTCAGAAGCAGTCGTGAGTGGAATGTATGTTACTGTAAAGATGAGTTGTCTTTGTTTTGTTTTAGGGACAAACGGAATGCAGTAGATTTGAAAGACTTCACCATAGAAAACACTGAAGATGGCGAAGTTTGGAAATTGCCAGGTTCAGTAAATGGTCAACAGTTTGTCATTCAGAATTGCAAAAATACTTGCATATACATATTTGACAGTGCAAATACGGTTACAGTAGATGATTGCATTAACTGTAAGATTATATTGGCGGCAGTGAAGGGCAGGTATATTGGCAACAGTCATATGTATTTGCCCATTTTTAATTCCTGTAAAATGTCAAGATTACTATGGTCAAATAATGGCTTCCATATAATGATGTAGAGATGATATGGATACTGTTTTTCTGTTTGCTTTTGTAGCATATTTCTGCGAGATTGCAAGGAATGTGTATGTATGGCAGCATGTGGACAGTTTCGGACACGAGATTGCAGAAAGCTACATGTATTTTTGTGTTGTGCCACTCAGCCTATAATAGAGGCTTCTAGCAGTATCCATTTTGGTTGCTACCAGTTGTATTACTCTGGAGTGGAAGGTATGTGTAGTAACTTAATTAAGACCTTTGTTATGACAAGAACTTGGAAGTTAAAATACCATATATTTTGCTTAAATTTGTGTTTTCTAATCTCATAAGGGAACCCAAAATTTAAGAGTACTGAACTAGTTCCTTAATGGAAACCTTGTTTGTTAGTTAGCTAAGTTATTTCATGCACAGCTGTGCAGGTGCCTCAGAAATTATAATGAAGAACTCTTGATTTAAACATTATGATAGTCGGCATGATCAATGAGACGTCTGTGTGGAAAAGCATGTACGTCCCTTATGGCAAGAATTGAGTTCCTATGGGAAAATGTGCATGATGTGGACGTCTGATGCTGAGTACAATCATTATAGATGAAGGTCATTGTTGTGTAACCAGAACTAAGTTGTTGTTGAAGGTATACACACTTTCTGAGGTTTTACTGGTATTATTTGATACATTCAGTACCAATTTGTCAGTTTGAAGTGCTTGACGTTACACACATTTAAACTAATACTACACGCTTCCTTCTAGTACTAAAATGTTTAAACTATCACTTCCTGGAAAGAGAAGATATTATATGATATATGTAATATGATTAAGTATGTGTCTCTTATTCCACCTGTATATAGGATCAGTGAAGTGGCACTTATGTTCCTTTGATCAGTCATAGATACTTGCAATTTGTCTACAGTTTGTTGTTGTTTTGTGCCCGATATTTATCTCTTGTTTTGTGTAAGTCTCCAGGGAAGAACCATGAGTCACTGAATGGCAGAATAATGTGTTTGGTGATCTGTGAGGGTTCTTTGTTGTGCTGAAGGTATTTTTATATTTGCAAGATTTGATGTTTTCACAGTGGTATTGATGAATATCCAAATTGTCTATGATACTGAACCATGTTGACTGGTAAATACCCTTTACTAGGTAACTGTTCACCAATTGACATGGCATAACATCCCAAAGTTGTGTAAGATCACAAAAATCATTAAGAAGCTTTTCCTTCATCTTGCATCCATCTGCAGGCTGTATGTCATATGTAAATAAAATTTTTGTTTACTTATTTGTTATGTGAAATATAAACATAAACTTACCCTTAAAACTTGATAGTTCAGATGGCTGCAAACTATATAAGATATTAAATGGGAAGCGGCACTCCTGTCCCTTTTGTTTAGCAGTATTGCGAACAATAACATTTAAGTACTTTGAACTAACTGTCTTTGTTCTAATAAATTAAATTTGTTTCCACTTTTTGGCTTATTTCATAGATGAAAAATGAACATTACATTTCCTTTCACCATGTGTAATATTTGCGGTGACTAGTAACAATGGATAATAAATTTTACCCCTTTTGTATAATAGTATTGCCAATACAAAGATTTAATTGGTTCTGTGTTAGTGATTTTATCACCAAAAACTATTGAACTGTTATTACCAATTTTATGTCTTTACCATACCATTTACAGAGTTATGGGAGGGATAATAATAATTAGTAGAGAAAATCTTTATTTGCAAGAAAATTCGTAATTATTTTGAAAGAATTCATCCTGCTATGCTTACAATAAATCAGTGGTAATTTGTATTTACTGTCAAAGACAACAGTTTATTGTATTCAACAGTGCTACTTGTTTTGGTCTGAAGATAGTTATATAGACTGAAACATGTAACATAGGTGAATAAAATAATTTGCTGTCTTTGGGGGTAAATAAAATTACCCTTAAAATTCATATTTTCTTGCTGTATTTTAACTTTTAAAGAAGTTACTGCTTACCCATAAAATATAAGTGATAATTCCTTGGTATTAGAATGACAGAGCACAGCCACTTAAGGTAAAGTGATGTGGTGGTGAGAGAAACAAAATAACATATGTGAAACATATTGAACTGTATTCATTTAAGTTGTACGTTTAGTTTTGACTAGACATAAGAACATTTTAGAGTTACTGGCATGTGAAGATTACTTTGCTGCAATTGGGAGTCACACAGTTTTGTCTTTTGTCTATTTTTACCCTTTTATGTTGTCCATACGGAGCATGTAGTCACTAAAATTATATACAAATGCACCAACACATGCACACGTTTGATAAAAAACTTAGTAAAAATGTGTTTACTTATAGATCCAACATGTTTCTGTGTTCTGTGGCACCATCATCAGGGGTAACACGGAAAATTCAACGCTCAGTGTTTTGCTTTTTCAGTGTTACCCCTGATGATGGTGCCACAGAGCACTGAAACATGTCGGGTCTAAACGTAAACAACTTTTTTTACTAAGTTTTTTAAATTAAGCATGTGTACGTGTTGGTGTGTTTGTATATGAGGCCTGTTCAAAAAGTATCCGACCTTTGGCCGGGAAAAATACATTTACACACCTGGAGGTCTGCAACTCTAATCCCCTTCGAAGTAGTCTCCTTGTGACTTAACACACTTCTCCCAGCGGTTCTGCCATTGTTCGAAGCATTTCTGGAATGCCTCTTTGCGAATGGAATACAGCTTGGCCGTCATGTTCCATATAATGTCGTCTCGTGAGTCAAATCTAGTCCCTTTCAGCTGCATTTTCAGGTGGGGGAACAGCCAAAAATCACAAGGAGCCATGTCGGGAGAGTAGGGAGCCTGTCAAACCACAGGAATGTTGTGTTTGGCCAAGAACGTTTGAATCAGTTGTGAGGAATGAGCTGGTGCGTTCTCATGATGCAGCTGCCACGTTCGCGCTGCCCACAGGTCCGGTCTCTTGCACCGCACAGCATCATGAAGGTGACGAAGGACTTCCAGGTAGTATTCTTTATTAATGTTTTGGACTTGTGGTGTGTACTCATGATGCACCACTCCACGGGAGTCAAAGAAAACGGTCAACATCACTTT
This sequence comes from Coptotermes formosanus, assembly GCA_013340265.1. Taxonomy (NCBI): domain Eukaryota; kingdom Metazoa; phylum Arthropoda; class Insecta; order Blattodea; family Rhinotermitidae; genus Coptotermes; species Coptotermes formosanus. The sequence goes on along the minus strand of BLKM01000267.1, from coordinate 78,334 downwards.
GACGTTTCTCCGCACGTGCCTGGCTTTTTTTGGCCTCAGGGATGTTGAATGTTTCCACTGTGACGACTGCGCCTTGGTTTCCGGGTCATAGCCATAAACCCATGACTCATCACCAGTGATCACGATGCTCAGGAATTCGGGGTCGCTGTTTGCATAGTCCAGCATGTCCTGCGAGACTTCCAGATGGAGTTGCTTCTGCTGCATCGTTAGCAGCTTTGGCATGAATTTCGCGGACACTCTCCGCATTGCCAAATCATCAGTCAGAATGGAATGTACCGAACCAGTGCTTATCCCCACTTCCTCCGCAAGTTCTCGGACGGTGACACGACGGTCCTGCATGACCAAAGCCCGCACTTGGTCAATGAGCTCGTCATTTTGGCTTGTTGAGAGCCTACCGGAACGAGCGTCGCTCTCCACCGACGTGCGGCCATCTTTGAATCTGTTGTACCACTCCTTAATTTGTGTGATGCCCATGGCATCTTCGCCGAAAACCCGTTGAATCTTCTGGATGGTTTCCACTTGGCTATCGCCAAGCTTCTGGCAAAATTTGATGCAATACTGCTGCTCGAGTCATTCCGTCATTTTGGCAGAAAATTACAATGCGACGCTCGCTGCATATACACTCTCACTCACACGCTGGCTGCACGTGACTGAGGCTGTCTGCTGGCGGAAAAAAATCCGCATATGTGCATGAAGGTCCCCTCCACCTCCCTGCCACAGCACACCTCCCGTGCTTCATTAGTTTCCGCGGAAAAAAATTAAGTCAGATACTTTTGAACAGGCCTCGTATAATATATTCTTAACCTGTTTGCACTTTTCTCACATAAAAATGACCCTCATACCAAAAACAGAACGTTTTAGCTACGCTGTTGCATGCTTTGAATGCTGGTAAGTCAACTTGTCCTTTTTGTGATATGCGCCCAGTATAACCTCCCTGTTCTACATTGTATTTATCTTGCAGAACATTTTCAGAAAGCAGCATTAAGTGTGTTTAACAATAATTGGAGCAATGTCCATGATTTCACCCCCATTGAAGGAGAAAGCAACTGGTGTTTATTCCCAGATACAGTGAGAATACAGGATTATGTTTCACTGCCTGCATCACCAGAACTACAGAGGTATGTGTCTAAGAATTAGCACCTACAGCACAGTGCTCTTTGGTCAAGGGAGATTGATACCTAAAAGCTGGAACGTGAGAATGTTTGTTTTGTTGCTGCAGTTACATACAGTACAAGTGACCCATTTAACCCTTCAGTGATGCTGGGGTTTAATTTCCTTCTACTGCCCAAGATGTAGAGCTTTTAAATTTATCATACCCTTCAATGCATTCACAACCATACAGTGTACTGAGGCTGGCATTGGAGGGTTAATAATTATAGTCCATGATTAAAGGGAGTTTTCAAGTCTTAAGTACAGTTGTTACACGTCAGAATTAGTGGATTGATGCATTTTACTTTGTATAATAAAAGGTTGCATATTGTGTGCCATGTGACATAGTGCATAGACTTTACCAAGGTTTTCTTTACTTTAAAAATTATATGGTTTTATGGTGTGCATAAATGTAACATTTATGACCATAAGAAAAGTACAGCCTTCCCTGTGCCCGTTTGCAAAACTCACAAATGCTGAACAGAATTATGTGCAGATCTCTTACACCAGTACTCACCTAAACTGGACTATAAATGTGAAAAGCACCATATAGAAATCCATTTACAGCATATTATGTAAGTAGAGTAAGGCTTCCATTGCACCAGTTGTCTGAAAAACAAACAACTCTGCAATGCCATTATGTGGAGATCTGTATCAACTTCAGCCAAATCGGTCGAGAAATACAGGAAGTATGGGCAGATATTTATTGCTGCCCTTATGTAAACTATTAACTTAATGGATGACATCTTGTTGTGTTTATATAATCACTAAGAATTATTTATGATTATTACTAGTGAGTAATGTATGTCTGTCACTGAGCCAATTTTCACAAAAGTTGTGCCTGCCTGACAACTTTTTGTAAAAACTTCTGTGTGCCAAATTTCATGAAAATCTGGCAAATGCTTTAGTCAGTGGTAGTAGGTCACAGGCTGGGGACAGATGGACATGGTCTCCACGTAAGGGTATGTTTTTAACTTCACGAAGAACACCTAAAATGTGCTTACATATCAGTATACTGGGAAATGTTTGAAAGGTGTGTGATATAGGTTATGAGGATTGAAGTTTTTATGACATGTTTTCAGACTGAATGCATCACTATTAGCAGAGAAGAGTGTAGTACCTTACACGTGGGGTCCACACAAAACATCAACTGGAGAATCATGCTTGGTGGCCTTCTTTTCTGATGGCCAGCAAGTGCAACGAGCAAAGGCCTTTATCAACACACTCAAGATTGAAAATGTAAGGAATATGTCATTTCCTTTCCTGTTGTTATTTGTAGTACATATCATCATCACCTTCTAGGCTTATGTCTCCCAGATTCCTTGGTTACTATGTGTGTCATGAGATAAGGTGGTCAGAATTATGCTATAGTTGAAAGTTGCAGAGGCTGAATAACATATGAAGGATTTTCAATTACTACAGTTCCTAGATCATAAAATTAAATAAGAAGTCATTGCAGCATTAAACATATTGCCTTTAATGCACTGAAGTTTCGTTTTTCAACACAATCCTCAAGTACATTGATGTATTTTTCCAGTCTTGGCACATGTTTAAAAGTTTCAACATGGTAGAAATCAGACTGTTGCATTTGCAGCCATTCGTGAACAGCCATTTTCACTTTCGTATTATTGTGGAATCAGCAACTCCCCAAGTGGTGCTTTAGCAACCCAAACTGCATTCCAGCTTGTTTTGTTTGAGGAGTGGAATGCTGAACCTGTGTGTAATCACCTGTGAAGAGTTTGGGACAAGTATGCTTGGAGATCATATGGACAAAAATGTACCTGAGGTACATTTATCATTGTAAGGACGTCTCATGTAATTTTCATGTTTTACACAACCTTTCGTACTGAATGTCCCTCATACATGGGAGGAAAACTTCAGTGTTTGTAACTTTATGTGCTTTGATCTCTGTTGTTTATTTAAATTAAGTGAAGTTCATACCAGAGATCTATTTTATGTTTGATCTACTTTTGATGAAAATTGCTCTTTGCAAAATAAACTGAAGGTATAACTGCAGGCAGACTGTCCACTTTACTTGTGCTTTGAATGGAAATGCTTGTGTTCCTGTTCAAAGCCATGGCACTGTGTCAACATAGCAGAAGCATAGCCATATATTGTTGCATTCCATCTGCAGCTCTTTGTTTATGTGTAATAATACAGCTCTGGTTTGAAAATTTGACCAAAATTGAGGTCTGAAACTTCATTTTCCTCAGTTTGCCCTTTCTACCTAATCCATTTTGTGATCAGCATATGTTATGCAAGTGTATTTATTTATGTGTATCATGTTTCCTTTCTTAAATCTGTAATATTACCGTATTTACTTGAAAGACGTGGTTTATTTCCTTAAATTTGGTGCTTAAGTATGTGAGGTCGTCTTAAATTCACGTTTGAAGTGCGGAACCATATCGCACCAAATGGTATTGCTCTGAACCAGACAGTGCTGAGCCAAACCAAGGCCTGCATCATCAAATTGTCAGTGTGTAGATGAAAGAGAGAATGGAGCATGACTAAAGTTGTTTAAATGTACAATAAAACTCTGTTAAGACTTTTTGAAAATTCCAATAAAATTTGGCTTCTTAAGCAGGAAATGTTCTAAAAGGGTAGGACCGGAAGATTCTATTTTTTACATTTTGTGAACATGTATGCTGAATTTGTATAATTTGCAGCTGTCCTAACACATTCTCACTTGTATCTGACCCTCTCACCCGTATCTGACCATCCAGCCATTTTGTCTGTAACCTTTCGTTCACAGTTTTATTTACGCCTTTAACTATACTGTCACTGACTTTGCATTCACAAGTTCGCATTTCGTTCCAGATGTTTACTTTTCCTTGAAATATTTGTCAAGCATGGGTTGTCTTGCTCTTTTTTTCAACAACAGGTGCTGTACATATCTTCAGATTCCATAGGTTTGCTATTAGGTACACCATAAGGGGTGGTCACTGGCTCCATTCTGCATCTAAAGTCATACAGTATTTCATTTAAGGAGCTTCTTAAAGAAACTGTTATATCACTCCAGATGCAGAATCGAGCCTGTGACCTTTGGTGCCCCCTGATGATGATGTCTTGACCACTGAAAAATGTAGGGGTGATACTGATACAAATATATAATTGTAAACAGATCTTGCAGAGATGTTGTTGAAGATTGAGCTTTTCTGCGATGTGACACTTTGTCATGGGATGAGTAGTTCTTGAAGTTTTGAAGGACTGTATTATCTTAGGGGTCAAGCAGTACAAGAAGAACTTGTAATGCTTGACACTGAAGATAAAGGCACTATAATCCTTTGAAATGTCAGGAACTACTCACCCAGTGACACGGCATCACATCCCTGTAGACACTACTCTTAATGGCGGCAGTCAGTGCGGCCATACTTGCAGGATGTGTCATGGCTGCATCTCATTTTGTGCATTTGTTTTAGCCTGACTGTCTTCTTCTCCAGAGCAAGGAAAGCCAGATGCAAGAGGCTAGTGCTGAGAGTGTTTTCAGAACAAACTCTTATAATGGAGCAGTACAGCAAGGTGCAGTAGTTGGATTGCAATACAGTGGTCCCAACTGCCTGCAGTCATGTCATAAGGTAACATAATAAATGGGATGTAACACTATGTGTTTGTTTAACAACACTGTCAGTTATTGAGATTGCACATCAGTAATAGATGAATCAGTGAGTATGGAAGATAGGTCAAATGATTCCAACAGGGGGAAAGGCAAAGTACCCAGAGAAAAACCTGCCCCAATACCGCTTTGTCCATCACAAATCCTGCATGGATTGGCCTGGGATTGAACCCAGTGGTCCATGGAAGTGTCTTGCAACTAACCACCTAAGCCATGGCATGGTCTGACACTATCTGGTGTGGTCGAAATTTGCAGTTTTTTGAAAAGATGACCAGCTTCATCTGCAGGGTGGAATCAATAGACATGCAAGAAAAACAGGATACATTTGTAGGGGCATGAGGAGAGCACATGACGGTGAGTGATATTAGCAAGAGCAGATGGGGCAATATGATGCAAGGCAGAATGGTTTGAAAAAATGCATTTGCAGGAACAAGTTAATGAGAAAATTGTTTTTGGAGGTCTAGATTGGGAGATAGAATAATCTGTGACTCTGATGGGGCATGTGAAGGCACGATAGAGTGCTGACTACAGGACATTGTGTTTGTTGCATGCCTTGACACTCCCTTTACATTTCCGAAAACATTTTTTATCATTTACTGAAAAATTAGTGTGAACTTTTATCTTTCTGTTGTGTTGAGACAGAGCCTTACATCATACTTGCAGCAGGGCACTAATGAATTTCTTATTGGTCTTCCTGGCATGATGCTTGCCTTTATTTTTGGGAACTCCAAATACCAAGTGATCTTTGTTCCTCTGATGGTGCAAAACCAGTGCCTTTGCCTGAATCTCTGTAGTTAAAGTAAGACCCAAATTTAAAAGCCTGGCAGTGGGTCATTAACTTAAACACTCAGCCAAATGACAGGAAAATATTCAGCTCCTGTTGAGGAGTCACATGACAGTACACAGTGAAAGTACCTGCTGGACAAAGGAGTAACTTGGTTGCTGCAATGTGATTAACATTTCTGATTGGCTAAACTCTGAGGGGGCAGAATACTTCAAATTTGGTTCTGGAATGTGGACTTCTTCCAGTACAAGGTCTAGGACAGTGAGGGAGATTAGGGGTACTTTTACAGGCTGCTAGCCTGAGATAGCCTCAGAGACGAAACTACAAGTACATTTGGTGCAAAAATTATTTAAATTATGGGAAAGCAGTAGCAGCTATGTAGCTAGCTAGGACTGGCTTGTCATGGAAAAGTTGCCCGAAAAGTCTGTCTTTTATGTGTGATTTTCCATGTAATGACATTGCCACTGCCAGTTCTCTCTTTACTTGATGAAGCCCTGATTATAAGCTATGCTGATTATATTACTGTCACACTCTGTAGGCTTTATAATTTGCTTTTCTCTCTCTACACAGGTGGCTGTTAGCATAGCAACAGCTACAGGTTCTACTGGACTAGTGTACGTGAGTACAAACCCTAAAGTTTCTCAGCAACAAGTTGATACCTTTTTCAACTTAGCAAATGTGCAGTTGGTTGCCTAGAGATACTCTGGTATTGTGTGAAGTCTGTGATTATAACATATTTGCTATGTACAAGGAAGCATGCCTTTTTTCCTACATTTTATAACTTTTCAAGCGCAAGATATATATTGAGGCACAAAAATCTTAATGTAAAGAGTATTCTGCTAAAAGAAGTTTGTGAGACACTGTGTCTGTATGTGTGTGTGTGCACATGTATGTATGCATGTGTGTGTGTGTGTGTGTGTGTGTATACACAGGGGAAGGCTGGGCAAAGTGGACAACTTAACTTTAAGGTGGTGATATAAAGCTATCCCATTACAGGCCTGGACAGGCCGTCAGGGTTCCAGGGAGTTGAGGCTCCCAGATTGCAAGACAGTCGGCACATGACAGTGGTAAGGTTGTCAGCCCTACACACTGGCCACCTTTACCCCGTAGGAAATATTCCTGGTACCCATTTCTGTTAGAGGCTGAGTCCACCCCAGGGCCATAGTGGGGCCGGAAGGATTATGTCAATGAAAAATTGCAGTGACACCATTGGGAATTGAACCCGCGACCTTCCGGCTTGTAGTGCAGTGCCTCAACCAACTGCACCACTGCGTGCCTCAGCATGGTGATATAATAAGCAATAAATAAGTACAAATGTTTTTATTGAATGTGTTACACTGATATGTTGCTTTTTCAATAAACAAGTTATGCAGTCAAACCTACACACCTAAAACAGACAGCTTAATAAGCGTTAAAGCAGGTGTTTATGGAGGGGTACTTGGGTAAGCAAATTTTTGCCCCAGGCAAAGTAAGTTCAGATCAAGTGCAAACGTACAATGAAAACATTCATCACATAAATTAGATCCATGTTCAATGCAGCTTGTACGTTACTCATGACTCCACAGTCAACACTGTGAGCACAGTAGCCAGTCCACTGTGGGTGTCTCAGCATATGGCTGTTCACCCACCTAGCAAAGTGTCTGAGATTTATACTCCACATTCCCTTGGCAGAAAAACTTCAGAGATGCTCTTTTCAAGGTTTTTGGCAGACCTTTGTACTTCCCCTTTCATTTTTTAAAATGAAATTTGTGTCTTTGGTTCTTTAACCCTTTAAAGACGAAGCGTATCTGTTTTATATAAGGACTCCGTGCGTACCGCACTGTAAACACTCTCCACTTTGGTTATAAAAACCAATCTCTTAATGTTTTGTAAGGCAAAAGTTGCTGTTTGTTCCGAGATCCGTAGAAAACACATAAACGCAATGTGGGTACCATGAAGAATTTTTTAATGTGAAACCTGGTGGTATGTAAAGTTACTGCTAGGCTTTAAAAGGTTAATGGGGTGCTAGTTACAATTTAATGCCATTGAATATCCCTTTCTATGCAGTAGTAGCACTTTGCTGTGCAGTTGGACAAGATTGAATATGAAATGAACTGCATTTGCCAAATCGCCCTGTTTTTCATTCATCACAGTGAGTGATCAGATCAGTGGACAAAAGTGTTGATGTTCTGGAAAGTGAAACTTTGACTGTGCATTACTAACAGAGTTCAGACTCTGAGTGATGGTGGGAGAAACTGGAGTACAATCAGGATATGTGCTATCAGTAACAGAAAACAATGGGGTTATAAGGCCAAACCTCCTGAAGACTGAAATCCACTAACTGCATTTTGAGGCATTCCTCCTTTCAGATATTCACATTCCAACAGTTTGGTGAAAAATCGGCCTTTGTCTATTCGCCTGGATCTCCGCTGTATACAAAGGATGTTCAATAAGTAAGTTTCTGTGGGTGTTAGACATTAAGCGAGAAGTTGTTACAATGTTAAACATAGTTTATTTATTCCACTGTAGTAGCATTATTTTTTACCATAATTCCAAACTTGGTGATGTGTTGTCCTATCTTGGCATGGGTTTGGAGTTCTGTTGTGGCAGAAATCAGGCCCTTGCATTTACAGTCATTTCCAGCTTGTTCTTGTTGTGGAAATGGCATTCCTGCAAATGATGCCCCAACAACTCAGACAGATCACAGTGTAATGAATGATTCATTTGGCTGTGGGTTTAATTTCCAATGTTATGTCTGAAAGTAATATTATACAAGGGTGGTACACTTTTTTTATCATTGATGACGTAGGGTTTATATGTCATTTTTAGTTTCAGCTAGACATGCTGATATAGATTCTTTCCCCTGGGGTAATGATACATTGAGATGCATCAGTAGATTCACTCTTATTTTGCTTTTAGCCTTTAATTATGTTCTGATTTCCCACAAGGCCAACACTATATCTAATGTTTCCTCTGGCTGTGACTAGATATTTATTGAGGTAACATCCAAGGCTTATTAAGATCAGGCATTCAGGTAAATTAGAGAGTTTTGTCAGAATTGGGGTTACAGTTTTGGATGAATATTGAATTGATTATAAGGAAGCAGCCATCTTAATCCTATATCTTTCTGTAACTAAGCCACATGCAGCGCATGCTCATATCTGCTCTGCTAATTGTTGGTCATGTGTGTATCTGTGGTATTGTAATTATTTACTCTGTTAATTATTAATTGCTTGTGAATAGCCATAGTAGCAGACCGGTATACCTGTGTTGAATATGCTTGGTGAGAAGTGCAAGTTAGCAGTTTTAACAGGCAGCTGGAGGAAGGGTGGCCACAGCAGTAGAAAAAGATAATTGAAGCATATTTCCTATCTGATTTTTTGTATCCCATGTTTATGTCAAGAGCAGTTTATGTATAAAATTATACAGTGGCGGCATCTACCCTAATAACCAAGAAGGTACTAGATCACCATATCCCATAAGGAACCACACTAAGAATCGTGTAGCACACCTGTAACCTATTCCCAATGAGAGTACGCACTACAGTAGTCTGACAGAGCAAAGTCAGGGATGTGGGGTGGATGATCTGGAAGTTCCCAGTGAAACGACTGCACTGTCCAGTATGCACTGTTTGGGGCTCCTTGTCGTGCTGAACGATCGTGCACTACAGCATATGTGTAGGTCTGTTCTTGCAAATAGACTGACAAGTTGGGGCTTTTGAACGTGCACTTGGCAGGCTGCCGATTCCATCATACTGGGGAAGTGGAAATGGCTGTTAATGAACATATGCAAATACATGAGCCCAGTTGCTACTGCAATGGATTTTTAAACTGATGGTAAGATGGGACATGCATCAGTGTTCTCAGAGATTATGTTGAAAAGTAATAATACTTCACTTGAATAAGTTAGGTATGTTTAACATTATAATGACTTTTTTATGACTGAGGAAACCTAACTGATTGAACATCTCTGATATTACCTTATAATTCCATTCTGTATCTTGAGTATCTGTTCTTTTTATACTGCAGAATTTTCAAGAAGCTGTAGTTTATTTTACAACAGCATAATAAATAAAGATGCAAGTATATGTAGCTCATTTTGTCTGTATTATGTTGAAATATAGCTAATTTCCAATTTATGTCATGCCAAATTATGCCGCTGTTTTGCTGTGTCATGAGAAAGAAAGGGGAGGGTTTTTTCACTTTTTATCATTTTCGTTTTGTTTAATGTCATTTTTAATTGAGCACTTCAGAATCTCATGTGCATGCGTGCGCACGTGTGTGTGTGCGCGCGCGTGTGGACATGCCAGTGAATGTATTATGAAGTGCTATTAAAAATTTAGAAGAAAGTGGCTGGATAAAGCCTGTAATAAATTGAATAGCAGTGCTTGGACTGTGTTAAAATCAAGTACTTTTGTATGTATTGTAAGAGGTGAGAGGTGTTTTCTTCTCTGTTGCTTGAAGTAATATTAGTGTGAAGTGATAGTTCATTCCATGTGCTATATTTGTGTTTTTTATTGCATAGAATGCACACGTATGCACGCCAACAATGGGCTAGACATTGGTGTGAACTGTTGTGTGAGCATTTTTGTTTCTTTCCTTTTTTTTAATGTCAATTTAATTTCTGTTCCCAGTAAGTAAATTATGCTGTAGAGTAAATCTAAATGTGAAGTTGTCTCTGAGAATGCAATCGAGGGATATTGGTGAATGGAAATGTGCTTCACATGCCAGCCACTTTACGCTTGGGGAAAGGCCCCACTATCCATTGAATAGGAAGGTGCTTGGGCCCCAGAGCTGGTCTGGACATTTTGGGGAAGAGAAGAATCTCTTGATTGTGTCATGGATCAAACCAGTTTCTTGATTATACAGCCCATGCTGTAGTCATTATACCTTCTGTGCTATCCCGGCTCTATTATAGTAGGTTTGCAAGTTCAGAAATTATACCGTGGGGGTGCATCAGCTTTCTGTAATATATCATGTCTGATTTATGTGTTTTGATATATATTTTCTGTTGCTAGGAATGTGTTCCAGACATAAATTGGATGATCCCTGTTACAATATTGCTACATGTTTTTCCACAATCTGTGCGATATGACTAGTAACCTGCAACATGTAATGGTATTTCTGTGATGTGATTTGGGATTTTGCAGGACAGTACTGTGAAATCGATATTGTAATGGGTGAGCCACGATGAGTGTCTGTCATGTGACATCACGATGTGGGAGGGGTTAAAGTGTTATAGAAAGAGCCAGTTTTCTAATATGTTAAGATTGTTTCCAGGGTAGTTCAACTTGAAACTTTTCATTTTTAACTTTTCATAAGTTGTATCATAGCAAGAGTTTTGTAAAGAAATGACACGGAGTTGCATCATGCATTTATAATTAATATCTTATTTACTGGCGTAACAGTCACAGCTGAGCAATTAATGCCTGAGCCTAGTGCTTTTGAGGTTTAGATTACTGTGAAAATTGGTCAAGGCATAAATCACCAGGCAGTGAGAGAATTCCGGCAGAAGTAATCTAGTCAGGAGGTAAAATGGTACATGTGGAGATCCCTAAACTTTTTGTCAACTACACAGAGGGTTTTATGCAATATTCTTTGGTCAGGTTTAACTCCATAGGTAAACAGCATTATTGAGGATCACATGTATGGATTTCAATCCAGTATATATTCTGTATTCTTCAAATACTTTGGAGAGAATGGGAATATAGAGGTTCACTACATCAGCTAGTTACACATAGCCCTTGTTTTATGCCATAATTGTATTCGTGAAAAAGTGGGCGTAAAAAAAAAGGCATAGATCAGAAATGGTATTCCCATAAGAAATAATGGAATAGGTAGTGGTTATGGTCAATCATACGAATAACAGCCTGTAGTGACATGTACATGTATTTATTGTGTTAGTATTGTGTTACTGATACTAATTTAGAAATAAATAGTGTTAATTTTTAGCCTATGTAGGTTACAAAGGAATTGTAAATAACTTGCGTACACTTGTCATGGATAATACATGTTCCATATTGTTGCTGTCACGGATGACTGAAGTCACTCTAACAGCCTTTACAACCCAGTCACTTTATTACTATCATTAACATTCTTGCTGCACTTAGGTTACAGTTTTGGTTGTGTCTGTTTAATATAGGTAGGTAGGAGGGTGGATAGATTAGGGGTTATGTTGTTCATTGTCATCTCAGTTTCTTGTTCCAGCCTAGTTCCTGACTAGGCTTGTCAAGAATCTTGCTGCAATTATTCATCTTGTCATGTCAGCATTGCCGCTTATTCGATTGGGTGTTCATAGGTAGAGAAAAAAAGACTTACGTAAATGCAAAAAACCACATGGTCTGAACTAAACAGCAAGTGCACAGTGCCTAGGTGGTTTGCAGTGAGTGCGCAATCTGCCAGTGTTGTTCTGGGTTTTGAGATATATACTCTCCTAGTCATGTCCAAGGGTGCTAATCCTAAAATCACACAGCACAAATTAAGAAGTGATGTAAATTGGCAAAGGGTGTTAAAGCAAAAAGCCATAAAGGAAATGGGCATAAAATGAGGGCTAGGTGTATAGACTTCAAGAAAGCCTGTGTTTCAATTATGAGGCAGGCTTTGTACAATAATGTCTTTCGCTTTGGTATACCCATGAAACTAGTGAGGTTAATTAATGTGCGTGTACATGTAACAGTAATGTCCTGATAGCCAAACATTTGTTTGGTATATTTCCTTTTGAGAGTGGTCTGAAACAGGGAGGTTCTTTATTGCCGTTGCTTTTCAACTTTGCATTGGTTGGACACGTCAGCATCTGGTTGATGCTAATGATATTTATTTACTGAGCAAAAACATAAAGGCTGTAAAAAAATCACAGAAACTCTATTACTCACTAGTAATGAGGTTGGTCTAGAACTGGAAACTGAGAAAACTAAGTGTATGTTCATGTGTTGTGAGCTGAATGCGAACAAAATCACAACTTGCAGGTAACTAGTAAATTCTTTGAAAATGTGGGGAAGTACAAATATTTGTGAATCACAGTAACAAAACAAAATTGCAATCATTGAGAAATTAAGAGCAGATTATACTTAGGGGATGTTTGCTAGCATTTTGTCCTAGAATGTTTTGTGTTTACAGTTGCTATGTGAGAATATTAAGGTTAATGCGTAGAGAAATATAATTTCCTTTTCTTTTATATGGGCGTGAAACTTGGTCTCTCACATGAAGGGAAGTACATAGGATGAAGGGAATAGGGTGCTGAGGATTAATTGGGCCTGAGAGGGAGGAAGTAATGAGGGACCTAGAAAATTGCATAATGAGGAGCTTTTTGATTTGTGCTCCTCACCAGATATTATTGGCTGATTAAATTGTGGAGGGCATGAGTGGGGCATGTGGCATGCATGGCTAAGAAGGAAAATACACACAGAGTTTTGGTGGGGAAGCTTGAAGGAAGGAGATCATTTAGAAAACCCAGGCATAGAAGGGAAGTTAATATTAAAGTGGATCTTCAAGAAATGAGGTGTGAGGGCATGGATAGGAATAATCTGGTTAAGAATAGGGACAGGGTGGGCTGTTGTGAACATGGTAGTGAACCTTGGCATTGCCTAAAGGTGAGAAATTTTGTGAACAGCTGAGGAACTGTTTCGAGGACTCTTCTCCATAGAGTCAACTAACTAATTAACCCTTTAAAGACGAAGCGTCTCTGTTTTATATAAGGACTCAGTGCACACCGCGCTGTAAACACTCTCCACTTCGGTTATAAAAACCAATCTCTTAATGTTTTGTAAGGCAAAAGTTGCTGTTTGTTCTGAGATCCGTACAAAACACATAAACGCAATGTGGGCACCACGTAGAATTTTTTAATGTTAAACCTGGTGGTACGTAAAGTTACCGCTAGGCTTTAAAAGGTTAATTTGCTGGCCGTCATACAAACTAATTTCCTGAAACCTGCACCAAAATGCCCAACACCATAAATACCAATTCCCACTGTGAGATGTGAACGTGACTTAGTTCATTCCACATGACATCTTAACAGCATGATTTATTGACGTTAGTTTTAATATTTTCAGTTTCAAAAACTTACACACTTACTGTACGCTGATGGTGCAGAAATATAACACAAAGAAGGGCACAGGCACCCCTATTGTGACCTAACGCTTAGAAGTTCTGATTTCTGGAGATTATTCGTGCATAGTATTTATAATTTTGAATTAATGAAGTTTTCCATAATACCTTCTGATACAGTCAACCCTGTGAATCCTTTGTGTGCTGGTGGTTTCTTTTGTAATTGCAAGTGTATCACGAGAAGTCATGGATAGTGTTTGGTGTATGGTTGTCTGTGCTGAATGTAATAACCAGTGATATTTCTAAAAATGCCATCTGTTTTCACACATACAGTCTGGAAGATACTCTTACAGTTACAGAGAGGTGGAAATCACTGGTACCCATACGGCCAGCTGGACTTGGGGCTGGTAATGGCACTATGACTAGGAAGTTATAGCCCACCCTTCCTACAGATGGGATCTTGCACCCAATCATTTACATTTGTTTTGATTCCTCAAGAAGCACCTGGCTGGCAAGCAATTGGCAGCAGATGCCGACGTGAAGCAAGCCATTATCTTCTGGCAGTAGATACTCGACAGGAATTCCTGGTACAGTCAGACACTGCTTGAATGTTAGTAGTGACCACATGAAGGTATAATGTGTACCATCTGCTGCCCATGTGCCATTTATACATCAAAGTCAGAATAAAGTTATGGGCAACAGAGTATTTGGTACCTTAATTTCTGGAATGGCTTTGTATATTATCATAAAATGTGATGTGCCTAGTTTATACAGCTGTTAGTCATCCTGCAGACAAGTCATATTGCACGTAACAAAAATATAAAAAGTTTTCTGTGTCAAACGGTGCTTAATAATGTGTGCACTAGTTATGAACTTTCAGTTGAAAAAATTCTACAGAGTAGGAGGTGTGTGCTGAGAGATGATCTTCCAGTGCTGGCTTAAATACTTTCATATCATAGTTGAGGATTTTGATGTTAGATGGATGAACATTGTACAGGCACATTCCTTTAGCAGATCAGTATTGTTTGTCACTTCCTGACTTTGCCAGATACAACTTGTGTCCCTTTCAAATGGATCATTGTTCCATGTGCCTTGTCTTGGCTGGTATTGGTTTTATTATTTAGCGATCCTGATCCCAGTTACCCACCAGCCCAAACATTGAAGAATGTAGGTAGTCTTGTTACAGTAAAGTTACATACTGTTAGATCTCCTACATGTTTTGACCCTTCCTGGGCCATTACCAGGGAGACGGCAGATAGAAGAGATTTATAAAACATTTGTGTATATTGTTAGTAGGCAATGCGGCTTGTGCATGTACCGAACATAGTAGTACCCTATACATGTACAGTATAAGTATTAGTAAAAACCTTGGAGAATTAAAATTAACATGTATGATATGTGCCACAGAAGAGTAAGTATCGCCATAGGTTATGTTAGCACACGTCAGGAAGAAAATATTAAAGTTGTAGAGCTTTTTGGAGGATACTCAGTTTCATGTGGATGTAAAGCTGTTGGTTGTATAAGAAAGGTGAATTGATCTAGTGTGGGAAAACGTCAGGAAAGGATTAAATGAATCAGAAAACGTACTCTTGCATATTTATGTCTTTATAATGCAAACATTTAACACATGAACCAACGAAGTACACATTATAATGTATACCATTAGGGATTTTCCCCTTGAAGTGGTGTACTTTGTTGGCTTATTTATTAAATGCAGGAAAGATAATCTGTGATAATATTGCAACTGATTTAAAACGTATTATAGACTTGCTTTCATGGGCATTCCACTATTGTTTCTTTTACAGTTTATCAGCTTATGACGGACATACTGAAGCAGCTGGTATCGTCCGACTAGATCGCCTACAGCGTGCCAGGCTCGCATTATGTCGTGCATTTTGTTGTCACTGTTGCGTAAGCTTCTCGCAAGTCAAATCCTGTCTAATAGCCGCCATAGTGTTTCTAACCCTGCGAAATAGGAAATGGTCTGTCTGTAATGTATGTCTGATCGAGCACGGATCCTCTGGGGAACAGGCAAAAGACATTTAATGCATGTTATCAATCATCGCTCACCATCCTTTGTTGCACTCTGCTTGTATGTAGGTAATCCGTGGCTCGTAGTTTCTGTTTCGATGTCATCTGTGGTCGCTATTACCTGTGCTACGCATAGCAGCAGAGGAATCGACCGACGCGAAGCTTGGTAGGTGTGAGTTGCGTTGAGCTTTGTGGTGTGTGCGATACTGGTGCAGGTACGTAATAACCTAGGCTTCATTTATATATCTGTATTAAATGGAAACCTAAGTTCCTTTTGTCATTCGTGAAACATGTGAATTGTATGAATGACCAATATAATACTCTACTCGACGTGGCGGCATGTTGTATAGCGGACATTTTGTGTACAACTTCAGTTCAACTTTAATAGCATTCCGTAAGGTCTATATACAGGAGTTCAACGACGGGTTATAGAAATAGTCAAGAATAAAGATTCAATAAGTTGGCTGCATGTAACAGAAAGCCAGTCATAAAGATAACATAGTCAAAATAATGTATACAAATAGTACAAAGAACAGAAATTACAGTTAAATAAGTAAATACGGAACTACTACAGGATCCTGGTCAAAGGCATACAAATGGGTACAAATACAAGTAAATTACAGAATAATATGTAAGCAAGCATGCGAATTTTTACAGACAGCGGATAAATTTAAAACTAATGAAAGGTAAAAACACACCGTACAATGAAAGTATAAAATGGTTTATATAATTTTACAGTGCAAGGAGAAGGATAATATAACACAATAAAATAAGATATTACATGCAAGTTCGTAGTATCTGGAATCTAATTTGTGCATGCATTGTTTGGCGTTTTATAGATTTGGAGGTATTTGCAGAGATATTGCACTTTGATACAAATGCATATGCTTCATGTACCATGTATGGAATTATAGATGTTCCATTGCGCTGGATTTAGGAATGGAAGTTGCATAGGCGTAAGACTGGCTAGTAATAAGTACCGGTTGTCAGGTATGAGGGAACATGCAGTAAGCATGCAGTGTGTTTATTCCGAAATGTAAGGTACACAGAATTCAGCACAGGGTGTGGAACACATTCCATGATGACGCCGTGAATATTATATTTGTTGTTATCTAAGGTTAGCATACTCCCTCTTCCCGGAATATTTCCTGTTTTTTGACCCAAGAATTTCTGTCGGGGGTGGATTTTTTTTTTACATTGGTAGAAATTTCTGGGTTTTGAATATTTTGATGTTGCTAAAAATGTAAAAAGTATTTCAAATTTTTTCTTCCTCTTTTGCATGAGGCAAATGATTTTTGCTTTCACCATGTCATCTGTTCCGCTTTCTGGTCCTGCGTATGATTTACGTCTTTCACAATACATTTTCTTTGCTTCATTAACCTTTGAAAGCCTAGCAGTAACTTTACATACCACTAGGTTTAACATTAAAAAATTCTGCATGGTGCCCACATTGTGTTTATGTGTTTTGTACCGATCTCGGAACAAACAGCAACTTTTGCCTTATAAAATATTAAGAGACTGGTTTTTATAACTGAAGTGGAGAGTGTTTACAGTGCAGTACGCACTGAGTCCTTATATAAAAGAGATACACTTCGTCTTTAAAGGGTTAATACCAGACCCAACATAGTGTATTTCTACCTTTTTAAAAGAGATACTGTTATAATATCACTTTCTGGGGCAGATATAAAAACATGATTTCAGTAGTTGACTTTCAGAATGTCTCGAAAACTTCAGCAATGTTCGTGACTCCACATTTCCTCCTCATGCGTGGTTGCGTTGGTGAATGGGATGAAGCCTTGTTTTTAGAAACCCTGTATCCTAGTTCGATTTTAGGTTTGTGAATTGAGTGGAAGAGGAAGGCAAAGACATTGTGTGTGGGAAATGTCATTTGGGTTCTCACTTCATCAGTAAAGCTAGTGAGAGTTGACTCACACCACGGTCCGGTGGAGTGTTCCCTCTGTTATGAGCTCTGCTACAGGAGACCTTCTCAGTAAACAAACTGAAATTTTTAACCAGAATATCATTAAAGGATATATATGTTAGATTGCCGAAAATCAGCTGTTTTGTACCAAGAGCTGTGTGGCACGCAAAAGTCGACTGGAAGGCAAGTTGGGCATGACAAGGATCAGTCTTTATGCAGGTGCTATAATGTGACAGTCATGTACATGGTTTTTATCAAGCCACGACCGTCCATTACCCATCAAGTCAACTCCTGTGCGATGTCAGAATTACACATTATGCATAACACAGTGACGGATGCGTGGTTTTTGAAATCAAAGCTTAAGGCTTACACAGCACATTTTGTTCAGGTGTCTTTGTTTTGTTGTGTAATAGTTTAATATAATCAGTATTACCATAAACAGTACCATAAAGGAAGTGTCTGTTTAATGAAGAATTTCAAACCACCTTCCCTTGTTTTGAAAGAGATTGAGATTGGGTGTCCAAATATTCGGTGTGCAAAGCAAGTACATTTGTTTCTGTTGCAAGTAAAGGTGCTGTTGATTTAAAAGCTCTTGTTTTAGTGGATAAACACAAGAAGGTAATTCAAGAGATAGCTCCACAGCAAAAGTGACAGACTGTTTTATGAAAGTGGACTCTGAATCGGTGACTTGGTTAGTGTAACACATCCATGGCCAGTTATAAAAAACATAATACAAATACAGCAAAAATGATATGAAGGTGCACACACACACACACACACACACACACACAGAAATAACCCAACATAAAGAAACAGCAAAAGAATTAGTTTTATAACAGATTCAGCACCTAAATTAAATATTTAAACAATCTTCCTGAAAGAATTAGTTGCATGAAACAGTGGTGTAAACTGTACAAAATATTGTCAGATTAATTACAAATAACCCAACTAGTATAAAACCAGAATTCACATAAAACATCATGACTAAACTACAACATAGAATCTATTCAGGAGTTCAGATTTTCTTCGTAAAAGTAACTTCTTGTAACAAGTCATTAATCAAAACAGACCTTCCATTGAATGTAGCACTATCCATACTGGTGGCATTAGCTGCTGAACCGCATCTAGCCAAGGGCTGCTACATTCAAAGTCAGCATTAAACATGGTAAAATCTCTGAGATTTTGATGATGATAATCTTTCAGTAGCACACTGCTGTTGAGTCTCTGATGAATGCTGAAATGTGTGGTTTTTAAATTAAAAGTTAAAGTTGGTGAAGTGCATGTTTTTTCCTTACAGTGCAGTTACTTTTTGTGAAAGATGTCTCAAAATAGAGGATATCGGCGTGATGGTAGGCAGTCCTATCAGATGAATTCTTCAGCACACTATGGTGGTCGTTCTGGGCAGCAGATGAATGTGAATCCGTGGGAAGGGGGTTTGGTTCCAGGAGGACGGTCTGGAGTAGCTGGCTTGTTGCCAACGCCCCCACAGACAAATCTTTTGTCACAGTTATCGTCACCGGAAGCACAGCTGGCTCTTGCCAGTAACTTACTATCAACACTTTTGAGGCCTCAACAACAGGCTCCCCAAGTAGGTAGTTTTGTGTGTATTGCAGTAGTTTGCATTTTACGGCTGATGCAGGCGGTGTTAGTGTAATACATTACACACTGAGCCATGCAGTCATTGCCACTTCACTTGTTCAGGTACCCTCTCTGTTGAGCCTGGGTTCTCTTGATCATCTGGGCAATTCGGGAGGCTCTGTGTATCGACAGCATTCTGGGTATGGTCCAGGGAGGTTCCAAGATCCTGGTCCAAACAGGCGTAAACGTATGGAATCAAGGAGACAGGAACCATACAGTAAGGTAAGGGTATTATTGCATGCCTTGGCTTCACATCCTGGGGTTCTGAAAGTTATATAGTTTTAAAATGGGACATCATTTAATGCCATTACTCTTCTAAAATGAAGTAGCTTCCAGTGAAAAACGCACGATCCTGCAAGATGGATAATCTTTCTTTCCAAGTATCGTGAATCTCCATGCTTACAAATTATTCCAAGAATATTTGTTGTGTGCAACTTATGTACCAGGTGTGTGTTTTTTTGTTAGGGGAATTATCAAAACCAATTCTTGTCATCTATTAATACTGCTCTAGAGATCCTAAGCTTTTCAGTCACTTCTGTGTTCCTAAACTGTTGTTTTTCTGTAGAGCTTCTTGTAATTTTAGGCTCCCACAAGGCACACGAGTACCTTATCCACCTGTGATAAGGAACAGCTTCATATAGGTGTAACTCCTCTGAGGGAATAGGGGTTGTGTGTAGTGTATTAATATAAACCTGATTCATATTTTACAGATGTGTCCTCTCTTATGGCCAAGAATCTGTATGTAACTCAGTTCTAAGCATCAAATGCATCTTCCGAACTGAAGTAAATTGTATTGAAAGCACTTGGAGAAAACATTACTATCGAGCATTTTGTTTACTGCTGCCCAGTCTTGTCTCTTGTCACATTCAGCTAACATTGTTTCTACACCACTGTGAAGCTTCAGACACTGAATCACCATCTGTGGCCTTTTTCATTTCTTCTGTAAATAAATCCACTGTATTTCAAAGACCTGGGCCATGCTGCAGCAAGTTCTGTAACCATGTTGATTCCAATCCATGATTTCCAACTACTGACATGTGGGTAATTGTAATGATGACATACAGCCTACGCAGGGTCGTCGCCCTGCCCCTGCCAGGGGGGGTTCCGAGAGGAAGCCTGGTGGTAGCCAGGGATTGCGAAGTCCTAGCGTAGGGAAAAGTCGCAGTGGCTCAGGCACCAAACCTGGGGGTAAAGCTGACAGAAAGGATGATGACAAAGAACCTAAGAAAGACAAAGACCAGGAGGATGATAAAAGTAGTGGAGCTGAAAAGAAAACTGATGAAGAGGATATTAAGAGGTAAGCAGATGCCTTTCAACATTACTTTCCTTCTGTTCTGTCTGTGGCGTCTTCGTTACGCACACAGAATCAAACAGTTCCCCCAAACATGCAGTCATCTGTGGATACAGCTACAATTATGTTAATGTGAATAATATTGCCAACGTAGCGGCCAATACACCATTTGTAAGAATCATTGCACTAGTGAGTCTTCACTTTGTATTTGTGTAAGGATAGTATTCTCACATGTTTTTGTGTTTGTGGATTGTTCATGCTCCTTCTGTCAGATAGATGCATAGGTTTAATGTTAGATGTGTATTTTTATATTCTTGTCTGCAGTGCTTCTCCACTTCTGCTCACTGCAGTCTTTTAAGAGAAATACATCATAGTAACTAGTTAGCTACGCTGTTTAAAATTCTGTGAGTTTAAAGTGTAAACACACTCATTTTGTTGTGTTTAATTTCTGTTTGGTCCTCATGGTAAGGTTTTCATTCCATTTGTATTAAAGGATATTCTGCAGTCTTTCTGCAGCTTATCTTTCCTTATATTGGTATAGCTGTATTATTGTTGATATCTTCTTTCTGAAGTTTTAAATACTAATAATAATTAGTCATATTTTGTAGCTTGTGTTGCATCATGATGGATTGTTTTGCACGTGGAGAATCTATGCTGTCTGTGGGATACAACTTGCATTCCAGTATGTGAACAGTTTTTCTGCTTTGCAGTGCAGATTGGTGAATTTTGTGTGTTCTGCATTCTTTACAGTCGTCTTCAAAGAGCAACTGACATATACTGAACATTGAGTATTACGCTGTACTGAAAATGGTTATTTGCCTATAAATTTCTCTCATACACAAGGTGATTCATAACACTTCAGAATGAATGTCAAAGGATTCACCTTATTAATGAAACAAATAATAGCTTTCAAGCCATGTGATGTTTTCCTCTTGTTATCTGGATGCAGTGATTCTAAACCTGACCAGCTCCATTCTCTATTGGTCTGAAATTGTATTCACTGGAGCAACTTGGGCAAAGTATACATATAATTCATTATATTTACAAAGTAATTCTACAGGATTTCAGATATGTTGTTATTAACAATACTGGATTAGTGCAGTGTTTCTTTTGGATGCTTATGAAGTGAAAAAAACATTCAGTGAGTATGTTCAGCCCCAAAATGAAAGGCTTCAGATATTCTGAGTGCTGTAAAAAGTCTCACAGTGTTTCTTCTCTGATGACTGACATTCTCAAATGCGTCTCATACATGCTGAGCTGTGACAGAGTAATAGTAGATGCATAATTTTATTGTTAAATAGCTTGAAAAGAATGTTGATTTAAGGAAACCATACGTTTAGAAATGGACAGTTCCGGTCATGATGATGTAAGAATTCTGCTGCAGTTTCTTTCTTGCAGAGATCTTTCATCAGTTGTGTCCACAGTTGGCACAAAATCCAACAGGTCTGTTGACCCTGCTACGCAACGTAAAATCCCAGAAGACCAGAATCCTCTAACTCATCTTTAATTGCATTTCTTGAATATTTCTTCATTTTGAAAGTTGCAGCTTTCTTTTTGTACAATTTAAAAGCTGCTGTCCCACTATAGATATCTCACAGTTGTAATGTAAATTTTTCAGTTTGTGCAGCAGTGTATTTGTTTTCACATTTGTTAGTAGCTGCTGATTTATGTTTTCACACTGTCTGCTTTAAGTAGCCTTTTGTGTGGAACATGTGAGCGTGCAACACAAAATACTCGGAAGGCCTTTTGATGATATTCTCTCATTACTCTTTTCTTTTTGTATGTGTGAAGGTGACAGGGCAGTTAGCAGGGAAACAGATATTGTCGTTGTCATATTTGGAGTGCCTTTCATTTTATGCTTTTAGTATCTCATCTGATTGTACATCCCTCATTTACAGGGTTCTGAGAATGTGCATTGTGTTGGAACTCACCTGGCATGTAGAACTAATCACACATTTCTTGTCACATTGTCCATATTCATCCTCTTGGTGTGCACTGATTTACGTACGTTGTAATTTGGTTTGTCTGGGCCTACAGCCTGGAGCTGTATATTGTGACAGATTTTTTGTTGTTATGTTGTCCAGGCAAATGTTGGGGTTAAATTTCAGCCTTCTGTAGCTTAATGTGTTGTACAACTGAAGGTTGTGCCTGTTCAAATGGAAGACATGGTGACAATGGGTTGTGATCACTGCTTGCACAGTTCAATGTAATGTATTTGAACCATGGCTTTAACCCACGACCTCCCTAAGTTGCCAGCAGTGTGAATCCACTGCCAGACCTGTGATCTAACTTCTGTGCATACTCCTATGTTAATTTCTGCATTGTGTGGTGGTAAAATAGGGTTGCTCAGTGTAAAAGAAGAGGTGTGATACCAACTCATCCTTCATCTTTGAATAAGAGCAAGTTTTTATCAAAAACTGGAAGTATGTGGATGGGAAATGATTGAAGGTGGTAAGATGGTGACTGCATTTAACACACTGGCTGTTGTGCGGATAGTAGGCTAAGTGGGCCGCGTAGGATAAAGGGGTTGCCCCTTATGCTTTATGATACAGGTAGCGTGTTTGAACTTGTGGGATATTGAGGTCATGATGCCAAGGACCAGATTTAAAGGAAAATGTGAAGAGGTGCATATACGTTTTAATTTTAATTTGTTCTTATACTTCAGTATATATTAATATGTAAAGTACTAGTATCGTGAAGGGAATGCTCATGTTTGTGTGGTAAAGAAAGTGCATCATAGGCACTGTGCTTGCAGTTCTTTTCTGTTTGTTGTTCAATCTGTGCCCCCTCACTCCACATTCAGTATTCATAACACCAAATGTGAAGGGTACTTTACATGAAAACCAAAAGTTGTCAGCTGAGTAGCATTCCTCTGTTACATTTTGCGTGTTCTGGGTTCATATCTCAGCCTGGGTTCATTTTCATTTCATTCACTTCATTTTCCTGTTTCATTTGTGTCATACAGTTTGTATCTCTGTCCCATAATCTGTATATAATTCTGTTAACCCTTTAAAGATGAAATGTATCTCTTTCATACAAGGATTCAGCGCGTACCGCGCTGTAAACACTCTCCACTTCAGTTATAAAAACCAATCTCTTAATGTTTTGTAAGGCAAAAGTTGCTGTTTGTTCTGAGATCCATACAGAACACATAAACGCAATGTGGGCACCACGTAGAATTTTTTGATGTGAAACCTGGTCGTATGTGAAGTTACCACTAGGCTTCAAAAGGTTAAATCTTTCAGTTAACTTGAACTTACATTTTACTGTCAGTACAGTTCTTCGCTGGCTGTCAGCCATCTTACTTTTGACCCTCAAGTATTAGCAGTCACTGTCACTGAACATAATGGAACACGATAGAAATTTAGGTAACTGCATCCTGTTGTGCTAGTTAAGCAGTATCGATTTTTTGTGTTTGTCTGGATAATCAATATGGAACATAATGGAATTGATGGTAAGGCACTAACTGTGGAGATTTTTAGCATTCTGTGTCATGTGTACTGTGTCAGCTGGAAGAATCATCCTCAGTCAATGTCCCAGTATTCTTACAAAATTTAATGATCACATATGTTCTGTGCGTTCAAGCATTGTTAAGTCTGCACCTGACAGTTCTGCATATGACTTAACCACTGGTCACAAGTGATTGGAACAGTTCACGTTTATGTGTTGACATACACAAGTTGTCTCAGAATTGTGTGACTAATTTGTTTAATGTTCAAGGCTTCAGTCACTGAATTTGGATGGTGCAGTGATCATGAGTTCACTGAATATGCTATGAAGATGTGCAAGATAACACACCATAAACCAAATGTCATCATTCACTATTGTGTAGGACTTCTGCGAAGTTATCTGTGAATTTGGTGCACATCTTTTTGTGTTCACTTCTGTTGTGACAGCTTGATGCTTCAGTTACCATGTTCCTTGCTTAGCTTTTGTTAGTTCCACAGCCAGTGGGCACTAGAACAGTGTCTTCATCCCAGTCCTCCCTCTGAACTGAAACTTTGTGCTTCAAAATTTTCAGTGCAGACTGTTACTTAAGTTCTGCTGAGCTACTGGTGAATACCTGTTACAAAGGTCACGTTTCAAATATGTGTTGAACCTCACACAGATGTCGCTGCTGCTGCAGCTTTCTTAGGTCACTTCAAATTCCAGATCTGTTGAGCAACTGTGACTCAAATTCTATATTTTTGTAGTGTCCGTTCCTTAAGGCGGACGTTAGGGTAGTGCATTCACCTTTTTACAGTTGCTTATTTATTTAAGAGCGGCTTTGCTAAGAAACTTAATTTTAATTTAAAAACCTAAGCATTTTAAAGTCATGTATATCTTATGATTCTTGTTCAAGTGTGTAGAAGCATTACTGTTGTATACACTGTTGATTGTTACTGATGTGTTGAACATGCATTGTTGCAACTTGATACCAGGGTGTGAGTTCTGATTGCAAGTTTTATAAACATTTGGACACTGAAAGGTATGAAAGTTTATATGTAAGTGGTAATTTTAGAAACAGATTTAGAGTGAAATACTGAACATTGGCATTTGCCAAAACTTCATTATATTAAATATAGCTGACTTGTAAAATCGTGCTGCGTGGAGTAGAAATTTGACAGTCCCCGTTCTTTGATAGCTTTCTGTGAGATCTGTGAGAAGTCCATTGATGACATATTCCGGGAGTTTTGTATTAGTTTTTCACCATTTTCTGTGTTACGAGCAGTGCAAAAATTAACCAGATTCACCTGTATTGTAACATGGAAAATCACTTAATAATATTTTAGTGTTCTGTTTTAAATGGTTATATAAGGCAGCGGTGATGCAAAGTGTTGCACTTCACTTGTGTGTTTGTTGTAGAGGACATGCATGGTGCACTTCCTGTTTTCCATTTCTTTTTGTCTTTCATCTATGTAAACTATCTGACATCAGCATTTATTCTGCCAGTTGCCCAATACATGCCAAATTGTGGACAGGTTCTCGCTTTTCAGCTTGGCATCTTGCAGTGCCATTCCGTCCAAGACAGGGTGTTTACAAGAGATGCCTTTGTTTGCATAATCTTCCAGTAGAGCGTAATGAACCTGTGTGGTCGAATTGTCTGATGTTTGATGCAACAGGTGTAGGACTATTACTTTTCATGTAGATAGCCATTCTTATGGTGACCAGATATTTAGGTTCCATTTTACAGATTCCTTTGATGGCATGTACTGTTTGAAGAATAAACATTATTTGAACCTAAGCCAGCCTGCGTAAATTGAAAATTCCTTAACATGTAAGCGTGCTTTCGTAAATTGAATATTCCTTTGAACGTAAGCATGCTTTCATAATCTTTGGGTTTGTCATCCCATTGTGTGTGTGTGTGCATAGTCTGTACCAACAAGCTGAACACAACTTCTCATTTTCCAGCTCTTTATTATTAGTACTGCTGCATGTTTCGGGCACACAGGGCGTCCATCATCAGCCAAAATACAATTTCCAGGAAAAAGTGTAAAGTCAGAGGCCTCCCCTTCTTACATTACATTCAGGTTATGTTACAATAAAACTTTCTTTTCTAAAATATGTTAAAGTATAAAAATTATAAAGTATATTGGTTTCTTACTTCCAGTTGAAATAATAATATACTTTATCTATTTCTGTTTGTGTTCTGGACAGTTCAGATGTATATATGGTTGCAACGTTTCATTGAGTCTCATTGGAGAATTATGACTAGTGGACATGTAGATTTGTTAGTCTTGTAGTTTTTTGTTGTAGCTCTCGCATTTTTGGTTTGTTGTTCCTAGGTGGTTATGCTGTTGGAATGCCCTGTGGGAGTTGGGTAATTCCAGTGCACTTTCATTGTATTCTTACTGTTCCTCCCTATTGGCAAATGTCTGTAAGAAATGTACACAGTGTATAGTGCCCACATAACGCTGTTACTTTGTTATTATCTTAATAACTCTGATTGATTGTGTTTTGCTTTTCATTGTGATCACATTAACGTGTGTGTGGGTTGCTCAGTTGTGTGTTTCGAGCTGATGCTACTAATTGCAGGCTCTGTCCTCTGCTATCGGCACCCGATCTCACTCAGCACTACAAGACTAGCAAATCTACACGTCCACTACTCAATTCTCCATTGAGATGCAATGCAACATTGTAACCTCCGATCATGTATACATCTGAACTGTCCAAAACGGAAATAAAAATACATGAAGTTTGTTATTATTTCAATAGGAAGCAATAAACCAATATACTTTATGATTTTTATGTTTTTGCATATTTTGAAAAGGCAAATTTTATTGTAACGTGATTTTAATGTAAGAAGGAGAGGCCTCTGACTTTACACTTTTTCCTGGAAATTGTATTTTGCCTAATGGTGGGCACCCTGTGTGCCTGAAACATGTGGCTGTATTAATAATAAAGAGCTGGAAAAAAGAGAAGTTGTGTTGAGCTTGTCAGTATACACTAGACATGGTTGTGCTTTCATAAATTGAAAGTTCCTATCAGCGTTCTAAAATTCTTTATATGTATGTGTCCTTTGTGCTTTCAGTTGTTGGCCGCATTTTGTATAAAGCACTGTAGTTTTCTTTTGTAAGGTTGAAATGAAGAAATGAAGAAAGGGTTGCTGAAGTTGATATTGGTCGCCTAAGTAATTAGGAAATCCAATCTGAATATGTCTGGGGTATATGGTGCATGTGTGTGTGTGTGTGTGTGTGTGTGTGTGTGTGTGTGTGTGTGTGTNGTGGGGTTTTTTGTGTGTGTGTGTGTGTGTGTGTGTGTGTGTGTGTGTGTGTGTGTGTGTGTGTGTGTGTGTTTGTTTGTTTGTTTGTTTGTTTGTTTGTTTGTTTGTTTGTTCATTTGTGGAATAAATACATTCTCATTTTTACATCAAAGTAACACTCTTTATATTTTATGCTGTTGATTCTACATTTCCAATGCTGTTCTGTGGGTGTAGCACACGCTTTTGTTACAAGGTGTGTGCTACACCCACAGCATGTTTGGCCACTTGCAAAGAAATGAAATCAGAAGATGCAGTGGGGTGCTGATGACACTCAGTGCTTTTTACACTGTATGGTGTTGTGAAAATAACATTGAACTTTCTTTTCCTAGCAGAGCACTACACTTTTCAGTTTACTGTGTACAGCACTGTGATTGGCATCACCATGTAGTTTGTGTGACTTGTTTGTTTATACCATTGAGATTTGGTCACAAAATAGTTCCTCAGCGGTTTTATCCTTCTTCATTTTTTTGCTTGCATGTGCAATGTGGTTGAGCTTACTTGACATCTATATGAACAAAGTAAGGTGCTAAAATTACTGATACTGTTATGTGACCAATTATCATTCTGTTGACACAGCAGTCTGTAAGTGCTTTTGGTGGTAATCACCAAAGTTCTACGGCTCATGGTCAACACGAAACTTCTAACCCATATGCACCTTCTGTTGATAAAACATTTTAGTTTTGCGTTGTTGTTGTTGTTGTTGTTGTTGTTGTTGTTGTTGTTGTTGTTGTTGTTGTTGTTGTTGTTGTTGTTGTTGTTGTTGTTGTTTGAAGGGCGTGAGTGCTATGCAGCCCAGCAACAGAGGTTTCCAATCTAAAGTTTAATGTTGGACTGAGAGGAGATTATGTTCTTTGATGTAGACTAAAGGTGAACTTCTGTATGTTGTAACATGCCCACCCATCAAGTCAGATGTTTCAACAGTTCAGTTACAAACAGGCCATGACCACTTTTTACTACATCCAGAATCTTCATTCTCAGTTATTTTTCTGTTTTGTGTAGTTTGTGTATTTGGTGTGACAGCAGTAAAGTAGATTGATATGTAACAGCAGTAACCATTTTGCAGTACACCTGTACTTATTTATTTGGTGTTACATGTGTGGTGAGTTGAAATTTTTCTTCTTCATTTTCCATATTAGGGTGTTCTCTGCCACACCTCCCTTCAGCTGAGGGCTGACTTGGTCTGTAAAGTTTCAAACATGAAATTGATGCTGTTGCATCATATGTAGTTTACTGTGGTGGTGTAACTATTGTGATTGTATAATTATCTTTACTATAGCCTTTTCAATTACGCACGTTAATGACATGTGCTGGTATGGGTGTTTATTGCACATTTCATGTTAGGTTTCACATACAATTCTAAAAGCTCTCAGTTTTGCGAAAGGGTAGAGCAAATTGACATTTTATGAGTGATTTGTAGTTTTGGTTTATGGAAGTACTCGGCCATTAATTTAGGTTTTGTAGCAAACTGGTTATCTGTAGGCATTAACACTAATTGGAATATTGGTACATTGTGTACTTCTGAGCAATATCCTCTGCTTAATTAACCTTTTCATGTCAAGAGTTGGCTATAGGTGACATGCAGTTTGACGCTGAAAAACAGAATGTCCCTTAAGCCATCAGCCAAGAATGTGCAAAGTAATGGGCAGCCATTTAAATCGCAGGTCTTTTGCAGAGTACACTGGGCACTTAATTCTGGCTCCAAGGGGTTAATTTTATAGCTTAGAAGTAATGGAACAAGAATGTGTGAGTAGAGATTTAACGTGAAACAGGACTTTTTGTACTAGTTTATACTGTAAAATTTGTATTTAATTGTGGTCAAACCATAGAGAATCCTCTTAGATTACAGTTTAATCCCATTGCTTTGTAGTTGAATTCAAGCTCTGCTTGTGTCCATGGTGCTGTTTTATGTGCAGTCCTATGAACTGCATCCCTGCAATCTTGTGTGTCTTGTGATTAGCGTATTGTAGTGTTTGTAAAAGCATTAACATAATGTACGCACCAGAACTTTGAGTTCAGCCTTTTAGAGAAAGGACAGCTTTTGAAAATCATGGTTTTTGTTGGCTATTTCTGTTGACCAGTGAGACATTGAGATCAGGAAGTTTCCCATATTCTGCGCCATGAAAGTTTAAAAAGTGGTGTTTTGTAGTTAATTATATCTGGTTGTGCGTGGGGGGGTGTACATTCTTATGCTGTAGAGAAACCTGAAGAATGATAAGTAGACCTTGTACCATGACAAGTGCTGTAAATAAATTGTGTGTTAAATTTTCAGAGATGAAGGTGAAGATGGTGAAAAGAAAAGGGAGTGGAAAGATGAGAAAAAGTCAGAAGAATTGTCAGGTGATAATAAGGAGGAAAAAGACGAGGATAAATTAAATGATGACAAGGACAAGGTTGGTAGCATGCAGCCTTAACATTGTTTCTTCTGTATGTGTTTTTATATCTGCTTGTCACATAAGAATGTTTTCATAAGAGTATAGTGTTGTGCATGACATGGTATTGTACAGTTATGGGCATGTTAGATATAAGTGGAACAGTCGGGCACATATGACTAATCTGTACAATGCAGCCATGTGTGTGGTAAATGTTAGAAATTGTTTAAATCCTCCTACCTGTATTACTGTAGCAGGCAGTAGTGTTTCACCTACAATCTAAGGGTTGGGGCACACAACATCAGACAAGTCAGGATCAGTCTGACTTGTAAGGTAGTTACTGTGTGCATCACACAGGACAACACAATACAGTCAGTTGCGAAGATCAGTCAACATAGATGTTTATTTTATTACTTCATTTGCAACACTCATACAGCAGTGGTGGCAACATACCCCTAATTAACTTAATTAATAGCATCACACTAATAATGTTTGTTGTGGAGTAAAAATGCTTTGTTAGTGGGTAGGCAGTTCCTGAAGTCCTTTAAGCAGTGGGAACTACATACATAGTGATGCAGCATAACGTCCCAGAATACTGTAATTTTCTGTTTAAATATCAGTACAAAATTATATAAGGCTCAAATTAATATGAACAAATATCTTGTATTATTTTTTATGTGTTGAAATTGCCTGATGAGCTGGTGATAAGGTAGATGCTTGCCATGTACTTTTCAAGCTAATTAAATAGATAATGTCAGTGTATTAAATTTATTATACCAACCAGGGACACATTGTCAGCATTTGGTTGCTGTAATAAATGTAATACATGGATCTAAAAATACACGGAATGAACAACTTTAAAATAAATACATAACATGTTTGCAGTTATGCAGTTCATTTCTTTTGCAATGTGTTTAGACATTACATACTTTATTTTGCTTTCAGGATGTTGTGGAGAAAGTGCCAACATCACGATACAGTGGCATCCCTCCTTCACTGTTCTACTGTCATGTTTGCAAGAAGCACATGTGGGATGATAATGTATGTATCATGGGCTTTATATTTTTATGTCTTTATTTTAAGTTTAGAATTGTTGTTTACTGGCTGTTTGCATTTATTTCAGTCATTCCAGAATCATTTGAAAGGACGAACACACCAGCTGATGATGGATAAACTTGAAGAGAGCTACAAGATAAGGGTGGAGCTAATGAGACATGAACAAAAGGTACTAACTAACTAACTAACTAACTAACTAACTAACTAACTAACTAACTANAACAAAAGGTACTAACTAACTAACTAACTAACTAACTAACTAACTAACTAACTAACTACTTGGAGCATAGGCCTTCTTGAAAGCTAGTAGTTCCTCACCAAGGCAAGAAATTCCATGCAATGTGTGGAATTGGTAGGTTCATCACCATGTTCACAAGAATCTGCCAGTGATTCCTCTCCTGAGCCACATCAATCCCATCCACAACCTCCCACTGCATTTCTTGAAGATCCATTTTAATATTAATTGCTCAGCTACACCTAGGCCTTCCAAATGGCCTCTTTCAGGTTTCCCCACCGAAACCCTCAATGCCCCATTCCTCCCCCATACATGTCACATGCCGTGCCCATCTCATTCATCTTGATTTGATGATCTGAATAATATTCAGTGAGGAGTTCAAAATTTGAAGCTCATTGTACACTTTCCTCCAGTCCCCTGTTACCTCCTCCTCAGGCCCAAATATAATTTCAGTGCTCTGTTTGTGAACACCCTTAGCCTACAATCTTCCCTGAGCATGAGAGACCAAGTTTCACACCTGTGCAAAGCAACATACAGAATTGTAGTTCTGTGTATTTTAATCTGTATACAGTGCCTGACTGAATTCATTCCCTAAAAACCCATACAGAAGTCAAATGTGTGAAAGTCGAACAGTAGACTTACATGTTATGAGAGGTTTCCATTCCATTGCCTAAAAGTAATACATAAAAATCCCTATTTATGGGCAACAAACAAGCAGCTGTACCATCAGTGACAGTATATTCATGCATGAATTCAACCAAATGTAATTGTTAACATTCCTGCCTTCACATGTGTGAATAACCTCTGCACTTCTGATGGCTGTATAAGGAATGGCCAGCAAAACTCTTAGTTTATAAGCCATTGGTAACCTTGACAACATTTTCATCTACTTCACAGTGCAATGGCTGTATCATTCTGCATGTACATTGCTTGGTGTCGCCAGTATGATGTAGGTCAACTTTCTGCCACCTGATTGTGTCACCAGATTAAGTGGCCAGACTAACCAACAGCAAAGAACACACGGC
Organism: Coptotermes formosanus; assembly: GCA_013340265.1. NCBI lineage: Eukaryota > Metazoa > Arthropoda > Insecta > Blattodea > Rhinotermitidae > Coptotermes > Coptotermes formosanus. Next base: position 46,459 of record BLKM01000267.1, on the reverse strand, counting down.
CTTACCAAAATCAGCCAACACAAACTCAACCGTCCCCACCAAAAATAAAGTAGTCGGTTGGGTCATAAAATATAAACAATACAAATAAATTCTCCGAAGTTATTTCTTGCTTCAAATTCTAGTTATCTCATGTACCTTTTCAGGCATTTAGTAGACACAGTACATTTTGGGACTTAGTTTTACAGCGCCACTCTGCGATAGCTGAAAGTGTTTGTTCATCAGGTGTGTACAAAAGTCTGAATTTGGTGTACAAAGACAGATTAGGGTGACAGTTTATACTGTACAAAAGTGCGCATTGTATGAAAGTTGAACATCAGAAAATGGAGGACCACCTGTATTTTTGATAGCAAACGGGACAGATTCTGTACCAAATGGCAGCAAGCTTTCCCCGAGTTTAGTCTGTTCTTAATTTCGTCATGAATGTAGTTTTGATTTGTTTAGTCATTCCCAAATATATGAAGTTTGCCAGACTTTCAGAGAGTTGAATATCTGTCGTAATGGTGTGATTTTGTCCTGCATTCTGTTTGCAATGCATGGACATGTACTTGGTTTTCTCACTACTACTTTCTGAAACCACTCTCCTTGGTGTTGTGTAATGAGGCTTCCTTGTTTTCTATCTAATTATGTATGTTTTTACCCAATATATTATCTTCATCAGCATATTCGAGGAAGGTGATATGTTCAGTTTAAACCCCTGTGCTTGGCTTGATCCTTCCTGATGGCATGTTCTTAAGCAAAATTTCAAAGCAGTGGTGATAAGCATACATACAAAATTATTGTTGGAAAGTTTTCCAGAAAAATACTTTGATCTAAGAGTGGCAGTAATGATATAGCATGTTCGGCAGTGATGTAATATGGAGGATTTGAGTCTTCTGGGATATAGTGCTGTGTCTTTAGGTAACTAGTTGCCATGGTTTTTAAGTATCATTTCACCTCCATCTTGAGGGTAATTTAGCATGTGGACTGATTAGCATTGAAGGTGGAAGACACTACGCTTCTTTAACAAGTTGGGAATCACTCGCCCAGTAGCACAGTGTCACTTTGCAGAAGACTCGAATCGGCCTCACCATTGTGAGAACCTTAGGCCTTGACCTAATGTTGTTATGTTATTCAGCTGTTAGGTTATATTGCTTGGTGTTCGATAAGAAAAGCTTAACCTTTTAAAGCCTAGCGGTAACTTTACATACCACCAGATTTAACATTAAAAAGTTCTATGTGGTACCCACATTGCGTTTATGTGTTTTGTACGGATCTCAGAACAAACAGCAACTTTTGCCTTATAAAACATTAAGAGACTGGTTTTTATAACCGAAGTGGCGAGTGTTTACAATGCAGTACGCGCTGAGTCATTGTATAGAACAGATACGCTTCATCTGTAAAGGGTTAAGGTAGATTTTTTGATTTCATCTTCCAACACCATTGTGTAAATATTTTTCTTATTTCCCTTTTAAATGGTATTAATCTAGTTAGAAGCATGGTTCTAAGGTCTGAAGTCAGAAGTAACGTCTGTTTGGTCTCATGTTATGGCCATTAGTGAAGATGTGTTATTACTTTCATTCAGCCATTTTGACCAAGTATCACAGGTTACCTCGAGTGGGTGAGCAGGAAGCATATATAATTTTGGTCCAGCAACATGGAAGTTGGCAACAGAATGAATGGTGACACATGGAGGCACACAAAAGACAGTGGGACAGAGGACATATATACAGTAAAATGCACGTGGGAGGTTTTGTAATAGCTAAGAAGGCTTCATCATAAACCATCTAACCGTGATGGCTTGAATAACGATTGAAAAATGTCTTAGGTTATGAAGATATGCAGGGAAATGTACTGGGCCAGGTCTGTGTCCACTGTGGTATTAGCAGCATTGAAAATGTGGATTCTGTTTTCAAATATTTGATAAAGTTAGGTGACGTGTACGAATTCTGAAGTTTGTTATCAAATTATCATTGTGCCAGTTCCAACCACTAGTCTTCTAACAAGATCTACTCATCTGCTGCTTTGCAGTATCGTTACTACAACTGTCTTCATTGTTAGCATTAGGCTTTGGTAATTCACCCACAGTGCATGTGAGTTTGTTTCTGGGTCTTTGATTGTAACCATTCTGGTTGGAGTGTTTTTTATGCAGGTAATTTTTCCTTTGCTTGGCAGACATGAGAATGTAATATTTATTGTGGTGTAATTCTAATGTATCCTTTCTCAGATGGGATAAATTTGGCTGTAATATTGTGCAGGTGGCAGAGCAGCAAAGAGAGATTGAGATGGAACGAATGAAACGCCAGGGCAAGAAAGTGAACATGAGCATTCGCGAATACTGCACCATGTGTGACTTGCATTTTTTTGGAAACCTTATCGTGCATCGCAAAAATGATCGTCATCAGGTATTGTTGTCTGTTTAGAACTATCTATGCTGTTAGCAGCAGCTCTCACTTTTTACATTAAGAATTCAGTGGATATCAGGATTCGTGCCTTATATGATGTGAGGCTGGGTTGTTGGATGAGCAATTCCCAACATTTTGAAGGATTGTACTGCCTTTATCTGCATGGTCAAGCAATCCAAGAAGACTGTCATATCCAGAAGATGGAGGCACCGGGAATCTTCATGGCATCAGGAAATACCTGACAGCAAAATGTCACATCTCAGAATACTGGAATCCCCAGAAGTGTGTCATGTCAGGTGGTGTGGTATGGTACACTATACCATACCACCAGATATGATACACAATAGATGGGAGATATGTTTGTGTGCATACTCCATACAGAATACAAGCAACTATGAATTCGCAGGTGGAACAGCTCACTTTTAATATCACAACATTCTAATTTTATGCCTACCAACCCTGTGATTTTAGAATTTTAATATTTTATCATACCAATAAGGGAGCTACAGTACCTAGGTTAGCATGTTGGGCTTATACTTCCTTCTTCTCAGTAACTCCCTGAGGATGGCACCCCAGTGCCGAAACATGTAGGCATATAATACTTGTGACAAATTGTATTTGATTAAGTGCATATGTTGGTTGATACACAGTAAAACCTTGTTAAGGTGTTTTTGAAAATTCCAAGAAACTCCTTAAGCAGGAAATGTCTTAAAAGGGTAGGACTGAAAACTTCTATTTTTTAATTTTTTTGTGAACTTATTACATATGTATGCTGAATTTGTATAATTTACAGCTGTTTTAACACATTCTCACCTGTATTTGACTGTCTAACCATTTTGTCTGTAACCTTATTCGCAGTTTTATTTACACGTTTAGCTGTAGTGTCACTGACTTTGCATTCGCAAGTTCACATTTCATTCCAGATGTTTACTTTTCCATGGTATATTTGTCAACTGTGGAGTGTCTTGCTCTTTTTTTTTCAAAAACAGTTGCAGTACACATCTTCAGATTCCATAGGTTCGCTATTAGCTAGACTGTAAGGGGTGGTCAGTAGTTGCAGTCACTTTCACTAATTCTGAAGTGTCTTGAATTTATTCTCTGGAATTGCTGATGTAGCCTATCTGTACAGAACTCACCACAAACATTTCACAATCACGCTACACCACAACACATTTATATTACTGCCAATAAATTTCCTTTCAACAAGTTGTCGCGTATGAGCACCCACACATCTTGCATCAGACTGCTGTCCCCCCAGCGGGGTGGTTTCCACCTCCACGTGGCTTATGTGCCTCACAGTAGAACTCCACGCCAGTAAGGTGAAACCCTGGGTGGCGTCGGCTAGTGTTTGTAAACTTATTCAGATGTTATTGGTTGCCTGAGTTCCCTCATAGTGACTGGCCAGTTGAAACTTCCACATGCCAGCATTGCCAAATACATGCTCGTGTAGGTCACGGAACAGCTAGGATAGGCTTCTGGCCCCCTGATACAATCTTTTGGTCATTGTGACAGATGCCGATTAGTGGGGACTGACTGACTGACTGACGGCAGTCTCTGCATCGTGGGACAAATACAACACCCACACACCATAAGGTTGCGTCATTCTGCTGTGTGAAACTTTCAGAAATGACCTTTGAGATTAACCAATATGAATTGACTGTGCCATTTGAATGCTATATTTTGGAAACAGAACGAATGGAAACTCAGGGAAATTGTTTAAGATTTTGATACAGAAAATGTATTAAATGGGTAAAAGATTATTTCATCGTCAAATTTGTTACTTCTTAGGTGGAAAATTTTCTCATATGGGGACGTATTAAAAGGGCAACATGTAATGTTAATGAAATGGGAGAATTTTGGTGCTTTTTTATCCTGGCTTTAGGTGGGATAACATCTTAACCAGGGACGTCTTAAATGAGTTTTACTCTGTTAATTGTAAGAATGTGCGTGGTGTGAGTGAGATAAAATTAGCAGTGAAAAAGTTTGTCTTGACTGTCAGAAAATTTTAAAACCATGTTGCAAGATAGGCTGGGTGGCTGGAAGAGTGGCTGGCCTCTTTTTAAAGGAAAATGGGTTGCCAGAACAAGGGTGTCCTTCTAATACTTTGCCCCTAAGACTGGGTTGTAATCTGAATGTGTGCCTCATATATTTGCTGTGAAACACCTTTTGACCAGGGTGTTGTCAGCGTGGAACACGTGTGTGGCTTGTTCGCGTCCTGTGATGTGGAATTGACAGAAACGTTGTAGTAACAGTGGAACATGGGGCATCTTGCAGGCCATGTGTACTGTTGTCATGTGGAATCCACTGTGCATGTGGTTATCGAGAACTGCTTTGCAAAATGTGGCTGAAGTGAAGTCAGTGCCAAAGGAAAAGGTGAAGGAAATGCATTCACTATCACTGTGTCTAGCTGGCAAAGCTGTGTTTATGGCTTCGTCAATGTGTTAAACCATGTCATTAAATTCAAGTGACACTGGCAAGATGAAGGTTAACGCAATAGATCATCTTTGAGGTTTTGTATTAGAAGCGCATGAGATCACAGTGCAACAAAGTTCAATTGAGTCATGTTTTAAGAAACAGTAAACTAGAATCATAGACTCATGAATGTTTGTTGTTATTGCTGCTGCTGCTGCTGCTGTTCGTAGGCTTCTGTTTTATATAAGTTGTACGGTGAAACCCTGTTAAGAAAATTTTGAAAATTCCAAGAAAATTGTACTTCTTAAGCAGGAAATTTCTTAAAAGTGTAATTTTAATGAAATGGGAAAATTTTGGTGCATTTTTATCCTGACTTCTTAGGCAGGAAATTTTCTTAACCAGGTTTTTCTTAAGCGAGTTTCACTGTATTATGTTGTATGTTTGAGTATTTAAATCGCTAAATGGCAGGTGAAGGAGATTTATCAAAAAATAGTAGCTTGTAGCATAACATTAGGACTGCTACTGCTCACCTGATAGACATATCCTGATTGGGACTGAGTAACTCGAAGTTTGATTCTTTGGTCCTGATAACTCACGTTAAAAGTGTGTTTAACTGTGTTAATGTAGCTCACAAATTCCAAAGCTGGGTCAGAATATAACAGTAGCTAAGAAGTGATTTCCAAATAAAAATGGAAATATAGGGAACTAATTACCAGTATATGATGTCTCTTCTGTAAATGAACCTGTCTTTTTGAGTATTTTGTGTGTGTGTGTGCGCGCGTGACGTGATCCGTTAGAGGAAAGGACATTTGGGATGAAGGTATGAGTGTATTGTGCAAAGTGATGTGAGGTATGCTGATTATATTTTCCCTGTTGTTACAGCAATTGAAAAACTTTCTTCATCCACGGTGCCTGCCTTGCGGAAAGGAATTCCCAACTCGTGTTGAATGGGATCATCACAAACTCACACCCCTACATCTGAAGGTTTGTATTCTGCCTTGTACAGATGCCTCCATTTGAACATGAGCAGACTTTGTGTGTTTGTTTGAAGGCAGGTCAGATGAAAATGTAAAAACAGTGGAAACTAGTGCATGCAGCTGTAGACTGGACAAGTCACGATGTGGGGTTACAGGCAGGTACTGTGTGTGTGGTGCATGTGAGACTGGATTGAAAAGTGACAGAGCCATACTGAAACTACCTGCATTAAATTACTGGGTAAAATATTTTTAAGGTTTTCTTATGACTGATCTGTGTAATAGCAATGTGTAGACATGCGAGTTTGCAGTTAAAAGGTTGAGAGTGAAAAGTGGCTGTAATAGTATGGTGTTAGTTGTGGTGGTGCGGTGCCAAGTACAGATGAAATTAAGGAATTTGCTGTATGAGGACTGATTACAGTCGCAGTAGCCATAAACTGTATGTACTTCTTCCCCGCCTCATAGATTTCTCATCTAAATTGTTCCATTGCTGAATGAAGGTTGTCATTTAATACAGCATTTCTACCTGTTATTTAGGCACTGTGTTTTCAGACATTTCACTTGAACAATGGGGCACAGAGATTACGCAATATGTGGTATGTTAGTGGCAGTAATTGTGTGATTGGCAATTGCCTCCCAACTTGCACACAAACATGACATAGGAACAGGTCTCTTAAAAACTGAACAGTGTTTTACTGTGATTATGTTTCATGTATTCTTAATTGCTTGACCTAGTCTTACACATAATGCAGAAAAGTCAGCTATTTTTCCGTTGAATTCCATAGGTGCGTGTGATGTTGCATATGAATGTTTTTATTTGTGTTATTACATGACCTGTTATCATGAATATTCATTTGTGATGTTTAGTATTATAATGTTTAGTATTATAATTTTACCTGTTGTTTTGTATGGGTGTGAAACTTGGTCTCTCACACTGAGGGAGGGACAGAGACTGAGGGTGTTCGAGAATAGGGTGCTGAGGAGGATAAGTGGGCCTAAGAGGGACAAGGCGACAGGGGAATGGAGAAGACTACATAACGAGGAACTTAATGACTTCTACTCATCACCAAATGTTATTCGGGTAATAAAATCGGGAAGAATGAGATGGGCAGGGCACGTAGCACGTGTGGGGGGAAAAGAGAGGTGCATACAGGATTTTGGTGGGGAGACCTGAGGGAAGGCGACCACTTGGGAGACCCAGGTGTAGATGGGAGGATAATATTAAAATGGATCTTCAAGAAGTGGGTTGGGGGCATGAACTGGATTGAACTGGCTCAGGATAGGGACAGGTGGCGGGCTCTTGTGAATGTGCTAATGAACCTTCAGGTTCCATAAAATGCGGGGAATTTCTTGACTGGGTGAGAAACTGTTAGCTTCTCAAGAAGGCCTCTGCTCCAGGGAGTTAGATGTTTAGTGTTATCTGTTTAATAAAGCATCTTTTTATACTTCTGGAAATGTGTCTGTGTTTCTACATGATGCACTATATTGTTACACAACTGTTCATATTTTTTTTTTGCCCTAACATAATGTCCTGGCTTGTATAAGGCATTGCTTTCTCACTTTAATTCAGTTCACTGCATTCTGTTCGCAGAAAACTGCAGAAGCTCGTAAAAGTCGGAAGGCTGGTTCAGATGATGAGTTTGGAATAGAAGAACTGATTTCTGGAGAAGGGGGAGGCTTTGGTAATTTGCTTACAGTAAGGCATGAAAAGTTGGGATTGGCGAATGTAGGGTAACCCACGAACATTTGAACAGTTTGGAACTGTGCAGCACCTTCATTTCATTGGTTACAAAATACTCAGTACAGTTCCTTTGTATCTTGTATGACTGCAGCAGGAGAAATAGACTGTAGTTGTGATGCCTACAGACCAAGGTCTCCAACCAGTTGGTCCACCAACTTGGAAAGCATTTGTTGAAGTAGTCTTACACATTTTAATGTTAATGAGGAGTTGCTCCATCACAGCATTTTATGTGAATGATGCTCATAAATTTTGGGAGGCAAAGATTGTGTCAAATATCTGGGTGTGCATTACCTATACCAGGAATTTGAGAAAGTATAAGGGACCAAAAAGATTGGTTCTCTGTAAAGAGCATAGATTGTGTATTGTACATGTTCCATGCAATTGATATGCATCAATAAGTTTGTTGCAAGCAAATTGCACTTGTCCGTGCATAGAGAACCACTTCTACATGTTTTGGCTATTATTTGTAGCCATCAACAGGGAGCACCAGTATATATTAAAAGATGTATGCAGCTTGAACAAATAGCTTTGTCAAATTGTAAATGGTAAAATACAGTGTCATTACATCACCGAGGTATAGTGTTGGCAGTATATGTTAGGGTTATGATAAATTATGTTAATATTATGCAGGATTGTTGTTAAAGTCTTGTGCATCACAGCATCTTGGATAATGAATTGTCTTCATGTCTGGTCAATTGATACTTATCAGTTGACCAGACAGATGTGTATATATCATCAGACTGTACATTACAAATGACCACTTCATACTCTGGTAGAGTATAGTTGAGTTACACTGTATGGGTTGAAGTGATGAGATTAGAGTACCTTCTGCAGTAAATGTTGAATAATATGTGTCTTGCGTCAGACGCAGGTTATTTATAATACTGGAAGTATTTATGGTTTGAAGTGTCTTTTAAGTGGCCAGGTTGGTGTTTAAATTCTTTGCTTGGTTTCTGAAAAACGTGAGTATAATTTGAAGAGGAAAAGGTAAAATTATGAAATAAACGGCACTTTGTGGGAAGTAAAACAGAATATTCACCATGTCTTATGTAGTAAATTTCCGTGGTGCCTAAATATTTAAAAGGAATTTCTGGGGAAATTTTTTAGTATGTGTCACACATGTGAACTTAGGTCATGCAGAGGTTATGGTTTGGCCATGAACTGTTTTAATTAGGGGGGTACGTGAACAGGGATGATATATGTGAGCTGAGAGCCTCTATAAAGTGTTTATTACATTTAATTAATAAAGAAATGCGATGTTGAGCTTGTAGGTTCCCACAGCAGTGTTTCAGAGGATTCCCATCTTCTAGGATGTAACAGTGTCGGTGGGTGATTGGTTCCCACCTTTCCACAGGAACATAGTGCCATTATATTTAGGGTCAAGCTTTCCCTTGAAGAGGAAAGCGCAGTGTTCCTTCAGTACTTCAGGAGCCACAAATCCAGCGACACAGCTGTCATCCCAGAAGACCTAAATCCTCAAATATGACACTGTCTTGTATGTTTCTGGGAAAGGTCAAGATTGTTGTGAAACTGCACTTCAGAATTTTTGTAATAAAATTTTCGTGTATATATCTTTTTCTGTTCAAGAAAGTGAATCACATTGTGTTGGTTTTACAGGAGATGATTTTTCCAAGAGAGAGATTAAAGTAAGGACACGGGAAGAGGAAGAAGATGAAATAAAGGAAGCTGATAAAATTAATGAAGGGGGTAAAGGGACAGACAAGAGTGAAAGAGGTGATGGTGTGGAGAAAAATGAAGGGGCAGAGAAAGATGGAGAAGGGAAGGAGGAAGGAGAGTCAACAGTAATAGGAAGTCTGCGTTTTAGGGTGCCAAAATACAATCCTGATGTTGCAGTTGGTGAGTTGTGTTGCAGCATATCGATGTTATGCTTATGATTTTTGATCACAGGTACAGCAGTTCTAAAATTACAGTGTTACTGAAATTTACATCTGCCATAGAATGTGGGTCAGTGCGGTATTGCAACAGGTAAGGCAGTTTCTAGTTTTTTATGCCGTTAAGGCAGGTGTAAAGTTATCCTTGTGGAAAAGTACAGTACAGTGAAGATCCTTAGGTGAAACTTCAGGCCTGGGTGCAGACGAATGGTTAGTTTGTGTTCTTGCCACCATCCTCTGGGAAAGAACCACTGTTGCCGATTGAGTAGGAAGCTAGAGTGAGGGATGGACCTGATGCATACATTTGGAACATTCTTCCTGTCCAGTGCTGTGCCATCTTTTATGATAACAGGATATAAATAACCCTATGACAGGCTTCCATAATTTTCACAACTTCCTCGGTCTCTTGTTGTCTGCCCTTTCTTTATTTGTGGAGCAAACCAAGCATTACATTCATCTGTTGGAAGGCTGCTGTGTGTTTGTGCTATGTTGGATTGTATACTCCATGCTCGACTATTTTTTTTACAGCTCATGCCTCTTTCTTATGGAGGGGTGATTATGTCTGATGCGTAGCTGTGTCTTCAGAAATTGCTAGAATTTACATTTAGGTACTTCGCATGTAAGAATTCGTATATGCATCCAGCATAGCATACCTAGTGACATTTCAGTGATATCTTCCAGAATGGAATGTTGAAGTAGCTAAGGCAGCTTTTATATATAGGCGACCTCAGTTATAATGGACTTCGGTTATAACGGATCGTTTTTTCATTCCTGGCTGTTTCCCCATGCTTGGGCACAGCAACTACCTCGGTTACACTGGTCTCTCATATATCGGGTGTTTGGTTACGTCAGATTTCTCTTGTATTCCCCGACAGTTGATTTTCCTCAGCTATACCATTGTTGGCAAAGTACTAGACAATTCACAACGGTTACAATGTGTTTGAGTGCAGAGGGCTCACTCATCAGAGCGACATGAAGACTGCATGTGTAATTTGATAGCATTTTGTAACCAGAGACGCCGAGGAGACTTGTACATTTTGCACTTTGGCTTTCCTAAGGACAAGGTCCAACCATTAGCAGTTATAATGGATAAGCCGGGGCAGGCACTACTTGATGGTTTCTTTTGTTCGTGCACCAGCGAGAAAGTACTGTAATTGCCATATGTGAGCATCTTTCTGGCACTTGGGTAGAGTGCCCTGTCATAAATGAATTATGGCTTGACTTTGGTGCATTTACTTGTAATCGTTCAGGTAGTGATTTTGTAAGGCTTTTATGTATTGTATTTAAACAGAATAGATTGTTCAGCCAAGAAGTGACATGTCTCAGTGCTGGCTGACCAGCCAGGAGCCCTGCGGGAGTGTGATCATGAAGCCAAGGTAATGAGGAGGCCCTGGCCCACGAAGGGCTGTTGTGCCTTGGGGGGGGTGGTAAAGATTTAGAGTATGTTGTATTATACGTATAGTAGGTGTGTGAAGGAGGGGAGCATTCGGACATCTTGGTATGTAGTGCTTCTGTGACGTACATCAAGGGTTCAGGACTGTAGTAATGTGTGCTTCTGGATGTGCATAATGTATCTGTTCATGTCCATATTCCTGTGGTATTAATTTAAACGTTATTTTAAGGCTTAATTTAACTGACCCTCGTATATAACAGACTTTGCTTATAATGTATCTTTTTAGCATACCCCTTGAGATCTGTTATAACTGAGGTTGGCTGTAGATGGCAGTAGGTTCAGTGGGAACAGACATAAAATTTCAACTCATTGGCCATGATTGAAAGCATTCGGTTGTGCGCTGTGGTATGGTAAGTAGTGCCTTTTGTCTTTAGTTGTGAATTGTATTTGCATATTAGCCATAAGGAGGGAATATGTAATGAGTTTTGTAGAACAAATTTTGTTGTGAATTGAGCATAGTTTCACAGGAGAGGGTGAAATGTGGCTGAAAGAAAGTTGAAATCATTTACAAGAAGTGATAAAATGTTCTAGCAAATGTTGATGCACATACTCAAACATGTGTTGACATGTCATCACAGTTGGGACCTTCATTGTCCGCATTAAAAACAGTTTTGAAAATCTGTGAAACATTTGAAAGAACTTACACACATTGTCGGGTTGTTTGCTGGCAGCAGTAATAATTGAAATGGCTCACCACTGGAGGAACTGGAATCTGCTCTTGCTGCATTGTTCAAGCAAGCGCGTGCCAGCAGTGCTTCCATAGATGGTAATATCATCAGGGAGATGGCCTTGCAAATCACTGCTCATTTGGGAGTAGAGAGTGTCACATGTTCTAGTGGTTGGATCCACAGATGCAGGAGGGGACACAACATTTGTTATAGAACTCTAGCAGGTGGAAGCAGGAATGTTGAGTCAGGAACAGTAGATGGCAGTGACTTTTGCAAGAGATTAAAGGTTATGGTCTCTGATGAAACAGGTCTGTTTCCAATCTGCAGCCTCGTAAAACTCTTACTTTTTGTGGAGACCCCTGCCATGGTTGAACAAAATGTGCTCCTTACATGTAATGCTAATGGTAATGATAAACTGCCGTCATTTGTTGGTGAAAATAAAGTCTGTGTTGCTGTAAAGCATGTTAAAGAATCTTCCCAAAAAATATGATGCCAATACAAATTCCCGGATAACCACCAGGGTATTTGAAGGTTAGCTTTCATGACTGGACAGGAAAATGGGTGCTAAAAATTGGAAAATCTGCTTTCCATTGATCAGTATGCTACTGACTCGAAGAATACAACATTTCTTAGGAACATAAATGTTGTGATTTTCCCAGCTAACATTACCTCGCAGCAACAGCTTTTAGATTCGGGAATCTTTCATGCATTCAAGTGTAGTTGCAGAAAGCAGTTCATTTGCTAGTCTGTAGCCACGATATGTGGTGGACTGCTCGAAGTTGCTTCATGTGTGAAGCTGGATGTATTGTCTGGTGTGCAGTTCATAGCACAAGCCTGGAAGCTGATAACCCTGAGTACTATCAAGAACTGTTTTGCAACGTGTGGTTTTCCAGTTGATCATGTTACCAGCAATGATGGCAATGCACTGAAACTTTACTTAAGATAAGGAAAATAACTGGCACAGTTTGCAGCCTCTTGGCATCCAGTTTGAGGATTACACATGTGACTGCTCTCGAGGTTTGTGGAGTCCAGCCTATAAGGTGTTTGGACGAGCAGTTGGCCAGGCCTGAAGGATCAGAAGAAGAGGAGGAAGTGGTGGTGGTGGTGGTGGTGGTGGTGGTGGTGGTGGTGGTGGTGGTGGTGGTGCTGGTGCTGGTGGTGGCAGCGGTGGCAGTGACGGCAGCCATGGTGCTGGTGGGGGAATAAAAGCAACATCTTTGGATACACTGAAAGCACTAGAAGTGGCCAGAATGTACATGTGCCAATTTTATATTAAGGACAGTATTATTATAATGTGCAGGAAACTTGAAAGTGAACTATACAGACTGAGAGCTAAAGAAACATTTACGGACAGGTTAAATAATAAATACTGCAGATCACTTCTCACAATATATCGGTAAGTTCTTATGTTTACTTTGTGTCTAGCAACACCCCTTCTCCGCCTTTGTGCTCTTTTGAGTTTAAAATGTGTGAAGGTGTGTCATGGTGTTATGTGTATCACATTGTGATAACACTGTGAGGATGTTGTTTCCACTCACATAAATTTACCATTACTATTTTTATTGTAAAAATGTTCAAAAGACCATATTTTAGACAGTTGCAGCAGTTCAGTTAAATGACAATTGAAGTTTTCATGCAACGCATAATTTTCACTTTCCAGATCTTACACTTTCCTTGATTTTACACCATTTTGAGGTGGTCCCTATGGATGTGTAAAATTGGGGTTGTATATTGCATCTTCTTTTGATAAAACATGCAGATGGCTGAGGGGTACCAGTTCTTAATGGTGTGTTTGTATGTGTCCACAGGATTAAGTCTTCTGAAGAAGGTGAATGGTCAGATATGCAGGGCTTGTCACCGATTCTTCATTAATGTGGAGGATGCTAAAACCCATTGCCGCACTTTAATGCACTACAACAATTTTGTTGCATTGGTCAAGGAGAAGGTAAATACCCACTCATTCCTGCAGTTGGCTGTAACACTATGGAAGGAGTCATCTGTTTATTGAATGTGATGAATTGGTGAGGTGTTTTGTTTCTGTGAAGGTCCTTTCGTTATGAAGTACAGGGACATTTCGTTTCAGAAGCCTCAAGCATCACTACACATTAACCATTTTGTCTTGTGGCTGCCAGGGTAATGATTGCTGGTTTTTGTCATGAGTGAGGCTCCACATGTTTTAGTTCAATATATGGGAATACTGTTGAGTTTGTAACCACCATATATGAAAAAAGTGCTGGAAGTGGTGTGTGGTGTGAGCTATTACATTTTCTTACTCAAAAGAGGGACGTGTTTTCTTGTAAGTGGTCAGATGTTCAAAGAATGGTGTTAAGATTGTGAGTTACGAATTGTGAATTGATGTTCTCAGAAATGAAATGGGTTCACTAATCCTAGTTGCACGCAGCACATCACACATGAACATGTAACATAATGTAATGACATTCCCTGGATTTGCATCCTGACAAGTAACTATTTTTTTGAGAATTGATATATCCCCTGAGATGTAACCAAACCTTGTGTGTTAACAGAATTAGTGTGGGGTCGATTTCCAATTCTCTTAGTTTTGTGAGGCCACTTGTAAGACATGGTTGTAGATGGGAGGATAATATTGAAATTGATGTTTAAGAAATAAAGGACGGAATGATATGGACTGGATTCATCTGGCTGAGGATGGGGGAAAAGTGGTGGATTCTTGTGAACATGGTAATGAACCTTCAGGGTTTTGGAAATGCAGATAATTGATTACCTGAGGACGTGTTTCTTCCTTAGAAGGACAGCTCTATTAACCTTTTAAAGCCTAGTGGTAACTTTACCTATGACCAGGTTTAACATTAAAAAATTCTACGTGGTGCCCACATTGCGTTTATGTGTTTTGTACAGATCTCAGAACAAACAGCAACTTTTGCCTTATAAAACATTAAGAGATTGGTTTTTATAACCGAAGTGGAGAGTGTTTACAGCGCGGTACGCACAGACTTCTCATATAAAACACATACGCTTCGTCTTTAAAGGGTTAAATTGCGAAGCAGTCCTTTTTTTGGGGGGGGGGGTGAAGGGTTGGTAAATGGTGGATCTTGACATTAACCTTTACTCGACGGCATTTAAATCGAACTGTTTGTGCCTGGGGTACGACATTCTTCCAAGTCGGCCCTTTAAATTTTTGCGCATGGGTTAGGAAAAACATTTATATCACGTGAACTAAAAGGGATGGAATAATGAAATAAGCGGCACTTTGTGGGAAATAAAACAGAGATATTTCAGCGCGTCTGAAAAAATACATTAAAAATTCTTAGCACCAGCATACACCACATAAATTTCCAAAAGTTTGAAAATATTCTATTTCTTTTACTTACATTTCAGTTTGAGGCCACAGTTTTGCGAAGGGAGGTCTATCTTGAACAGCCTGAAGAGTTTCAGAGCTGTGCTTAAATGTGGTAGTCCTCAAAGCAGCTTCTGGCTGCACAAAGTCCCATATCACATTTCCGGCATTTCACTAAAA
This sequence comes from Coptotermes formosanus, assembly GCA_013340265.1. NCBI lineage: Eukaryota > Metazoa > Arthropoda > Insecta > Blattodea > Rhinotermitidae > Coptotermes > Coptotermes formosanus. Next base: position 31,442 of record BLKM01000267.1, on the reverse strand, counting down.
CTCTTCTGCATTCACCCCTGGCCGAGTACACGCGACATCTTGCTTATTTGCTTGGCATATGAATAGGCCACTTTTTGCTACTGCTAGCCTCCAACCTACTCATTTGTGTGGCAGTGCTGGGCTGTCTCCCTAATGGCCTTGGTACAGTCTGTTCATATAACAGGAAAACGCTAAGTGGACTGGAACCGTCATTTATGTGTGGCCCTTCGTTGTCCTTTTTCCCCCTGTTGCCCCCTGTGTACATGTGTACTACACTTGTCCGAGGGCTAGAGAGGCGTGTCCACGAGGTACACGGCATTTGTACCTGTCGACCTGGCCTACTCTGAACAGCTTCCTCTTCCTCAGAGGCACTTCCAGAACTTGAGCTGCTGGATATTTGCCCAATGGATGTTGGGCGGTCCGGTTGCAGGTGTGACACCCCTGGCTCGTCTTCAAAACCTCCCTTATCTTCTGAGCTGCTGTAACTTGAAGAGCCAGCTTCATCACTCTCGTCCCAAATCAGTTCAGATATCTGAGTTTGGGGCAACACCTTCCGACGCTTTGTGGGTACACTCATTTTCACAAAACTTGCAGTTATCACAAAATTCTTAGAAGGAAAAATTCTGGTGCCTTACTTCTCAATAAACACAACACACCGAGGGATGAAGTCATAAATTGAGTTGCGTTCATTGCTTTGTACCTGACAAGCCAGATGCTGTCAGTTCGTCTGCGAGGGGATGTGTTACTAAAAACGTGAATATTAGGCCAACGGAAACGGATAAATTTATGGAATTACTTCCATTTCGTAGGAAATGAGATAGGCTTCTGCAGCGCCTCTTGTGAAGGTCCGTAAAGTTGCTTAGTGTCGAAAATATATGATAGAATTTTAGGGCATTCAGTATTGCCACATTACTTTATTTGAAACTTGGCAACCCCATCGTCTGTCCTTTTCTTTCTCTAAGGCATGCACAATCGTAACTGAAATGAAACACGAGCCTTTGCTCAGTCAAAACACTGCTAAACCCAATTGGACCCCACGTACTTCGGCAGCTCTACACATCGCTTGTAGGAAAACTGCACTAAAGCCCGAAACACAGACTCCAACCTGACAGAACTAGAAAACATGTTTTTGAACATAAAATGAGGTTTCAGAAGACAAAAAGAAATCTCTCAATTCAGAAATAATTGAAAAACGTTATATATATAATACAAATAAAATTAAAAACCATATAAAAGGGTTTCTTGAGGTTTTATTAGAATAAAGACAGTAGAGTTTTAGTACATTTTTGCACACGAAAGTTTTGCGCCCAGATATACGGCGTGACCATATGATGTTATTTTTCCTACGAAGGACAATATACCACGACTGCAGGCGATAAGAAACAGCGGTTTTTCCTTTCAGTTGAGCATGGTACACAGTAGAAAATATTTGTTACTCACAAGACCAATCTTCAGCTGTACCATTTGAAATATACGTGTCCCATATTGAACTGCGCTTCAGCGTCTATCTGGCTATGTGTGTCAACACTACCCACTCACGAAACTCGAGATCAACACAGCAGAACAAGACAAGCGTGTAAGGGAAGTGCTTATGCTTGCAGACCACATCCAAACCAGTCAATGAGTACATGAGTTCTTTCCTTGGATAAAGTGGTCGGAGCCTGAAGCAGACCACTAAATGTCATCTAATGCGAAGTTAACGATGACTGGAGCTATACTTTTTCTCCTAAATGATTTCATAGTGTGCACAGCAAAAAACCTTACTGCGTTTAAATACCGCTGGCATATATGTACACCGCTCATACTGCAGGGTTATTTAAATGCCGGCATACATATATGCCGCACGTGCCGTAAGGGTTAAAGTCTCAGATCTTGCTTCACACCACCTTACACACCTGTTACAAGTGTTACCTGCATCCTTAGCAACACGTGTATTTTATAGGTGTTCTTGTTGTGTCCGCAGGCAAAGGCTGCTGAAGCTAAGGAGAGAAGAGAAGCTAAGGCTGAGGCTAAAAATAGGGAAGGAAGTGCGGAAAAGTCAGAGAAGGTAACATTTAAAAACAGAGGAAATTAAATGTTAAGATCTTCACTCCAAAATTTGGTTCAACTAATGGAATAACTACACTATTTTGGAATGTTGTTCTGTTGCTAAGTTTTCTTATATTTTATTGCATAGAAAATGTGCAGAATTCACTTCCACATTTAGATTTAAGGCTGTCACAGGGTTGTTTTGAAGCTTAAGATCCTCTAGGATATGACACTGTGTCATTGGGCAAGTGATTCCTGATGTCCCAAAGGAACATAGTCCTGTCATTTACGAGGGTCTAAGCCCCAAGACGAGAATCCTAATACATTGACATCCTCAATTTGGAAGTCAGAATATGACTGTCCTTGTAATCGTTCATTGTGATAAGTGCACCGTCCATCCATTAAAGTACACTGCAGCAGAGGCAGGGATAGTGAGTTATACATGTTTGTTGCTTTTATTTTCTAATAGTGGAGAAGTTTGATGGTCACTTGGGAATTGCTGTTTAAGTCTATTGAATTTTATTTAATAGGGAGTCAAACGTACAGAGGATGTGAACACAGTGGATGATGAAGGAAATTGGAAGCGTCGCAAAGTGGCAAATGCTGAAGAAGAAGATGAGGATGCTGATGCAGATGTATGTATGGCACCTGATGAAGCTAGGGTGAATGAGACAGTAACTACAAATCCAGTAGTGAAAGAAGAGACATCAGAGAAAGTACCAACAAATGGGAGCAAGAAATATGATCCATTGGAGGCAGATGCAGAGGAATCTAATCCAGAGGATGAGAGCAAAGATGCACAGTCTGAAACACCAGTGAAGGAGGAGGAAGAGAAATTGAAAATGAAAGATGATACTATTGGAGATGATAATTTGTGGGCAGAGGTGGATCGTGACATTGGAAGTCTTCTAGAGACTGTTGATGGTGAAGCTGAAACAGAGAGTCTGAATGATCTGATGGAAGATGAGTTACTAGCTGTAAAACAGGAACCAGACTCTGCCACAAGGGGCAGTCGCAGCAGCCATCGAAACAAGGCAGTCAGAGGATCCCCAGCTGCCAAGGCCCGTGGAAAGAAGAAGAAGTAATTCAAGGTGTTCCTTTATCTGCTAACAAGAATAAGTAGTAACAAAAGTATGTTTTGTCTTCTTACAGTATAAATCAAGATAGAATAAGATGTTGATGTTTTCATCTTGATGTGGCACATGCATGACTCAGTCAAGTGCACACCCCTGTATACACAGTGTATCTGAAAAGTAGTATGACAAAAATTCTAAGGAGATGTTCAAAAAAGAATTCGTGAAAATTATTCGGCATAGTCACATTGGGAATGTACACTTGTTACACCACAAACTCCTTTTTTGGAAGGAATGCTTGAAGAATCTGCGTGAAATGTGCAGCTGCTGTGTTATATAGCAGCCATTATTTCAGCTGTAAGTAAAATTGTGCATGTATTGTTTTCCCTTATGGAACAATGTAACTGTGAATGATTTCTCTCCAACTGCCTGCCCCTCAAAGAAACTGGTATTTTCAGCACCAGTCAGAGCATTGGTGCATTGTCTGTGGACCATACTGCAAGCATCACCACTATTATGCCTGTAACAATCAAATCTAAAACCAGGGGTCCACTGTTGGCCATTTTCTGAAGAACCTTGACATACCTCACTGTCTGGTATTTTTACGAACTTTAATGTCGTAACAGTGCTCTATTGTGAACTGACATTTTGACATGCCATCAAAAATCATGTAACTTGAAATGGGCTGAACTAACTGAACATTCTTCTTTTTGTTTGTAAGAGGGAGAGCCAGTACTTCGTATCTGCATGGCTGACTCATATTGGCTGTATTTTTATGAATGTAACTAGAAGCATCTTATTACTTTCCAAATGCAGTGTGTATTGTATTCCTTAGTATATCTGCGTTAATAGTACGACATCAGGTTAGTTTATGGGAAGTCTGGAGAATCCAGATTTTTGTGGTATATTATGACCTCTCAAATTAATTTCCATATTGTACTCATGTATGCAGAGTAGGAAATCCAGTGGCGGGAATGAGAAGTGAAGTTATACTGGTGGTTTCATGCACTTTACAAGACTGTGAGTGTGATAACAGTACAATATTGCTGCTGTTTGCAACACAAGTACAAGAAATTTTAAAACTGAAGTCTATTGAAGTGTGTGTTAATTATAAGCTGTTACATTGTCATTTTACTGGTTTAATTTCAACAAGTATATTTTGGTAGCAATTCCTGTACTTCAGGCATTCTCCCACTGGTATGATCACCAGTACAGTTATTCGAAAGTGGTGTGGGATCATGTGGTCTGATGGGCAGTCAGCCTCGATAGCACAGCCAGATATCAGGATACCGATGTTTCTAATTGCCTGTGGTTTTGAATAATCCTGTTACAGTGTTTCAGTGGGTACAAAATGATAGCAGCTTAACATGCTGATAAAGGGGGCACAGTTTGTGACATGATGCAAGAGGTACAGTGTCAGTTTCATTTGTTTATGGGCAAGGTTTCCATATATCTGCAGTGCACATGACAGTACAGATCTACTGTTACTTGCAACTGAAAGTTTTATTGATTTTTTTTTTGAGGTGGAACTGCAACTCTGTTACATGTATTGTACAGGACCTTCATACAGCACATAACATGTGCCTGAATGGTCCATTTTTGGCATCTCCTGCTGGATCCCTGGTATGTCACTGAGTGGAAAGAGTGGGAAACGATGTTTATGATGACCTGATAACCAAAATTGTTCATGTGCCACTCCCAGGTATTTGTTTATGTGCAGTCACTAAAAATATATCATTTTCTCTGTCGTATAATTTATTTAGTGCTTTTGGAGTACTACATAGCAAGTAGTTGCAGAGAGGTATCAGACAAAATGTTACATGCAATCATTTATATACACTAACATATGCACACCGTAGTATTATATGTTATACGTGAACTTCAACTCTCCTGCATGTTTTAGTGATAAATCGCCATCCTCGGGGAGGCATCAGTACAAAGGCAATACAGTTGAACCTGGTTATAACGACATTGATTTATACGACACCTCACCTATAGTGTCATGTATTCTGTGGTATCAATTAATTCCTCACTGTTAACCATAACATTATACTCCTCGGTTATAACAACACTTACTTATAATGACACAAAATATTCAGTCTCTTTCATGACATTATAACCGAGGTTTAGTGTGTTATTAATGCAGCCATCTCACATGTACATTGACATCTCCGTGAGGGTGGTGATCGATCTTTGAAATGTGTAGGAGTGTTGAAGTGTATGTATAACATGCGATAATGTTGTGTGCATATGGCGGTGTGTGTAAATGATTGCAAACGCAATGCACGGAATGGATAATAATAAATTTTAAGTGATTTACCTGTTTTTTTCAGTGTACATGTATTAGGTTGGGTCTTCCCTCTTCTAATTTAATGCTGTGTACAGTATCAGTATTTAAAAGGGAGAGAAAGTTGAACATCTGGCAGTTTATAACAATGGCATGAGCATTTCATTGCAACTGAAGGAGGTAGTTTGGCCAGTTAGGCACATGTGGCTAGAACGCACAGCGCACTGAAGTCCTGAGTTAGTGTTTTTCAAATATGATCTTGCTTTTAAGTCAGTATATTGTATTCCTCAATGTAATGTTCTCTTTGGTTTATAACCGTGAATGGAGAAACAGGCATCACAGTTGAGTGAATGGTAACACTGCTGTGTATTCCCAAGATCTGGGTTTAAATCTCAGTCCGGAGACCAGCTATCTGACAGGGTAATACCTGTGCTTAGTTATTCTCTGCTGCTTCATTCTGCATCCTCTCCAAGTCTTCATTTACTGATGTGACTATTTGGTACTGTATGGTAGGGGTCCCAAATTTGCCGAAAATCTAGGAGCCGCCTTGAAATTCTAGGTGTCAGAAGGGTGACGTGAAGCAAGTTCCATAATAAGGACTCCCGCAATTCTGGAGTGACGTGTGAACTTCACTGTTATCGGGTTCTTACTGTGTGGTGTGTGTTACCTGATAAAAGTTTTTGTATGTAAGAAAAAAAATTGCAGTAATTGTGTTGGAAAATTAGGTGCCACCACACAAAATTTAGTTGCCGAGCAATCAGGTGTCACAAGATTTGTTCACCCTTAGCATATTGTCTGATCTCTAGACAAGTTAAGTGGGGATTTTTAAGACCTTGTAACCAACATATGTGCAAAAACATGCCGTGTTTAATTGGTGCATTTTATTCCGTCTTCAAAGTAATGCTGTCTTCCTCAGGGGTAGAGTGCATTTGAGGTTATTTAATGATGCTGTCATTTAAGTTGAACTGCATGTCATGGAGTGACTGGATGATTATGAGCATTGAACATGAGCAAATGGTTGTGGTATAATTTAAGATACTGTTCTGATGTTTATCTGGATGGACTGAGATGGTGATGAAAAACTGTATGAATAGTTGGTGTTCGGCCAAGATTTGAACTGGGAACATCCCAGATACTGGTTGGAGTATGCATTACCACCTGAGCCAACTTGATCAGTTCCCAGGTGTTGCTGGTTGTACCTGTGAGGTTTCTGCTGCTGCTTCAAATCTGACTGCTAATCTTATTGACAGTGCAGTGCTTGAGACAGGTTGAGTGGATAGACTTCAGTATGATGATAATGAATAGTTACAGAAAGTTTGCAGTACAGCAGAGGTTCAGATTTCCTTTATACTGTGTTTTCAAACGCTAATGAAATATTTCTCTTCTGATGACACTGTTTGTAAAAACCCACACAAAGAACATTGCTTTCTTACATTGTGGGAGGCTCCTAGATGCAGTGCAAAGGAACCATGTACACAATGGGTGAATGTGAGTATTTGCAAAGGAACAGGATTTCCTGCCTTCCAAATTAAATATCTGTTAATTTTATGAAGAGAGCAGTGGTCCATATAACAGTACATTCTAAAATCGTGAAGCAACCAGGAATGCGGATTTTTGTGGATGAAGTGTTAGCTGCGGTCATGCAGTATTTTGCGTGTGTATTATGATGAAAGTTTTAGTGTAATTGTTTTTGTGATTGATGGAAGTTCAGTATCAGTAAATGTAATTAGCTGTGCACTAACAAACTGGAATTTAATTTCGTCATAGACCCTTTGTAATCAGATGTGCTGGATTCCGTGTTTGTGCAAGGTAAACATCGAAGTACAGATACATGTTGCTGACGTTAATATTTCGGCATTTCTCCTGTTATCTCTCCTCGTCATTTAGACACCATCTTCCTTGTTTTCTTGCCACATTGCCAGATTTGCTAAATAAATCGGCATGCCATTTTGTGGAGGTTTAGAATACATGGTACAATGTCGAATACAGAAAATTGTTTTATTTATTCAGCTAGTTATGTTGAAGTATACGTAGCTTAGATTTAAATTTCAGCAAAGCTCAGTTATGTCCTTGAGAGTTGTGGCTCACTAAAGACAGACATAGATATTGTGGTTGGCGTTCTGTGGCTCATCTATATTCCGTGCAATTTGAAATGAAGTTGAAATCATGACGCTGTATCATGCTTTGGTTCCTTTGTATTTGGAATAAACTTATGAATTAACCAAAATCAGTTTTGTCTTTAATGTGCATATTTCATTCAATTGTCTCAAGTTGGTAGGTGTTTTTTGATGTATTCAGTGCTCTCATTTTTTTTATCAAGAGTTACAGGTTCCACTTTTAAAATATGCATCTGAGTTATGAAATGTAGTTGGAACTGTGTCGGCATTTAATGTGAAACGACAGGGATGAGACGTCCCACATGCGTGATTAATTTTTCCATGTAGCCGCAATGCAGTATCCACAGAGATACTCTGAGGTTTAAAGTCAGCACGGATTTTGAACAAATTAAGCCAGATGCGCACACCTGGGTGTGGCTTGTGGTATAACAGCATAATAGTCTCAAAATTTATCCATCCATTAACAGATGGCGGTGGTGTGTATTTATTTATTCATTTAGTTATGAGTGAAATGGCAGCTGTAGAATGTGTGCAATGTGTAATGTGGCTTTTTGAAACAGCAAACAAAATTCCAGTATGCATTTTAATAAGCCACTAAATTGCACTCTGCTCTAGAATGTGGGACAGTCTTTCAGCTGGTTTGCTGTACATGGTGCTGGTATGGTAGCCAGTGTCTCCTGGGCGCGGCGCTGTAATGTGTACCGCGGACACCTTGCGTAACTTCATTCTTTGCTTCTGCCTGGATAATGAACAGTTAGTCATGCTGACTAGTGCTAGCATCACCTCTTTCCTTTGTGGTTGTGATATGTGAGAGTGTGTATATGCGCGTATGTGGTGCAGGAATTGTGTCAGATTGTACTATATTCCCATTGTTCACTTGCTTCTTGTATGACCACATGTAAATCATGTGGCCTGTGAGCACCTTCCTCACCTGTGGATTATGTGTGTCAATCTTTGTTGTTAGAAAGGCATGGGTTAACCTTTTAAAGCCTAGCGGTAACTTTACATACTACCAGGCTTAACTTTAATCAGTTCTCCATGGTGCTCACATTGTGTTTATGTGTTTTTTGCTTATCTGGGAACAATCTGCAAATTTTACCTTATGTGTCATCAAATGATCGGTTTTTTAGACAGGTGGAGAGTGTTTACTGCGCGGTATACCTTGAGTCTTTATATTAGACATAGTGCGTTTCATCTTTAAAGGTTTAATATTACCTACCTGTACCACATTTTAAAGGAGATAATTTCAGACATACTAAATTTAGGGGACTGATTGGTTCCCAGCTTTTGTTTTGTGGTTCATAATCGATGGTGCCTTATGCACACCTCAGAAACCAGTTGTTGTGTAGCATGGAATGGATATGTATGGCATTTGTTTTCAGTTTAAATTCAAATTATTGTTCTGGTATTTTCACCTCTCTTTTAATTGTGTGATTTTGTTTTGGTGACAGGTGATTTTTGCATAAACCGATAGCTCATCTTGCAGTATATCAGAAGGGAGTGTACTATATGAGTATGAAGATCTTTAATGCTGAACACATTGCAGAATAAGCAGAGTACAAAAAAGGTTTTATATCAACTTTGAAAAAGCATTTAGTTAATAAATTCTATTATTCCCTTGAAGAATTGTTTAATGATTGACTACTTATATGAGATGAGGCCTGATGATGTTTACACAAGAACACCATTTTAGTATGCTGATTTTAGAAGTATATAACTTGATTGTTGTTTGTATAGAGTAATACCTTTTGTTGGTTTATTGTGCCTTAGCCATTTGTTGGTTTATTGTGCCTTAGCCATAATTTTATGTATTTTTAGAATGACCGTTGTTGTTATAATCATGTCATATGTTTGATGACACGTTTCATATCCAAATGCCCATTATAGGTGCTTTTATGGCTCAACAAAATGTATCTGTATCTGTGGTAACCCTCAGAGCTTTGGAAGAATGAAGACCGTAATGGAAGGCAGTGTACCGGGCATTTATGTGAATTCTTTGAAAATTCCATTATCTGTTGTGGGGTAAGTGTACTTTCTATAATGCAGGACCTGTAAAAATGGCGAGAAGATTTGTCCTTTTGTAATACATTATTGTGTAAGCAGAGATGTGATTTATAGTAACTTTGGGTGTTCTGTGTTAAGTCTGTGGTTGTGAACAGGAAACTGGCCATGATTTAAATTTCTATTTATATTAGAAGTGTAGTTTCTTATTCCACCCCATCTTCTTTTGTGTTGTGATAAACCTTAGAGAAGGACCATTGGGAAAATCCAGATGGGTCCAATGTGTGTGTGGATAGGGTGATCATATGAACAGGAGAGCGGCCAAGGTTTGTGTATCAAGTCAAATTGAATGCGGAGAAAGTGCAAAGAAACTGCTCATATGTTGCGTGTAGCTAAAGTGACTTGTCTACCAAGCCAGGAATTTCTTCCTTTGTGGTCCTCCATCATTAGTAAGGAGTTCGGAAGGATACCGTGACTTGATTTGGTGTATTCCTAATTTCACAGAGTTTGGGGTTGGCCTGTTATTGCTGTTCTATGTAATAATTTTTAAATTTATTTTGATTCAGGGTGTTTCTTATTTAGACTTTACTGCTATCTGTGTTGCTATGTTGTTATATAGCGTAGATTGACTGGGTACTGACTTAAGCTGTGATTGTAATTCCAGGGGTGTTACATTCTTTCTGAATCCAACTTTTATCTTACTCTGGATGGGGTTTCAACAGACTTAAAATGTACAGTGAATTGCTGTATATGATTTGGAAGAAATGACCCAGCAGCAAGAACATCTAAACAGGTACGTAGACAGTCAGAAGGGCTCACCTGAGATGCACTACTGCTGTAGTGGCTGAAGTGGTAAGTTCAGTTATGTCCATTGGACACTGTGACGTCTTGTTCATCCATTTCCTATTTCCATTATATTGGCTTATCCATTTTCATGAAGATTCAGTTGAAATGATCCAAGTGCTTTTTGGCTGTGTGACACAGATGACAGGCACAACGATCCTTCGAAACATCAGTATGTATTAACCTATCAACGTGGCATAACTTCTGAGAAGACCTAACTACATAGAGCAGTCTTTTTGAGGAGCAAACAGGTTCTTATCTAGTCAAGGAATGTCCCTCATTTTATGGAACTCATTACTGCATTTACAAGAGTGTGCCACCTGCTCCTATCCTGAACCTGATCAATCCAGTCCTTGCCTGCCCATCCAGCTTCTTGAAGATCCATTGTCAGAAGACCTGAATGTTTATAAATGTTGTAGTGCGAACCTGGACCATCACTTTGTCTCAGTGTTATCCTCGTACTTGATCCAGTGGATTTTCTTGTGAAAATTATGTATGTATTCCATATGTGTCCCTAGCCATGTGCCCAATCCATCATACTGCCTTCCTATGTGTGCTTAATTTGAATACTTGCTATCATCTCTGACTGCTTTAATAATGACTTTTGGAATGTCACTTACTGGGCATCCGTTGTAGCATGATTTGTGAACCTGATGAGTGATTCATGAATAGAAAGACTCAAAGGGACATGGGAATGGTCTCTGAATTGTCCAGACAGTGATGTAGAGCAATAGAGTAAAACCCCAAAGAGGTCATCAATCTGATCAGTGTCAAGTGTTGGTTGAACAGCAGCTGAGATGAACCAAGTGGGCTGTGTTCCTGCTGGACTTTGCACGGTGCAAAGTACTGTGTTTGTGTTCATATGATTGTTTATGTTGTAACTCGATTTTAATAAATTTCGAGAATGTGTTTATTGATTGAGATGCTGTTTTTGTAATTAATATATTTTAATTTATATAAAACTATTTCGTTCTGTACTTCAAGTGCCCATTGAGATGGGCGGGGGAGGGAGAAGACGAAAAAGACGGACTTTTTGACAGCTGTATGTCTTGCAGTTATGTGCTGGAGTGCATGACATGAGAAACTTCTGAATAGAGTGTGAGGAGCAGCTCCTGTTACGAGCATGGAGTGTTGAATCAGGGTACCCTAGCTGGTGATCTGGGATATTGAATGGGCTGTGGGCTTGACCATGTAGGAATTGTTGGATTCTTGGACGAATAAGAGAACAATCTTTGGTACAAAGTGTGAAGAGTGCTTCTGGCTGTCTACCCGGCTTCGTTGGATGCTGGGAAATTTCCTGGGGGATAAATTGGCTTGGGCGTGATGCTGGCTGTTTACATGCTGATGTTAATAAGGCACCCTCTTGTGCTTTCATGACATGGTGCTTAACCCTTTAAAGACGAAGCGTATCTGTTTTATATAAGGACTCAGGGCGTACTGCGCTGTAAACACTCTCCACCTTTGTTATAAAAACCAGTCAGTTAATGCTGTATAGGGAAATAATCGCTGTTTGTTCTGAGATCCACACAAAACACATAAATACCCTGTTTGGACAGAACGTAGAATTGTTGAATGTTAAACCAGGTCGTATGTAAAGTTACCGCTAGGCTTTAAAAGGTTAAGTAAGTAGGAAAATATTTTATTTGTAGAGTAAGGTAGAAGAGAAAACATAATATCGAACTGTAGGTAAGGGAGGTGAAGTGTAGGAATTCATGGGCTATTGCATTTCAAAATACGGGCTTTGTATTGATACCGGTTAAGTCCGCAGCAAATTCAAATGCCGGTGACATCTGTAACTGAGTCAGTCATTAGTACTTTATGTGTCGTAGTTGCGTCGCTCTGTTGGATAGGTGGCAGAACACGCGGCATTCGTGGACAAGGAGTAGCATAGAATATGGGCCAGTAGTATCTTTTTTCAAGCCGCTCGTTGTGGTGGTATGGTGGCGAGTGTTTGGCTAATCTTCCGTGTCAGGCGCTGTTATTCTCCCCCGTTAAGAGAGAGCCGATTGTATTGTTGCAATTAAGTGTTCAAATTTGAGATATGTCAAAGTTACGAGGGCTGTTTGGTTCGTAGCTTTTGGTTTGTGCTTCTTAATTCACGGTGCCTTACGCACATCTCCGAAAGCGGTTGTTATGTGGCATGTAGTTCGTGTGCGTAACATTTCTTGTCAGTCTGAATTCAGCTACCATTGTTTCGGTATTATTTTCTCCACTCTTTTAATTGTGTGATTTTGTTTCGGTAACAGGTGATTTTTGTTGTAACTCTCTCAGCCTTGGAAGAATGAAGACCATAATTGAAGGCAGTGTGCCGGGCACTGATGTGAATTATTTGCAAATTGGATGATCCGTTATGGAGGTCAGTATTCTAACCTTTGTCGTTTTGTAATTTGTTATTGTGTACGCAGAGATGTGATTTGTGCGGATTGTGCACAATTTGGGGTAGTGCAAGGCTTGAGGCTCCAGTTACTTTATAGTGGGTGCTGATGTGCAGGTGAAACTGAGAGAAGTGGGGTTAAGTGAGAAAGTCAACTGTGTCGGTGACAGGAAGAAGCAGTATACTTAGCATTTATATACACTGTGTAGATTCTTCATGGGACCAAGCCTGCACCAATGTACAGTATTTGCAGCAGTTGTTTTGTGCCTTGGAGTGTTACCTATTTGCGGTTCTTTGTTCACTAGCATGTCAAGATACTTTTATTTCTTAAAAGAAAATTTTGACTAAATATGGTAATGTAATTACAGTATGTGGGTTTTTCAGATTATGGCACTTAACGTGCTTGTAGTAGTGAACAGGCCTTAACGACTATGCACTTACGCAGCATAAATGTTTGTCTTGTAAATATAATGACTGGGATAATCTCAAAACATCCTGTGATAGTGTAAATATGCGGCAGACAGACAAAGTGTGATTGTTATTGTGATGAAAAGATAGGACTGTTGTTGTGAGTTGTGGAAACAGTAGCAATTTTTCTTTTTGCATTTCAGGATATTGGAAATGTCTTCTTGCTGAATGGAGACAAGCAGGTGGAAGAAGTTTGCCAGCAATTAGCCAATGGTCCAGAGTTGAAGGGTGGACATAATGTATTGGGACTTTTTCAGGGTGGCCAGTTCTTGTAAGTTGACTGCATGTTATTGCATGGTGAGCCTTTTGCATAATGAGTAAGTGTGTTTGCAGGAAGTGGTTTATGTATCAGACAGCTACAGAGCTTTTCTTACAAATTCGTTAGGTTGTGTTAAGAACCTTGTGAATGATGCTGCCAGTGGCAAAGATTGCGTAGCATTTGTATTAGAAGGGTATTGGTTATGGGCTGTTAGCAGGGCTGTGGAGTTGGTACACAACACCTCTGACTCCGGCTGTGACTCCTCGATTTTTAAAACTCTGACTCCGACTCCAACTCCTTCATAAAACCTCATGTATTAATAATGGTAAAGCTATAAGACATTTCATCACCACGTAAATCATCAGGTTACTATTTAGACCTATAACCTATGTTTAAGTGTAAGTCTAATGGTTATTGTAGCTATCAGGCTCTGAATTTGGAATATCTAGTTAAGATTTTGGATTGAGGTTGGAGTTGGAGTTGGTACATTTTTAATGACTCCGACTCTGACTTCACCTAAAATTCCTTCCGACTCCTACCTTGACACCATGACTCTGAGTCCGACTCAACAGCCCTGGCTGTTAGAATGATACTGACAAGGGAGCACTGAAGTACCTGGAGAAAATCTAGCCCACTTCCACTTTGTGTACACAAATTCCTCATTAACTGCTCTGGGATTGAATCCAGGTCTCCATCTGTGGTGAGAGGCCAGTCATTGACTGCCTCAACTGTGACACAGCCCCCAGCATACTGTTTGCATTGTGAATATTGCAGTATGTAGTAGCTACTTTAACATTTTAAGGAATGGGATAACACACATGATTAAGAAAGTGTAGCTTACTGACATGATGAGCAAAGAGACTGGGAGCAAGGATTATAATCACTTTCAAAGCACTGTCTTGTGTTTCTGGTATGTTGCTTTAATAGGTGTGTCTAGTGTACATTTTGGAAAGATAATGGAGCAAGTTTCATAATAACTTTTGGTGGTCTGTGTTAGATCTGTGGTTATAAACAGGAAACTGACTGGAATTTAAACGTTTATGTAATGAGAAGTATAGTTTCTTCGTGGCCCCTTTTTTTTATGAGAAACCTTGGAGAAGGGATAGAGGAAAATTCCAAATGGGCCCAATGTGCATGTGAATAGGGGCATCATATGAACTGGAGAGCAGCTGGATTGTGTTGAACTCAAAGAGTTTGCTGCTAAAGTGTGCTTAGAACAATGGAAATGCCAAAGAACACCAGTTTCTGTTGAGTGTGCAGTATAATGTTGAGGTCACAACATGATACGTGTACCTTGGTGGTCTGAATAAAGTAATTGTGACCAAGACTAGATATGGTATGGTAGAAATGTAGCTAATCATATTTTGTAATGCTATGAACCTTATTGCGATTTTTTCTTGGTAATTACCTTCCTTTGTTACGTTTCAAATGCAATATGAAGTACAAACACATCACATTCAACCAAAAGGATCATTTAAACTGATTTTTGTTTGTTTGCAGGTTGGGTTGCAGAGAACACTGCATGACATGACAGTTGGCCAAAAATTTCTGTTCGTTGATCACCACAGAAGGACAGCAAACAGTGAGTCTGCTTCAGTCATGTACAGTCTTTAATACCATATTTACGCAAATGCAAGATGACTCTAATCTATGACCACCACCCATATAGAACACATCTGCCGAGGGGAAATGTATTTATCCAAATCTAAGATGACCCCCCCCCCCAAATGAAACGTTTAACTAACTAACTAACTAACTAACTAACTAACTCCATGGAGCAGAGGCCTTCTTGAGAAGCTAACAGTTTCTCAGCTAGTCAAGAAATTCACCGCATTTTATGGAACCCGAAGGTTCATTACCGCATTCCCAAGAGCCCGCCACCTGTCCCTATCCTGAGCCAGCTCAATCCAGTTCATGTCCTCCCATCCCACTTCCCGAATATCCATCTTAATATTATCCTCCCATCTATGCCTGGGTCTCCCAAGTGGTCGCCTTCCCTCGGGTCTGCCCACCAAAATCCGGTATGCACCTCTCTCCTCCCCCGTACGTGCCACATGCCCCGCCCATCTCAGTCTTCTCGATTTGATTACCAGAATAATATTTGGTGATGAGTACAGGTCATTAAGTTCCTCGTTATGTAGTCTTCTTCAATCCCCTGTCGCCTCGTCCCTCTTAGGCCCAAATATCCTCCTCAGCACCCTATTCTCGAACACCCTCAGTCTTTGTTCCTCCCTCAGTGTGAGAGACCAAGTTTCGCATCCATACAGAACAACAGGTAAAATTATAGTTCTGTATACCCTAATCTTTGTGTTTTTGGATAGCAACCTGGAAGACAGATTCTTCACCGAATGATAGCAAGCATTCCCTGACTTCAATCTGCTCTTAATTTCTTCATGAATGGAGTTTCGATTCGTTAGGGTTGCTCCCAAATATTTGAATTCTTCCACCCTTTCAAAGGATTTATTATCTGTATTTATGTTGTGATTGTGTCGTGCCTTCTGATTTCGAGACATGACCATGTACTTAGTTTTCTCAGCATTTACTTCTAGACCAATCTCCTTACTAGCAATCATTAAATCTTCTGCATTTTTCTTTATGCTAAGTACGCTTCCGCCCAATATATTAACATCATCAGCATAAACCAGAAGCTGATGTGTACCATTCAATTTCAAGCCCTCCTGGTTTGCCTGAACCCTCCTAATGGCATATTCTAAAGCAAAGTTGAAAAGCAATGGCGACAGAGCATCTCCTTGTTTCAAGCCATTCTTAATAGGGAACGTGTCAGACAGATGTTTGCCTACCCGAACTCTGCTATACGTTTCACTTAGGCACATTTTTATTAACCTTACTAGTTTCATGGGGATACTGAACTCAATGAGAATATTATACAAGACCTCCCTCCTAACTGAATCATAGGCTTTCTTGAAGTCTATAAATAACTGATGCACTGCCTCATTGTATTCGCATTTTTTCTCAAGTATTTGACGAATGCTGAATATGTGATCAGTGGTTGACCTGTTTTGTCGAAATCCACACTGATGATCCCCAATAATTTCCTCTGCATATGGAGTTAACTTGACAAAAGAATGTTGGATAGAATTTTGTACGTAGTTGACAAAAGTGATATGCCTCGATAGTTACTGCAATCTGTCTTATCACCCTTCTTATAAATAGGCACAATGACCAACTCCTTCCATTCTTCAGGCAATTCCTCCTCATTCCAAATAGAAATAATAAGTTTATGGATTTCAGACCGAATAATCCTACCCCCTGCTTTAATCAATTCTGCTGGAATCTGATCAATACCTGGTGATTTGTGACTTTTTAGTTTTTCAATAGCCATCTCAACCTCAAAGGCACTGGGCTCAGGCACTAGTGGCTCTGCTGTGTGTACTTCAATCTGCCCAACATCATTAACCCCGTGTATATTCAACAGCTGGGAGAAATGATTCCTCCACCTAGCCAAAATACTGTGGGAGTCTGCAACGACGTCACCCTTCTCATCCTTTACTACATTAATTCTAGGCTGGTACCCCCTCTTAAACTCATTGATACCCCTATACAAGTCTCTTATATTCTTGTTCTTACTGTTTGTTTCAATTTCATTAATTTTAGCTTTCAGATATTCCTTCTTTTTGTGCCTGAAATGTCTACTAGCTTCATGTCTTATGTTGTGCAGATTATCTCCATTATTTTGGTTTGGATTCTGTAACCACTGAATTTTAGCCTGCTTCCTTTTATCTAAAAATTCTGCACATTTTGCATCAAATCATGGTTTATGCTGCTTCCGTTCGTGTAGACCTAGACTCTCTTGAGCCGTGATTTTGATATTCTCTTTAATGTTTTCCCAAGCCCTATTCATGTCCTCACTAACATTTAAGTTTTCCAGAGCTGCAAACCTGTTTGAGATCTTAAGCTGATACTGTTTCCTAGCCTCTAGTTCACTTAGCTTCTTGAGATTAAATCTCTGTACATCAAACTTCTGTGCTGCTTGTTTACTTACTGCCAGTGTTTCCCTAACTTTCGCAACCACCAGATAGTGATCAATATCACAGTCAGCTCCCCTGAAAGATCGCACATCAAGTATACCGGAATGCCGTCTCCTATCTATCAATATGTGATCGATCTGATTGTGAGTCTTCCCATCAGGAGAGGTCCAGGTGTATTTATGAATGTTTCGGTGCGGAAACATAGTGCTCTTAACAACTAGATTCTTTGATGTGGCAAAGTTTACTACTCTAACACCATTATCGTTGCTATCCTGATGTAAACTCTCATTCCCAATAGTCGGTTTGAAAATATCCTCTCTCCCCACTTTTGCATTAAAATCTCCTAACAGAATTTTCATATGGTACTTAGGAAAATGATCAAAAACCCCTTCTAATTCCTCATAGAAGCTGTCCTTTGAATCATCACCCTTCTCTTCCGTTGGTGCATGCGCATTCAGAACAATGATATTACACCAGTGGCCTCTCAGCACTATGTATGACATCCTAGCACTAACAAACTCCACTCTCTTGATTGCTGATACCATTCTCTGGTGCACAAAAAAACCTGTTCCCAATTGATGATTTTCCTGCCCTTTGCCATAGAAAAAAGTATACTCCCCGGCTCTTACAGTCCCTTCTTTGTCCCACCTAACCTCCTGTACACCCACTAAATCTAACTTATACTTAGCTAATTCCCTGACCACTGTCATAAGTGACCCTGACCTATACATGCTCCTCACATTCCATGTTCCAAAACAAATGAAACGTTTGCTAAGCAAAAATATTTCCCTATTAATTTTGTACACTTAATTCACAACACATGTCAGTTTCAATCTACATTTACCAATCAGTGTCACTGTCTCCATCTTCACAGTTAGTGTCTTCATCTTCCTTGCACTCTTTCCTCTTCACTCTCATTCCACAGCACATCATCTTCTGTCTCATTCATTGCATTGGATATACACCACTTCCTAAAACCCTTCACAATCACTTCAGGTGAGGTGCTGTGCCATGCCGGTATGATCCTCCTTGACTAAATAATACACTTATATTTCTTGGTTTATAAACTTATTTGAACCCACGAAGAAGATTCACAGTTTTCTTCACAGATGGTGTTGCAGGCATCAAGAATTTACATGTGTATATGTTTTGTTTTTTTGTGTTGTGCCTGTGGTCTGATCAGTCTGTGTTTGTGGCTGTATTTATGGTTTTTAATTTGTGGATTCGTCCAGCTTGTATTCTTGAGTCTTGTTCACTTTTAATTTTTAGTAGCCATTTTCCTGTTACTGCCCTTGGACTAGATCTGTTCTCAGGTGTATATCTCAACAAGTTTAGTGTTTGTATAGTTCCCAGTAACTGGGAATAGCTCAGCATGTCGGTTCCACTGGGGTAGGTTCTTCTTTGCTTGAAGATAGAAATAGGGCCAGTTTCCTAAACTGCTTCTTTAAAAAATTAGACAATGGACAAAGTCCACGAAAAGAAGATTTTGTCATTTGACTTTAGTCATGCCTTGTTCTGTATTTTGTCTACACAAAGATTTGGTGGTCCAGGTCTTGGTTTGACTTCACACGGTTGGGTTCAGAGCAGTCTGGTTTAGCATGGTTTGGTTCATGAATATAAGATGATCTCACACATTTAAGCACCAAATTTAAGGGAAGAAACTTGTCTTGCATTCGAGTAAATGTGGTACAGTTTCCTCACGTGTGACAAATAATAATGAACTGAATGCTTACAACACAAGTTATTGTTGAGCATCGTGAATGACTTAGCATTCTACGCATTCACAGTCAACAAAGTTCTGTATCTGATAATTATGATCTTGCACAGTTCATCTGTGTTCCTGATGCTAAGCATTCTGTATATGAATACACGTGTAACAGCAATAACCATTATAGTAATGGATGTCATGTGGGGGTGAAGTCATTGTGGGACATGGCGGCAAAGGGAATAACAAGTACAGGAACAGGCCATTGGCTAAATGCTGTACCAGAGTGTCTAGGAGCTAAATATGCATGTTGCCATGAGCATTAACTGGCAATTGACTGCAGTGTAGTGACAGAGCCTGGGAGAAAATTCAGTGCTGCTGGGGTAGTATTCAGGGCTTCAGGAATCCAGACTAGAACTGTACTGCAGACAGATTTGATTGGCTTGGCATCATGTAAGACTGGTGTAGGGAAATGTGGATGTAAATGGAGTCAATAGATATTGCTTACTTCTCAAATAATGTGGAGAGAATTAAAGAACTGGAGGGCAAGAAAATGTACAGGGTTTTGCAAAATACTGACGAAAGTGGACTGCAGTGTAATGAGATTGCGTTGGGGCTCTCCCATGGTCACTGGCCTTTTAGTTTCAGTTCCAGTCTTTTGGAATTTGTGTTGGACAAAGTGGCACTGGTACAGGTGTTTCTCTGAGTACCTTGGTTTTCCTGGGTATGATGCCACCAATGCTGTCAATACTCATTCATGCTTCACTGATGCCACATCTCAGCAGCTGGCAGTCTCATGATATAACACACGTTAAAAAATATTGTTTTGGGAGGAGGTTGTAGGTCTTTATGTGTAGTGGCAAAGAATGGACTGTACCATAAAATGCTTGGTAGAGAGACTTGGGCAAAAGTGGTGAAGTTGGGGAGAGTCACATGGTGGTTAGGAAATCGTGATTTGAAGAGGACAGAAGTACAATATATAGTTGGAAATAATAAAAGGTGTGTGGCTTAGGGATTATGTGAAAAGGGAGCATGTGGGAAAGCATTTTGATGTTAAGTTTAGTGTTGAGATATGGGGAAATGAGAGGGGGTGTGTCTGGAGCTTTATTTGTATAGTCTTTTCATTACAATGGACAGTCTAAAGCAGACCAGTGTTAAATATTTAGGGCTGTTCAAAATAGAAGGATTTAGTCTCTTAGGGAATATGTGATTTAATTGTGCAGGAATAAGTAGCCAGATTGATTAACTTAAACATTGCATAAGGAATTTAAGTAAGCATGTGATGGATTATATACAATTTTGAGCGCGGGTTAATTCCGGATCTTGTCTGTCCAGTGTAGGAAGTTCCTGATGATCATAGCAGTAGATTTTGTTGGTTAGTTGAAGTGCATCATGGGCTGTATGCGTTTTGTCTCATAGGGCTCTGAGTTAACCCTTACTGTATGGCCATTCTGCATCTAGGTGGGCATTTAAGTGGCTGTCCGTTTGACCACGTTGGACACAGAACTGTGGAATTACAGTGCTGTAAAAGTGTTCACTGCCAATGCCATGCAAGAATATAGGGGAACAGAGATTTAGCTCCACTCATTCTTACCTCCATACTAGATGGAGTTGAGTAGGCAGCTTCATGCTCTGGCTGCATTCTTCTGCTGCTTCTGCTTCTTTAGGGCCCGTCAGCTTATGCCCCAGATGCACCTCAGCCTTAGGCTTATTGTGCAGCCCTAAACACTCCATTCAGCACAGGTTCAATAATCCTGTGCCTCTTATATAGAGGCAAAGGTCCCTTACTGAAGCTGAGCTGTTTTTAACTGCTTCTCTTGCCGAACACCTAGGTATTCCAAGAGCCGGCTCTGGACCAAGTAACGATATAGCTGACACTTGTCTAGCAAGCCTATCAGCTTCCTCATTTCCAGGAATACCACAGTGCCCTGGCACCCAAATGAGGGTTACCTCATTCAGGCAAGCCAGTGCAGAGAGGGCATCTAAACATTCTGCAACCAGTCCCGAGGTCACTTTCGGGCTACTAAGTGCCCTAAGTGCAGCCTGGCTGTCAGAAAAAATAAGAATCCGCGTATGTTTATAAGCCCTTCTTATATTCTCACATGCACATTGAAGAATGGCATATATTTCAGTTTGAAAAACAGTGGCATATTTACCCAAAGGGAAGCTAAGGCTTCTTTTTGGTCTTATGCCTGAAATACCAGACCCTGTCCCTGAGGCAGTCTTTGAACTGTCAGTAAACCAGATCAAAGCATCCTCAGGGAGCATTAGGTCTCTATTTTTCCAATAATCCCGGTCTATAATGACTCTGAAGATTTTGGAATGATGATAGACTGGAATGATGTAGTCCGACCCCATATCCAATATAGGGTCCCCCACATTCTTCCAGATGGATAGCAAACCTGATAGTGTTTTAGGGACAGTTGGTTGCTTTAATATCTGCAGCCTGTAGAGTGCCATCCTCGCCTCCGCCATGATCAACAGATCCAGCGGAGTCAGATTCAAAAACACCTCCATTGCTGCAGTGGGGGTCGATTTCATAGCCCCTGTAATGGCTGGACAGGCCATTCTTTGAATCCTGCCTAATTGAACCTTAGTGGTTTTTTGCATGACCTTGGGCCACCAAACCAAGGCAGCATAAAATATGGATGGTCTGATTACCCTAGTATAGATCCAGTGCACCATGCTAGGTCTGAGACCCCATTTTTTACCACACATGCATCTAACTACCGCAAAGGTGGTTTGTGCTTTTTTAATTGTTTTCTGCAAATGTTGGTTCCAGGTAAGTCTGGAGTCTAAAATCACTCCCAAATACTTGACCTCTCCCAGCATTTTGAGTTCCTTGCCATGAAGTATAAGAGGTCCAAGGTCCTCTATTTTCCTTCTATTGGTAAATGGAACTATAGCTGTTTTGTGAGGGCTAATATTTAGACCCTCTTTAACAGCCCATTGAACCACCACATTCAGGGCATCTTGCATAAGCTCCCTGACTGTGTGCAAATTTACCCTGGACTATGATGACAATGTCATCAGCATAGCCAAATGTACAAAAGCCTAGGTCATTTGTGGTAGTCAAAAGCCTATCAACAACCAGGTTCCACAAAAGGGGAGACAAGACTCCACCCTGTGGACATCCTCCTACTACTTTAGCAGTCAAGCTGCTGCCCATAAGGGAAGTGTGTACGAGTCTGCTTTCAAGCATGGATCCGATCCACCTACAACAGGTTTCCTCAAGTCCACGCTCTCTAGCAGCCGTCGTAATTGCATTGAAAGAGGTGTTGTCAAATGCCCCCTCAATATCCAGGAAGGCACCCAACGCAATCTCTTTATGATTCAAAGACTTTTCCAGTCTATAAGCAACCTGGAAGAGAGCTGTTTCCGTAGACATACCTGCCCTGTAGGCAAACTGGTTCTGGTGAAGTGGTTTTTCAACCAGGACACCTCCCCTGATATATCAAGTAGTTTCTCAAGTGTCTTGAGTATAAATGACATGAGACTGATGGGTCTCAGGGACTTCGCCTGGGACAGTTGTTTCCCAGGTTTTGGTATAAATACCACCCTGATGTGCCTCCAGCTCATAGGAATGTAACCTAAGGCCAGACTGGCTCTTAGCAACATCATAAGTTTCCCCCCAAGCAGTTCAAAACCCTGCTGTAGCATGACGGGCATTATTCCGTCAATGCCTGGGGATTTGTAAGGTTGAAATGAGAAAACAGCCCGTTTCAATTTATCATAATTGATTACCCTCCTTGAAACCGCCCAGTCCCCCCTGGATCCTTTCCATTTCGGATACTCCAGTTCAAGACCGTCCCAGCCTCCAGGAGGTTCCACAGTTATTTCAGAACCCGGGAAATGGACCCGGAGTAGCTCCTCCAGAGTCTCTTCCTCTGTTGTTGTATATACTCCATTTTCAAGTTGGAGAGAGCTGACTGCACTCTGCCTATCCTTTGAGAGAACCCTCTGGAGTCTGGCACATTCTGGAGCCTTCTCAATCTCCTTACAGTGTCTCCATGATTCTCTCTTGGCCCGTCTGAGTGCTTTGTTATAATCTGTTAGGGTTCTTTTATAGTCAGTCCAATTCCCTGACTTCTTTGCCGCATTAAACAGCCTACGAACTTTCCTTCTTCTCTCCGCAAGGTCCTTATTCCACCAGGATATATTCCTGTTGTTCCGCCTCACGGTGGAAGGACAGTTTTCATTATAAGCAGAAATAATAGCATCCTGAAACTGCTTTGCAGCAGTTTCCAGGTCTGTAAAATTGGTAACTCTGTCTGTTATATCACGCAAACACCCCGACAGGTCATTTCTGAAAGATTCCCAATCGGTCCTGCGTGGATTTCGATAGAATTCAACTAAACGGTCAATACCCGTAACAGTAAACCGGATGTATCTGTGGTCAGAACAACTTACTTCCTCAGTTACATGCCAGTCTTTGATAAAATTGCTAGCATAAAAAGTGGCAATTGTGATATCGATAACTTCCTGCCTATTAGATATAACAAAGGTAGGTCTGTTACCTTTATTCATTATGTCCAATCCATTAGCCATAATGTAATTAAACAGGGACTCACCTCTGTTATTGATGTTTGTGCTTTCCCAGGAGGTGTGATGCGCATTTGCATCACAGCCGATGATCAGGTGAGTTCCTTCCGCCCTACAACCCGTCACCAGCTTCTCAAACTCCCAGGGGGGTGGGGGTCCAACGTCATCGTATGGAAGATAGGCCGATCCGAGAATAATCTCCCTCGGCCCTACACCACACGACGTTTTAATTTTGACCGCCGTGAGGTTCCTGGAACAGTGATGCATCAACGGCAGTACCCGAAAGTCTTTCTTGACTAACATACAGGTCCTGGGATTCTGAGTGGATCTACTATAAATTAGTTCTCCCCCCACCTCCTTTAGACCTTTAATATCCCCCGTATAGGTCCAAGGTTCCGGTATGAGGGCAAATCGCAATTCCTCATAGCGACACAGAGGGCAGCCGAGGCCGCCCTACTGTGGTGGAGGTTCACTTGCAATACTCTGAGCCTCTGACTTTTTCTTTTCCCCCTTCAGGGTCCGGAAGACAACTCTCCCCATTCCCCAGAAGGCCTTGAAATTAGATCGAGTGAGGGCGTTGAAAGAGTCAGGGTCAATGGAGAAGGCCAGTGTTTGCTCCTTCTCTGTGACTTTGCGACTCATAACAGTCCAATCTGCCATTTTTAGCTCAGGATTTTGAATCCTGAGTCTCTTTATGACAGTGGTAACTTCAGAAGTATCCGGAATACGAACAAGCACCCTGGGTCTTTTTGGGAGGTCTTTGGAGTCGACTACAGTCAGCTCCGCTCCCTCCCACAACTCCCCAAGTCCGCTGATCGTCCGCATTAACCAGATCTTTGAATGTTCATTTGCACAGGTGATCCAAAATACCCCCTGTGCAAATTTAGAGTGTAAAAACTGTGGAGGAGCCTCCCCTGCAGGGTTCTCATCCACAGCTGATAGGAGTTTTACCTGAATCAGGTCAACTTGGGTCTGATCCAGTGTAACCTCTGGATGGCGTCTGTGAGTAACCGCCATCTTAATACCAGCAACAGCTTCCTTGTACGACCCAGTCTGCAATTGGGTGCTCCTGGGTTTTTTAGGTTGCTGTGTTTCCAAAGATGGAGTACTCGAGTCAGAGTGGGGTCTTTTAACACCCCCACTACTCCTCCCGGCACCCTTCTCCTGAGACAAAGGAGTTTTTCTTGGAGGCTTCTTTTCCGTCCAAGTTCCCTCTTTCATCTTCCTCTCTTTAGTAAGCCTTTTCCGCTATGCTCCAGAGAGTCTCTTGGTTTGCAGTCCAATCGTAGAGATGCCTGCAGCCAATCTCTCCTCATCTGAAGAGGCAACGGAAGACTTTGTCTGTAACCTCCACATGGGGTTGTTGTAACAAGTCTGCAGTACCAGCTGCTCCTTGTTTAGGTTCAGAAATATTCGAGTTCATTTTGGTCCCACGAGTACGGGAGAAATAACAGTCAACACTGGCAGAGCTCCCTATACCAGTGCAAGGCTACATACTCCGGGATTTCGCCTGGTTTCCCAGAGGCTCCGTTAAGAACACATTACCCATGTGCCATTCACCCCTTCAGCAC
Organism: Coptotermes formosanus; assembly: GCA_013340265.1. Lineage (NCBI taxonomy): Eukaryota > Metazoa > Arthropoda > Insecta > Blattodea > Rhinotermitidae > Coptotermes > Coptotermes formosanus. The sequence goes on along the minus strand of BLKM01000267.1, from coordinate 6,206 downwards.
GGATTAAGGCAAGCCACACATAACACCTTGGGCTTGGGGAGTTGGTCCACGGTCTCCTATTTAATTCAGAGACAGACCTGCCACAAGGGCAGGCCCCCGGCTATCCGCCACCCGCCGACGTGCCCGGTAGCCACTCACGCCCCGGGCTCTGGCTGCGTTACCTCGGGGGGAAGAAACTCCTGGTGTCCATTGAATAGGAGACTGGGTGGGCTGCAGAGACACCCTAGGACTTCACTGGCAACGCTGTAGTGTTTCAGTATAATTTTCTCGGGCTGATTGCCGTGTCAAATAATTTAAATAAGTCGGCGTTTCGGAGACTAACTCCGTCTCCATCCTCAGGCGAGTGGGGAATTACTCCGCACTCAATCTCCCTTGCTTATATACCCACACTGGGGGCCACAGGGGATGTTACCAGACAAACTGCTAGAAAATGGCGCCGTCGGTGGTTTTTGACAAAGGAGGGAATTTTGGTATCTACTTCCTCTGTATTGTTTTATGCGTATTGTCTATCCGAAGCACCGTTCATCACTTCTGGCATCAGCTTGCTACTTTGCGCATGCGTGCCATCATTTCAGCACTTCACCACGAAGTGCTGCACAACAGCTAGGCATGCTGTACGGGGCTTTACGGCTTGGAATCTCCGTAGGAGCAACAGATTTTTGTCTTCTCCAAAACGTCCAGGCCCCGCTGGGGGGCCCTTGCAGCCTGTAGTCAATGGTTACCGACGTTTCTTCTGTCGGGAGTAAATCGACCGCGACCTGAGGCTGCTCACTCATCCCCATCTAGTGCCGAGGCTCAGAATGAGTGGAGCTGTACTTCCGCACCTCTTGTATGCCTTCAGGGTATGGACAAGGACGACTTGACCTTTTTGAATTCACGGAACGGAGTTACGAGCTAAACTTGCATCCCGTAACAGTACGGCGTAACAGTAACCACCACGCGTAACACTGTGAGGTTCCGAGTTTGTTACGGCAGCCCAAGTGAGTGCGATGTCTTTGCAGGTAGCAGCAGCTTCGTACATTACATACATTATGCTGAAAAAAAATAAAAAACAGCGGCGGTGGTGGCAAACGCAACTGTACTAAAGCAGGGAATTGTACAGTGCTTCAAGTCAATTAGCGGACTTGAATTATCAGTCGGTCAGTGGGTTATATAAAAATTTCACCAGAATGTCTCCTACTGAATTTGAATATTTAATTCATTTGATATTTTATTGTAGTGCAACGGATGCTTTTGGTCCCATATTATTTGCTTCTTCTTATAGGCGCCTGTAAATTCTATCACTCTTTCCTGAGTCCACTCCATTCTGAACACACAGCCACAAAAGCCGCACAAAGAGAACTGACCCATAGGACGGTGGTGTACTGCGTACGTGACACGGAGCACGTCCACACTTGCTCCAGCCGTAACTGTAACATCCCTTTGATGCGACGGGCAAATACCGACATCGCACCGAACAAGCCCGTAACGTTACACCGTAACCAACTTTTGGTACGTTACGGTGTCACGAGTCACGTCCACACTGTCACGTTACGGTGTTACGATACGCGGTAACGTTACACGTGTGTACCCACCAGCGCTCCCCGCGTAAAGCCTTGGTTTGAGCCAGGCTTTATTCCGCAGTTATTATGCTTATTGCTATCCTGCCGGTGCAGGACTCTCGAACCTTTTCGCAGTGCGGACGTTTCGTTTCTCACAGCAGTGCGCATTAAAACAACTGCCTTCTGTGTTGTGAAAGCCGTGTGCCTGGAGAGGCACGTTTCAGATTACGCACTGCTTGCATCTTCTGGATAGAAGTGAGCTGAGCGGATATTACGTACAGTTTTTGGTCGCTCACTTTTCATTCCTTGACGAAAGTTAAGGCAGTAGGTTCCTCCGAAGTGTCAGTACACGTTTGCCACACAGGCAGCTTCGCATTAAAGAAGTGAACTCGATCGTTACTAAGGGAGCAGTTTAGAATTTTCTTTGAGTTGTTAATTTGTTATTCAAACTGTGGAATGCAGAATTTCATTACAGTGTTCACGGAAGTAAAGGCAGGCCACATTCGCACACGATTTATGTGTTCATTTAAATATTATTCTGGTACATTTTCGAGTGATATGATTCTGTAGGTCTACGGAGGCGCGCCCATAAAACTGTTGATGGCAGAGTTAAATTCACGCAGGAATAATTTTTTAAAATTTCACTATAGATTAGCTTATTTTAATCGGTTTGTGCTTGTTTATTTTATCCGTGTCAGTGACTTCGCGTTGTAGTCTAGTCGCGTTCACCAACTGACTATATCATTAGTTCACAACTGCATCTGTCCAAATACAACTTCGGCAGAAAGTACTTCACGTCTGGTCTAAATCGATAATTTTCAGTTCCAAATGGTCTCTCGTGCCGTGCTTCGAGTAGTTTGGAAACAACGGGTGTGAACATTCTCATTGTTACAAGAGTTTCAATGTCATTGGTTGCCCGGAACCGCTGGAACGAGCCATTTTTTTTTCAAAATTTTTACGCGTGACATGCGTTAGTTTCGCTGGACAGCTTGTCCTGCCTTTGGTTCGAGGTCCGCATAACACATGACCTACCACATCTATATCTCCAGCTTGTTCGGGCGTTCTGCATAAAGTAAAAGAACTCAATTGGAAGAAGCAGCCCCTAACAGCTTCCTTCATACATGGTTATGGCGTTGAATGATACAAAATCACTCCACCTTGCATCTGGGGATAGTAGTCCTTGGGTTCTAACTCAGGCTGCCCAGCTACAACATACGCCATATGCACGGTGCGGTTTCCGGTCCACGTCATGATTGCACAAAACTGCCCTTCGCTAGTCTGGCGTGGAACTTGTGTTTTATGTATGCATTTGTGTTTTTGTAGTAACGCTGTCACGAGTGTCGATTTCAGGGCGTCGAATGATTGATGAAGGCAGTGGTAGTGGCCTAATTTAAGACACTCTTTCGGTATTTGGTGCAATTGCGGAAAACAACGCATAGGCTGTCATTAGCGCACATGCAGACGGAATGTGGTACTGCGAGAATATAGGTGTAATGGGGGACTTGGCCCCAGTTAGACAGCTTGGCCTAAACGGAAGGCAAGGAATCAGGATGTAAACAGGCTGCCACCAGCTCGAGCGAATGCGAACGATCTTTGTACCAAGGTATTTGTGTATAGAGAGATCAGAACTTCTTGCTAGCTACACAAATGCCTGAGTGGGTAAGGTGCAGTTTACTAACATTGACTACTGCACTGTGTACGTTACGCTTCCTAATCACATGTACACAAATTTGCGGCTGTTAACGTGCTGTACGATCGCGGCTGCCCCTATCGTCACCAAAATAACTATCCGCATCCTACACACTCTGAACTACACTCAGTACCTAGCATGGTTGCGGTTCTTGCGTTATCACAAATTATTACGTGATTTCGCCACAATCTCGCGTTAAATACAATTTCACAATAACACCAATTGTCACGAATTAGGAATTTTGAGCACTTACTTCAATTTACATTGAATAATTACAGCTACTGCAACCATCATTTCACAGTAGTGTTTCCTCAGCATAAGCCGTCTACAACTTCGCACGGATAAAACCAAAATCAGGCAAAAGTAACATAAAGTAAGTCAAACCAAAAGTGAGCTGTAGCACTTGTTACACGGAGCGTAAATAAACTCCCGCAAACCCTGTCGTGTGATGCTGACGTCACATCGTATGACCGTCGAGCTGCACGCTACAGCGGATCGCGGAAAACAGGATGTTACCATATAAGGAGCGTACCGTCGCGGGGACATAGTCCAGCGCGTCGGTGTATTAGTAAGAGTTGCAACTGGCACAGCCCTTAAAAATATCCGATTCCACTCCATATGTACAACTTTTAGAAATAATAAAGAAAAAATTTAAACTACCTCAACATTCCATCAGTCACTCATTACATACGCAATGCTCTGGAACCAGCTTGGTCCGTGCACCAGAAAGCTTTAAAATGTTCTGTGGAAAGAGAGGGTCGGCTTTGAGTGCTGGACCTGCCGTGTTTCAAGGCGAGATTCCTGCAGGGACACGTGGAGTGACAGCTGCTCAGGATTTCACGCTTCGCAGTTGAGATAAACTTGTTCGAGATTTTGTGTTGGTACGCATTGGATTCTCAAGGTTGCAGATGGTATTCTTTGTGGTAGAAATACGCCTCCTTTGCTTTGTTAGGAACGGAATGTGGATTGCTTAATTTAAGTTGGCATGTGCATTGCTGGATTCATTGTTTTGTGTCGCCTGATTACTGTCAGGGCTGATAACTTGGGAACTTGCGTTGCTGATGTTACAATCCCGGCTTGCCTTCCTCTCCTAACCAACTTTTCATCCAATTCCTGAGTGATAGTTTCTATTTTCTGTACATATCTGTACTTTCAGTTGCAATTGTGATTGACATACGTGATATAACCGCACATGGCTTGTGAGGCCTGGTTCGAGTCCAGCCTGGGAAACTTGAAGAAAAATAAGAACAGTGTGTGTCCAAGGGTTCGAGCCCCTCGTCCCCCACACAAAAGTCAGAGGAAACCTGTGGCCGGGAAGCAGTCATTTCTAAAAGAGCTACTACCAGGGAACATGGCCCCACTATCAATAATAAGTTCGAGAGATTCTGAATCTGAAATTCATTATTTGGACAAGTTGAGTCCGCTGCTGTAATTTGGGTTGACAGTTTTTAGTGTCATAAAATCCTTGCAAGAAGCATAGGAAACGGAGTCCCCTTTGAAATTGCTTTGCTAGGGAAGCGCTTCTTTTTAGCATTGAGAGAAGCTTGATCCCAGAGTTCAGGATTGAACCAACACGGGAACCACACAATACAAAAAGATGAAGGTAGAGCGCATGTTGGAGGGTCCCGAATACGGGTAGCTGGTCGGTAGGGGTCTGGGAACGGTGGAAGTCAGACACCATCTATGCTGTCTTAAGTAGAATAAACATATTTTTAATATGACAATGAGATTGGATGAGCACACACCTTGGTGGTCCCCGAGATTGTGTCAAAACTGTAGAGCAAGTAGAAGGACGGTGTCAGTGATGAAAGCTAGAAGCCTAACGGCAAAATATGAACTTCATTATTTGTTCTGGCGAAATATTTTTTGGGTGCTGAAGTCAAGGATGATTGGCGTGACATGTGGCATGCATGGGGAGAGCAATTTTGTTAGAGGAACATTAACGAAAGTGAAGCTGCAAAGACCTAGGCGTAGATGGCAGAATAGTATAAAAAGGAACAGTAACATAAGAGTGTGGCAGGGATGGAGTGTACACGTGATCGGAATGGACAGTTGCGAGGTTATGTGAACGCTGCAATGAAGTGTACATATCGCGTACGTATAGCACCATACCGTGTTCTGATCATCTAAGATTTCCTATAATTATTTCCTAGAGTGCAAGAGTTATGGTGAAAAATTTGTCGTCATGAGTGTTTTGATTTTGCCAACAGCTTTGTGAAGTTTTGTTTTTTCATCCAAGGAGAACGCAGTTTTCCACAGCTGTTTAGATTTCAGAAGTCTTCTTTTCTACAAGGGTTTAGTTTTCCACAAATGCTCAGTTTTCTACAATTGTGTTTTCTAAAACTGTTCAGTTTTCCAAGATTGTTTAGATTTGGACAACTGTTTAGTTCTTCACAACAGTTTAGTATTCCACAAGTGTTTAGATTTCCACAAGTACTGATTTTCCACACGTGTGTAGGTTTGTACAAGTGTTAATAACGAGAAATATATATATTAGGTTCTGTTAGGTTATTTTAGGTTGGGTTTGGTTGGGTCGGGTTAGTTTACGTTAAGTTAGGTTGGGTTGGGTTGGGTTGGGTTGGTTTCGGTTAGGTAAGGTGAGGTCAGGTCGGGTCAAGTCGGGTTGGGTCGGGTGCGGTCCGGTCAGGTGGGTTCGGGTCGGGTCAGGTCGGGTCGGGTCGGTTCAGGGCGCGACAGGTCGGGTCAGATCAGGTCATGTCAGGTCAGTTCGGGTCAGGTCAGGTCGGGTGGGGTTGGGTTGGGTCGGGTTGGGTTGGGTTGTGCTGGGCTGGGTTGGGCTGGGCTTGGCTAGGCTGAGCTAGGGTAGGTTAGGTTGGGTTAGGCTGCGTTGGATTGTGTTGGGTTGGGTTAGGTTGGGTTAGGTTGGGTTGGGTTAGGTTAGGTTGGGTTGGGTTGGGTTAGGTTAGGTTGGGTTAGGTTGGGTTAGGTTAGGTTAGGTTGGGTTAGGTTGGGTT
>BLKM01000265.1:2181656-2236571 GCA_013340265.1 Coptotermes formosanus | reverse complement strand
TGTATGTATGTATGTATGTATGTATGTATGTATGTATGTATGTATGTATGTGTGTGTGTGTGTGTGTGTGTGTGTGTATGTACGTATGTATGTATGTATGTATGTATGTATGTATGTACGTATGTATGGCGTTTAAATAAATGTAAGGCCGAATAAGTAATGTTAAACAGAAAAATACGGATTGGATTTTTGGGAGATTGGGGACTGGATTCTCCCTGACCAGAAACGTGGACAGCTATGCTAATTCATTTTACCTGCGCTGAACTTTGGTGTTCTAAAATCACAGTTTTGGATTCGGATACGTGAATGCGGGGTATTGTGTGCAGAACGAATGCAGAGAAGTGACAGTTGGTACTTGCACTTCTGGCTTGATATCTAGGGGCCCCTTCCTGGAGACCTGACCCGACTCGACCCCGGACCGGGGCACCACTGTGACGGTGAATGAGAGAGTTGTGAAGGGAAAAGACGTATTACTCCCAAGGGTAGAATTCCCCTCGTCCCACCCTTGCAGTGTCGTATGTACAGCTCAGGAGAGTAGAAATGCAACAACTTATATGAAGCTTGGTATTTATGTGATACTGTAATGTACTGTATTATCTGAAGGGGTCATATTCCGAAGAATGTGTGATAAGAATTTATGACAGCGTTCCAAATCCTGCGGTTTACACGTATTTACTGTTGTGTATATGTACAAGAATGAAGGTGAGATCTCACGTCCACAAAGCCATGACTATGAGGAATGTGACGGCGTGCCAGTTAGCGAGCAGGTACCAGTATTATGAAGTAACTTGCTATCATTCCTGGGGTCGACTCAGCCTCTAACAGAAATGAATACCAGGAATATCTTCTGGTGGGTAAAGGCGTAGGGCTGACAACCGTGTCACCCTTCATGTGAGATGGGTATACCTCCGAGTACTTCCAAATTCTCCTGTATAATTCCGGAGTACGCGGTGGCGCAATTGGTTGAGGCACTGCGCTACAAGCTGGAAGGTACCGGGTTGATTCCCGATGGTGTCATTGGAATTTTTCATTGACATAATCTTTCCGGCCGCACTTTAGTTATGGTGTCGGCTTAGCTTCTAACATGAGCACCAGGATTATTTCCTGTGGGGTAAAGGTGGCCGGTGCGTACGGCTGACAACCATACCGCCTTCATATGCCGATTGTCCTGAAATCTGGGAGCCTCAGCCTTCTGGAGCCCTCAGGGCCTGTCCAGGCCTGTAATGGGACTGCTTTACATTAACTTGTTATCATAAGGACAATTTTCTTCTCTATACTGAATGTGGAAGCACAAGATATATCCGAAACATTGGTAGCTATGTACCAAACCGCACGACCTTTCATATCAGAATACCTTACTCCTAATGCAGGTAAATAGTTCCTCTTATATTATTTCGGAAAATTGTTTTATATGCCAAAGATAATGACTGGACAAATGATAAATAGTGAAATATAAAATGAAATTTTGTTGTTTGGTCTTCTAAGTTATGACGCCGCAAAGTATGAGAGATAGATACCAAGGTTGCCGTGGAGCAGCTACAACCGGCTTCAGTATAGTCTAGAAGGTGGAGGCGGTACGACGTCCGAAACTTTGTTCTGCGCCTACATGGCATCATAACACAGACAAGCACAATGTTAATATTCGAAATATAAGAAACCTCGGCTGATGCGAAGTACGAGTAATTGAAACTTTATTATAATATTGTGTAAAGTGCAGAAGCTATGGAAAGGTAGACGATATATAAGGTCATATGAATTTTATTTTGAGTCTTTTCTGTTTTCTGTCAACTGGTATGACTAGTGTGTGGCTAAAAGCATGGGAATTGATAGAAATTTATGGCATATTTATATGAAAATGGTAGGGAAAAGCAAAATACTCTGAGAAAATACTACCACGGAGCCACTTTCTTCACCATAAATTCTGTAGAGACTGTCCTTCAACTGAAATTCTGTACAAAAACACTAATCACCAACAAATGCACAAAAGAGAGTTTTATCATCAATTGTAACACACTCCTACATGTTTCGACCCTGCTGGGTCATCTTCAGGGAGAACTTTTGTTATCGTTACACTAAGGTTGCACTTTATAGTTGAGTGAGAATGTGCTGTTGACTTGTACTGCGTTGTTTTTGGAGGCGTGAACTCTGTGTCCCGGCTTGGCAAGCCGGGACACAGAGAGTTCACGCCTCCAGTACACAGTCAACAGCACATTCTCACTGAACTATAAAGTGCAACCTTATTGTAACGATAACAAAAAGTTCTCTTTGAAAATGACCCAGCAGGGTCGAAACATGTAGGAGTGTGTTACAATTGATGATAAAACTCTCTTTGTGCATTTGTTGGTGATTGGTGTTTTTGTATAATATAATGCACGGACATGGAACACATTAAATTCTATATTCGCTGTACAAAGCTGATGTCAGCCATCTGAGTTGTTGCACGGTTAGAAAGTTTAAAAAATTACGAGTTAATTGAGGTAAAGTTTTTCTTATAATTTTCAATATATAATGGCGTGTCGAGAATGGAAATATGCTCCACGTTTTCTTAATTTTGGTACTACACTGAGATAAGAAACAGCTTGACGTTGCGGCTACTCTACCTACTCAAGTTAAGAGACTATTCGGACCTCGAAGCCAGCTGGACATGGTGGCCAAAAGCGAAATTCGTTTGTCTAAAACAGACCCCTTGTAGCCCATATACTTGGCTGTCCCGTCTCGTATATCTACTCCCCTAAAGATTAGCTGTTACTACTGTACCACACTTGATTTGGCATTTAGATATTCTGCACTTTGCTTCCGGAGCTTATTTGTCTATTTCTATACTACAATAAGCAGCAATTATTTCCCTAAACAACATTTCGGTTGACCTTTCTAATGAGACGCAGTGTGTTCTTTGTGACGTAGGAACTGGAGTTTATGTTATTTGAAGTAACCTTGTGTTTCAAAGGAGTAAGTTTATTTGCCAAGTTACAAACATCCTGAAGTATGGTTATAATTGTGCCTTAAATCTTTCTTTTTCTGCCACTCAGACACTCATCTATCTCCGCTGTGAAACAGCTGAGCTGCATTAGGTCTGTGAGAATATCAAGTGTGCATATTTCTGTCCTTTAGCTCCACCCACCCCCAAAAGCCGCCGCCTTCATTTCTTAATCACCGGGTGGTTTATGACTTGTGGCACCTTATACATTGAAAACTCGTAGGTCGAATTGAAGTACACTGTTTGGCGGAAGGCGCGAAATTCGAACATCCGGCTGGATATCGTGTTAAAAAAGCTGAGAACTGAGAGGTTTGACACAGTGGAAGCGCACGTGGCTTCCGTTTGGAAAGCATTTGGTTCGGATCCTGAGTGCGAACCGATTACAATACATTACTATACTGCATAATAGTTGAACATTGTGTGGAAACTGATAGGTACTCACCTCGTCAATAAATAATCCACGTTCATGGAGCCAGAAGTTTATTTTATGTGTTTGTACGGATTCTGCAATTTATTCTGCCCTGAGTTAGCTGGATCCATTCCATAACTCCTCATTTATTTCTCTAAAGTCCGCCTCAAATCTACGTCTACATCACATCCTATTTTCGGCCTGCTATCCTCAATGAGTTTTTCATGTATTGTCACAATTGCTCCCCGAGGAAAGTCTTGGAGTAAGCTACGGGCGTTTCCTTCACTTCACCATTTCTCTATACCGATATCGCATTCAGAGCCAAATGTGTAATTTCTTGGATCGACGTACTCTTCGAGAGACTACCTAATATTCGCTCAGCTACTTAAAACAAAATTTCCCCTTTTATGGAATTCGAAGGATTGATAATGTTAGGAACAGTTTGATAGTAATCATTATAAAATGGTAAAATAAAGTCGTCGAAGCTGGAAACGAGATGTTGTTTCTGAGACCCTCTAGGGTCTAGACCCTAGGCAAGTACTGAGTCCAGGCTTAAAGTAGGATACGACCATTTCCCCAAACATCAATCCTCACTCTCCATTCACACATAATTTTGCCTTATAATGTTCCTCTTTTCTGCACGGCATCGATTTGGGAGTCGAAGCACTAGGTGACTGACGCTTTTATGCTTGGAATTTACACGTCCATTTGTCTTATCTTTGTAGTATATTAAGTATTTGGCAAGAAATAAGACGTCTTACTGACATGAAAAAGCTAAGTGTTGTATTTTTTAAAGTTTCCAGGTTTTGAACTGATGACCGTCCGCATTTTATTCACGGACTTTATCTGCTTATTTTACCGCAATACGTACCTATCAGAAGTATACTATCCTTCATTTTGGGGGGCTGTTGGACTCGGAAATTTACGAATAAATTCTTACCGACTGTTCTAGCAAAAGAAGACTCAGAAGCGGTGTGCTACAGTTGAGCCTAAAATCATATACCGAACCTGAGAACCTTAACTCAAGGCTATTAACTTAAGTCAGTAATTTGGTGGAGGTGACATAAACGTGTAACCTGGATAAAGATGGTTATTTCTATCATTGTGTCCTGTGGTTATTTCTATCATTATGTCCTGTGGTTATTTCTATCATTGTGTCCTGTGGTTATTTCTATCATTGGGTCCTGTGGTTATTTCTATCATTGTGTCCTGGGGTTATTTCTATCATTGGGTCCTGTGGTTATTTCTATCATTGTGTCCTGTGGTTATTTCTATCATTGTGTCCTGTGGTTATTTCTATCATTGTGTCCTGTGGTTATTTCTATCATTGTGTCCTGTGGTTATTTCTATCATTGTGTCCTGTGGTTATTTCTATCATTGTGTCCTGTGGTTATTTCTATCATTGTGTCCTGTGGTTATTTCTATCATTGTGTCCTGTGGTTATTTCTATCATTGTGTCCTGTGGTTATTTCTATCATTGTGTCCTGTGGTTATTTCTATCATTGTGTCCTGTGGTTATTTCTATCATTGTGTCCTGTGGTTATTTCTATCATTGTGTCCTGTGGTTATTTCTATCATTGTGTCCTGTGGTTATTTCTATCATTGTGTCCTGTGGTTATTTCTATCATTGTGTCCTGTGGTTATTTCTATCATTGTGTCCTGTGGTTATTTCTATCATTGTGTCCTGTGGTTATTTCTATCATTGTGTCCTGTGGTTATTTCTATCATTGTGTCCTGTGGTTATTTCTATCATTGTGTCCTGTGGTTATTTCTATCATTGTGTCCTGTGGTTATTTCTATCATTGTGTCCTGTGGTTATTTCTATCATTGTGTCCTGTGGTTATTTCTATCATTGTGTCCTGTGGTTATTTCTATCATTGTGTCCTGTGGTTATTTCTATCATTGTGTCCTGTGGTTATTTCTATCATTGTGTCCTGTGGTTATTTCTATCATTGTGTCCTGTGGTTATTTCTATCATTGTGTCCTGTGGTTATTTCTATCATTGTGTCCTGTGGTTATTTCTATCATTGTGTCCTGTGGTTATTTCTATCATTGTGTCCTGTGGTTATTTCTATCATTGTGTCCTGTGGTTATTTCTATCATTGTGTCCTGTGGTTATTTCTATCATTGTGTCCTGTGGTTATTTCTATCATTGTGTCCTGTGGTTATTTCTATCATTGTGTCCTGTGGTTATTTCTATCATTGTGTCCTGTGGTTATTTCTATCATTGTGTCCTGTGGTTATTTCTATCATTGTGTCCTGTGGTTATTTCTATCATTGTGTCCTGTGGTTATTTCTATCATTGTGTCCTGTGGTTATTTCTATCATTGTGTCCTGTGGTTATTTCTATCATTGTGTCCTGTGGTTATTTCTATCATTGTGTCCTGTGGTTATTTCTATCATTGTGTCCTGTGGTTATTTCTATCATTGTGTCCTGTGGTTATTTCTATCATTGTGTCCTGTGGTTATTTCTATCATTGTGTCCTGTGGTTATTTCTATCATTGTGTCCTGTGGTTATTTCTATCATTGTGTCCTGTGGTTATTTCTATCATTGTGTCCTGTGGTTATTTCTATCATTGTGTCCTGTGGTTATTTCTATCATTGTGTCCTGTGGTTATTTCTATCATTGTGTCCTGTGGTTATTTCTATCATTGTGTCCTGTGGTTATTTCTATCATTGTGTCCTGTGGTTATTTCTATCATTGTGTCCTGTGGTTATTTCTATCATTGTGTCCTGTGGTTATTTCTATCATTGTGTCCTGTGGTTATTTCTATCATTGTGTCCTGTGGTTATTTCTATCATTGTGTCCTGTGGTTATTTCTATCATTGTGTCCTGTGGTTATTTCTATCATTGTGTCCTGTGGTTATTTCTATCATTGTGTCCTGTGGTTATTTCTATCATTGTGTCCTGTGGTTATTTCTATCATTGTGTCCTGTGGTTATTTCTATCATTGTGTCCTGTGGTTATTTCTATCATTGTGTCCTGTGGTTATTTCTATCATTGTGTCCTGTGGTTATTTCTATCATTGTGTCCTGTGGTTATTTCTATCATTGTGTCCTGTGGTTATTTCTATCATTGTGTCCTGTGGTTATTTCTATCATTGTGTCCTGTGGTTATTTCTATCATTGTGTCCTGTGGTTATTTCTATCATTGTGTCCTGTGGTTATTTCTATCATTGTGTCCTGTGGTTATTTCTATCATTGTGTCCTGTGGTTATTTCTATCATTGTGTCCTGTGGTTATTTCTATCATTGTGTCCTGTGGTTATTTCTATCATTGTGTCCTGTGGTTATTTCTATCATTGTGTCCTGTGGTTATTTCTATCATTGTGTCCTGTGGTTATTTCTATCATTGTGTCCTGTGGTTATTTCTATCATTGTGTCCTGTGGTTATTTCTATCATTGTGTCCTGTGGTTATTTCTATCATTGTGTCCTGTGGTTATTTCTATCATTGTGTCCTGTGGTTATTTCTATCATTGTGTCCTGTGGTTATTTCTATCATTGTGTCCTGTGGTTATTTCTATCATTGTGTCCTGTGGTTATTTCTATCATTGTGTCCTGTGGTTATTTCTATCATTGTGTCCTGTGGTTATTTCTATCATTGTGTCCTGTGGTTATTTCTATCATTGGGTCCTGTGGTTATTTCTATCATTGTGTCCTGTGGTTATTTCTATCATTGTGTCCTGTGGTTATTTCTATCATTGTGTCCTGTGGTTATTTCTATCATTGTGTCCTGTGGTTATTTCTATCATTGTGTCCTGTGGTTATTTCTATCATTGTGTCCTGTGGTTATTTCTATCATTGTGTCCTGTGGTTATTTCTATCATTGTGTCCTGTGGTTATTTCTATCATTGTGTCCTGTGGTTATTTCTATCATTGTGTCCTGTGGTTATTTCTATCATTGTGTCCTGTGGTTATTTCTATCATTGTGTCCTGTGGTTATTTCTATCATTGTGTCCTGTGGTTATTTCTATCATTGTGTCCTGTGGTTATTTCTATCATTGTGTCCTGTGGTTATTTCTATCATTGTGTCCTGTGGTTATTTCTATCATTGTGTCCTGTGGTTATTTCTATCATTGTGTCCTGTGGTTATTTCTATCATTGTGTCCTGTGGTTATTTCTATCATTGGGTCCTGTGGTTATTTCTATCATTGTGTCCTGTGGTTATTTCTATCATTGTGTCCTGTGGTTATTTCTATCATTGGGTCCTGTGGTTATTTCTATCATTGTGTCCTGTGGTTTCGAATATACCCAGGGCAGCTCTGCTGGGCCCAAGACAGCTAGGACAACGCGTATCACTGATCTGCTGACATCATTCAATAAATCCCGCAGTTTTGGACGCGAAAAGACGAACACGTAGTGCATTTGGTTTTCGTAGTTAGTAAGTGGATTTGTTCTATATGTGCTTCCGAGTGAGTTCTGTAATGTAGCAGTGATGACAGCAGTTTGGTTTAAGGGCGCGGGGGGGCGTGCAAGTTGAGAGAGGAGAGGAGAGGAGAGGAGAGGAGACATGTTTCTGAGCCACAAATTGATGCTGCAGGGATGAGGAATCTGTTGTACTCTGCTGTCCTTGCAGGAAATTGCAGGAGGGGTTCGATCTGAACCCCAAGCCAGATGAAACTACGATTTCTAGACGGATTGGATCCGTTAGAGCTTAGCTGTTTTTCACCCTGCGTGAGGGTGAGAAACGCAAATAAGAGTAGGTGGGAGAATATAGAACTTATTTCCTATATGTTAGAAAGAGAATTTTATGATGACGTGGTATTGGGGCCACTGTTTTGTGTGGCTATAGAAGGTAGAGTTCCCCACTTTAATGTAGACTGCAGCCACTACCCGTGGCTTCAAAAGTATTCTAATTTAAAATGGTCTAACTTCTTCATTACACGGCGAAGTTTGCAAATGAACTCTTGCCTTGTGTTAAATTAGGTGCATTGTATATGTAACAACAGTTGCCCGTGGCCAAGTTACACAACAGGTTTTGTACTGCATTTAAGCAAGCTCATGAAGCCTGAAATTAATCTTAATAATGCACAACAATCCGCTTCTTATCTCACAGAAAACACACTGCATTTTCACTCCAAAGACAAATGGTTTATGCCTTTTATAGCTAAGTAAACACAATTTATTGTAAGGATCGTTCAAAAGTCTAACAGATGGTGAGGAGCAGAAGTAGAGTTTCCGTATGTTAAAAAGCTGGTACTTTAATTTAAAAGTATATAAGAGGCCAAAATATTGTTTAAAATTAAACACGTATAAAAGTTCTGGTTCTACTTTCATGTAAAAGCACACTACAAACACGACAAACACAATGAAATAACTGTTTAATTAGCTGCGTGCCCAAGTGTAGTTCTTTACAAGCTGATAGTCGCTTATCTGATTGAAATATTGTGCTCGTTTTATGTACCGGCACAGTCACAAGGATGCGTTCAGACTGTGTGCTTCCTGGACCGGCTGAGACCAGTCCACGCCCACACGCTTTATTTGTGTGCTGTCCATTCTAAAGTCATTTTCTCGCCCACACATCAATTTCCGATTTGGTCTGTTCTCTCAGGTTTTACTACAAATTGCTCTATCTATTTTTCGTCTCACCCATGCACGTTACAAAGCCTCCCCCAGTCACATTCTGTTGCTTGTGTTTCATCTTAAAAATGTTTGGTTTCGTATTGCTGTTAGCATGCTGCCCGTTATGTACGTACAATATTGTCCAATCCCCTGCCCCTTTCACAAGAATATGTATTAATTTTGCATAATAGAGTTTGATTTCTAGTGTATCGGGTTTTCGTAAACGTTTTTACTCCACAGAGTTGTAACGTCCCGTATTCAGCCTGTGGCCGAGTGTATGTTGGACGTTTCGGAGAAAAATCAGGCTGCAAGTTCCTCCTAACATCTGTCATTTTTCGAACCCTGACGGTGTCATATGTCATAATACAATTCTTCATACTAATAAATATTCTCCAATATGTATTAAGAATAAATAATATTCACACACTTTATTCCACACTCGAAATAAGAACTTTGATCGAAATTTGTTTATTCGGAACAGCAGCATTATCTTTAGTGTGGGCATTGCGAAACTAACGGAATCTTGCGGAGTCTTGCGAAAGGAGAGATAAATGGGTGGCCAATATACTGCGCGCCGCTGGGAAAGATTTCTGTTCGTGGCGTCATATCGAATTCCTTGTTCCTTGACTGAACAAGTTGCATTATCTTCGTACCCCCTTCCCCCCTCTTTTAAGGATTTGCGAGAAATAAATCTGATTTCCAGACGAGAGGATACATAGAAGTGATCTTACAGATTTCGGTCGATACGGTGTGAAACCTCGCATGTGCGTGAGATCAGCGCACAGCGAACTCTTTATGATGCTCTCTTGTTTCTCTTACACAGCAGCGCCGCCATCTTTCAACTTGCAAACACAATAACACAGCCTGTGACATACACCAAATAGCCCAGGCAGTAATTACACGTTGCTCTTCTGTGTTTGCCATACCACTGAACAGCTTGGCCATTTTGTAACACACTTTCGCTTGTACTATAGAGAAAGAGTTTGTTCTCAGATTTATGCATCGCGAAAAATTTTAGGACGTACTTTCAGCTTTGTTGAAAAGTGTATCGGACATAAAATGTGCATGTCATTTTCCTCAACAGCTTCTGTTCAAAACATTGCTAGACGGCCCGGTGCCTAAATCCCCGGGGGCGGGGGGGGGGGCATGAGATTTTATCTTCCCCAAAAGCTATCCAGACCGCCTCTGTGGCCAAACCCAGCCTGCTATTCAGTGGGTACCGGGCTCTTTCCCGGGGGTAAAGCAGCTGGGGCGTGAAGTTGACCACTCATATCTATCTAGTGCCGAGGTTAAGAATGAGTGGAGCTGTACGTCTGCTCTCTATAGGCCTGTGCCTTCATGGCGTGCAGAGGGACTGATTGTTTACTTTTTACGTTGCTCGCTCCAAAAATTTTGTACGTCTTCATGTAAATTTTACGGACTTGTTGTCAGCTTTTAATCGAAATTGGCATGAAATTAAACAGTACATAACGTATTTTTTTCATCACGTTAAAGCCACCATCTTTGATTTGCTATATGTTTTCTTCAGACACGCCTAACATCTAATACTTTATCACTGGAGCAATTTTCAAGCATAGAATGTCGTCATCAGGAGATAATATAGCTCCGGGCCCCTTATTCTCAGAGAAATATTCTTTTGTACCCTTTGTAGACAAGGCTAGGTTAACCCCAGATTCGGTCTCGGGACCCCCCCCCCCCCCCCCCCCCCGCGGAAGCATCTATTTCCTCCGCCTGCCGTCTAACATCAGTCGTCCGTTTCGCAGTCCGTCATTAAACTTGGCGTACTGTCACTCTTTTCAGCAAAACTGCTATGTGTCACAGGAAGTCAGCAATTGTCCCAGACAAATTTTGATGAAAACCCCTTTAGAGATTCTCAGTTTCTTAGAGGGGGACAGAAAAATATGGTGTAGCTAGTAGAATCTTTGTAGTAATTCCTCATTTAGTACCTACCAAAAACAGACAAAGCATACTAAAATTTGTGTCCGTATGTCTTCCCTCCTGACACCTCTTGAGCTATGAAAATTGTTACTAGTATCGTGCTTGTAGATATTTATTTTCTACACCAAATTATTATTATTATTATTATTATTATTATTATTATTATTATGGTGGACAAGAAAATTTTGAGGTAGAAGAATGCTAACACTGCCGCTTATTACACGTTTATAAAATATTTGTGTTGTGTACGTAATATGTGAATGTTTTTATGGTTTTTAATGTAAAACAAAACATTGTAGCAGCAGGAAATATGTGTTTGCGTGTAGATTCCTCCGGAAGTAACTAATTAACTTTTGGAGCTAGACGTGAGGTATTTTGTGTGGAGATAGATCGCAGAAATGATTACAGTGTGCCTGGAGTAAGGTTATATATTATTAAAAATTACGTATAAATATGGCTGCTTTATATGACACTGAAATTTTCTCTGGGGAATTTAACGTATGCGGAATTTGTAGCTTTGAAGCGTATTCTCAGAAACTGGCTAGTGTATGGTATAATTATGTACAGTCGTCCCTTTACTTGTGTAGAGTTCTCATTGTTATATTCAGTAATTAGACAGTGCCTGATAATCTAGGGATACAGGCCAAAGGATATGAAGCACATAAGACGTAGTAACATTGACACTACTTTTCCTTTTACTAAACTTGTAGTATTTCTGCGCTTCAAAACCTGAGGGTAGCGTAAGTCTATATACTAGAATCACAATTAGTACGTTCTGGATTTAATAACGAGATTTTTGAACTGATAATGAACCTTTACTTCCTATAAAAGGTGAGGAATTTATGTCCCAGTTGAGCCACTACTAGCTTCTCAAGAAATACTATAAACCATACAGTCAGTGAGTTAGGGAATTTATGTGTTAGAATTCAGAAGCTCTATGCAACGTGTGTGCAGCGCTGTTTTTGAGATTTCACTTTCAGTCACACTGAGTGACCATATTCAAATCGCAGTAACAATTCGACACAAATCCAAATCGATTTACACCGGTTTACAGGGAGAAAATTAAATTGAAATACATTTCGCGTGTTCAAAGGAGAACGTGTAAAATTACTGACTCTACATAATCGAATGGAAATAATGATATTCACCCACCATGGCCTGATTACAGGGCTGCAAACGTTCAGATACAAATTGCCCGGTTTGCTGGTCATGCTGCACAATTGACATTGGCGACTTCCACCGATCTGTGGAGTAATATTCTGTTTCTCTTTTTGCCTGAATACCGTGCTGTGGGGGCTTAGAGGAGTCGTGAAGGCAGGGCTTCTAACATACTGAACCCTCAGTATTTTGCACTGTATAATTAAATACTGGTCTCGTATGTAGTGGTGTAATGGTTGACAATCTTACTTCATGTTCTGGAAGTTCAGACTTTAAATCTCAAAATGCTGCCGTAGTAATTATTGTTTTGTGATTTCCTTTAGTCTCTGCGGGCTGATAATTTTTAATGCCTTAATCAATGCATTTCCTTCCACATTTTACTGTCTCTTAAGCATTACTCATCCTATGGTTTCGTTTCGTTTCGTTTCATTTCCCAACTTGGTGATACCGAACGGATATATTATTAAGTAAATGCTAACCACGCCGTTGAGCACAAGACACTTAACGCTCAAGTGTTAAGCTGATCAGACTTCTGATTCTGCCAACGTAGGAATTTCTCGCGCTTTTAATTGTCCAGTTTCGCCCTTATTACATGTGAACACATAAATTGTATCTTATCCAATGATGCCTGTTTGACAAAACATGTTATGATCGGAAAAGTTTCGTAACAGCGAGAATAGGAAGTAAAAACTCACTGTGGTATATGATGTCTGATGGCGTAGCTCATGGGTTGAAGTGGGTTTTTCTGTATACTGCTTTGAAAATACTAAACACCGGCTCGTTTTTATGGGTCTTGTGCAATTATAAGAATTATGCAATGTCTCCATCAATAAACGTAAAGCAAAGAGTGCTGCTGCTGCTGCTGCTGCTGCTGCTGCTACTGCTACTGCTGCTGCTGCTGTTGTTGTTGTTGTTGTTGTTGTTTGTTTGTTTGTTTGTTTGTTTAGAAAAACAGTAGCAACCGGTTAACGTAGCTCACACTGAATAGATGAACACTGCACATCACTTTTGGTCAAAATATGATAGTGTATACAATCAATGGATTTGGGCTATTTCTGTTTGAAGTCAACACTGCGTTGATTGTCGGATAATTTAATTTGTCTACACATCAGTCTATGAAACCCTCTTTTACTAGAAACTGAAATCTAACTTTACTGCTTTTTAAAAAGGAATCTTTCCAAAATGAATCTTAATGGAAAAAATTGATGTATGCCTGTTGCGACCATGGACAGTTGAATCACTTTTGTGGGGTTTGAAAACACAACCCCCACGCCAGGTTGTCTTGCGTTCTTTGCCCTTCCTTGACTCACCGCGGGAGGCAGTGCCTTCTGGTCGAATCTTATAAGTAGCCGCAACTTCTCTTGGGAGTATATTGAATGTTAAACGAGAGGTAAAGTTCACAATGTTAACTGAGCTCGCAGATACAAGCATGTTTTAAGTGTCAGTAGCCTGAAGTTACGAACAGTGTCATATCCTTCATGAGCATTGTTACACAGTGATATATCTTACAGTAAGCGTGATTTTTATGTTATCTGTTGCTAGTTGTTCATGGGCAGTAGTGTAATTAAACTGTTTTAAAGAAGTTAGTTTAGCTATGAGCAACGCTTTAGTACTGCCTTAAAATGCAAGTGCGAAGAGATATCTTTAATATGTTCTGCTTTTCTTAACATTAGATTTGTTACCAGACTTGTAAATGCACTTCAGCCAGCGGGCGGACTGGATTAATCGTGACATATACACAATCATTACACAACAGTTAGGTTAAAATTAGCTATAAACACTAAGTAAGCCCATCGTTAAAGGCAGTGAGGTAACGCAGTCGGTGTAAAAAGTGTCGCAAAATCATTGTAAAATAATCTGCTAACCGTTTAAAACACGCTGTTACCTACACTATCTGTTCTAACACTAAGAATTTCTTAATTACCATGAGGCATATTTATGTGTTTTATTTCATTTTCTCAATAAACAGCAATTAAGTCCTTAAATAGGTTTCACTGATTGGTTTAATAATAATCGAAAGGCGGTGTGTTTAATGTGAGGTGGAAATTAAAATTTTGTATATTACGTAGATGAATTTCAAATTTTATAGGATTAAACAGCCAAAACACGCGTGTCGTATGTGGTGCTTAAACTTTGTGTGGGTTAATTTTCAGTAAGCTTCACATAACATGAATTAAATGGGACGCACACTCACAGAGACGCCATTAGACGGTCTCTCTATCGGCGTATAACAGTGTCAGGTGAGTTTACTCTGCGTTAACGACCCGGCTTATTTCATTACTTTGAACCGCTCCCTGCATGCGTCGCGTCTGGATGTTCCCACATGCAGAGTCATAAAATATGACTCCAGCATGGGTGGGTAAAGTATTTCCCGCATAAAGTATAATTCGGCTAGCGGCAATATTCATATAATATTAACAGTTGACATGTTTATTTGTATTTACTTTCGTATGCATAATGCAGAGAGACTTTTATGCCAATGAAATAAACTGACTCCATGCTGCAACATCCTTCTTGAGTAGTTCATCTACGTAAAAAGTTTCCCACCTTTGAAGAAAACCAGCTTTCTTTGCCATGCTCACAAAACCCACCACTGGATCCTATTTTGAGCTGTACTAATTCAGTTCGTACCTTCTAACCGTATTTAATTAAATCAGTTTTAATATTATCCTCTATCTTCTCCCGCGTCTCCAAAGATGTAGTATCCCTTAACGTTTTCCGACTCAACGTCTTATCAAAATCTCGGCAACGACCCTGCCTAGCATCCTTCTCTACCTAATTGTCCTAAAAGTGCACGATGAAAACAAGAAGCTATGCAGCGCCTCGTTCCGCGATTCTTTTCAGCCTCTGGTCAATTCCTGCCTTCTAAGTCCAAATATACCCGCCGGCACCTTGTTCTCTAACAGTGTCAGTTTTTCTTCCAGCCTTAGTACGAGAAGTTTCTCACCCATGCCAGAACCACAGATAAGAAAAGCATTGTGGTGGAGAAGGGAGTAATAGTTGCTCTAAGCACAGCAACTCGAAGCTATACTGAATGACTCATCTTAATGTGAGATGCCATCCCTCCCGTATGCATTTCACTTCCTTTGCAAAGTTGACGCTGGATCTTTACAGATGGTTTTCTTATTCCAGATTTAGACACAGCGTTTTGCAGTCTGAATTCATTTGTCGTACATAAAATCGTTTCGTTCATCGTCCTGCGTTTGTATCTTTGTTTTTCAGCTGCTATGGTCTGTTTGCTATAACCAGTTACGTAGTGAAAAGTGATATTTTTCCACCCTGTACTTTGGTTCTTGGAAACAGGATAATTAACACTTTGTGAAGAAGTATGAGCTATGAATAAAACTGCTCTACATATTGTTCCACTTGGCACTAAATGGAAGCAAGTGGTCAGCGTCAAGGCCCGGCAGCTTTAACCCCGGCGAGAGACCCCAGTGGTAACAAGTGGACGGAAGGTTGAGTGAGCCTCGAATGGATATTGTTATTTGAATGTTGTTCGAGAGGGGAGATATATTTGACCCTGCCGGAATCCAACCTCGATTCTGCGGTAATCCAGCCTAGTGGTCGTACCTACTGAGCCATTCCAGCACTACAGCAGTCATTAACTTACTTGTTTCTGTACAGAATATTGCCATGTTTTGAAATGGGATGCCATGAATTTTATAGAAGTTGACGCATGTTGTAAGGCAGACTCCATGTTCCTCCGATATATCGGTGAACTTTCACCAGACTACACGAGGTCACATCACGGTAAATTGTCATAATTACCGGCTTGAGAAACTGTGTAGACTTTATTTTTAAAAAGCTCAGGCAAAGAATGGTCGTTTGCTGTAATAGTGTAAAATATACAAGACATGAAGGCTATGCATAATGCAGTAGTCAAGTTACACATGTGTGTGCAGAAACTGTTCCCGGTACCGTAACATATAAGCCTGCCTTCATGAAGGCATTTAACATCTGTTTAAAGTATCTTCACGTGGCACCGCAGATGGAAGACATTCAGGCTAAATGAGACCGAACTAATAAAACTAAACACAACCTTCTGGATCATAGTTAGTTTCATGGCGAGGCAACTTCCCGTACACCGGTGTACAACGTGTTGCTTACACGCATAACGTACAGTATCACGTACCATTTATGTGTTAAGTTGGGACAAAGTTTATCCCATGAAATTTTCGCCATATACTTCGATTCCAACAGCAGCTTCTAACTTAAAGTCGTCCAAATCCCATGTTATATCTCCTCTTAAACAGCCTGCGCCATTATAATGGTCCTTGGTAGTTAGGCAGGACACACGCAGCTTTACGACGGAACTCACTGCACTCAACGTTTTACGACGTCTCTCCCCATAATTTCAACTTTTTCGTCTTCCTTCCCAAGATCTTTCTTTCCGGCTCAGCTAGTGTCTGCAATGTAAAAAATCTGAGCCGAGCTCTAAGTGCGGGGCATAACTTTGGATTTCTGTGAGAAGTGGTGATAAAGATTAACATGTGCGACTGTGTCACCCCCACCTCCCTGTAGAGGGTGACAGTATAACGAAATCCCATGCAATAAAACTTCAATCCTGCACTGACAGTATGAGTCTGTATTTTTGCCTCTGTCTGCGATTGGCCTCTGGAACAGAGAAGAGGCAGTGTGTGGATGGTAATACCACGCGGTCTTGCGGGTGGATAAAAGTATTTCGGAGCATGATGCTGCTTCTGTCTTGAAAACTGAAGTGACAAGGATGAAAAATCGGTCAAGTAATGTATCAGATTAGCATGAAGATGTTTAATTAGATGTTACAACGGGAGTAGAGAGGAACAATCATATCCAGGACAACACGAAAGAGGCAGGATGTTTGAAGAAAATATGCCGTCCATCTACAAGGACACACATTGTCACAATCTGGAACATACGAAGTTGAATTACGACCGCCACAAGAATCTGAAAAGTTAGAAGCTTTTTTGGATTTGTTTTTGCTCCTCCAATCCCACCCTCCAAAAACACGTCTTAAGTTATCGGCCCTAATTTTCTCAGTATTGCCGTACAATTCTAGAGTGACACGTTTAACCCTTTAAAGACGAAGTGTATCTGTTTTATATAAGGACTCAGTGCGTACCGCGCTGTAAACACTCTCCACTTCGGTTATAAAAACCAATCTCTTAATGTTTTATAAGGCAAAAGTTGCTGTTTGTTCTGAGATCCGTACAAAACACATAAACGCAATGTGGGCACCACGTAGAATTTTTTAATGTTAAACCTGGTCATATGTAAAGTTACCGCTAGGCTTTAAAAGGTTAAACATCTGTAACACATTTTTTTATATTTACCGTCTACTTTAAGCTTCAAACGTTTATGTCTTTCTCACGCAGTATACTTATGGTTTTATTTCGGTCGTTGCGATGAGCGGGCATTGTTCTGTCATTTATGCACGCATTTCAGGCGCAACTGTGTAATATGCCGTGTCCTTTCTTGGACGTAAAAAATGTGATGATTACTCAGATGAAACCGACCCCTAGAACGAGTAAAACAACCACCAGTTTCAAACATTGATTGTGTTAGTTGTGTCTTCATTTTCCTTTTTAAATTTGGCAAAGTTATTTTTGGTTTTTCTTTGAAATACTTCATTTAATGCATGTTTACTACAAATAAAAACGGAAAAGCTTTCTTTGTTTTCCTACCATAAACCTAACCGGAAGCACCAAATAATTCTGAAATGCATTCAGTACACTTGCCCATATGTAAAATCCCCACTGCTGTTAAAAAGTACACAAATATTCCAGTAATTTTCGGACGTAATGTAAATCCGCATTTCAAGCAACTTTTCATCGTGTCAGTAAACCTCAGACTTCGCGAGCACTGAAGTGTTATTGCTTCCTTCTTCAGAGCTTTAACTGCTGTAAGGTACATGTAATGATGCTGACAAACCCTTCACCCCAGTCCGGGCAAAGGGCGAATCCTTCTTCTTGTCTTGTCGTAAAATGCAGAAGTTGTTATTTTGCGCTTTGCTTAATTTGTTCTGTTTGTCAGAACTTACAGATTTCTAAAGGGAACGGAATTAATCCATTGTAATAGTTAAATTAATTGCGAGTATTATTCCTAACTGACAGGCTGCCGAACTTTTTTTAATATTTTCCATTTCCATTTAATGTATCATTGCTGATTTTGTTTTTCCCTTTAACAGTATCTACATAATAGCACAGTTCGCAATTTGCAAAATCTGATCTTACTTTCCTTGCTACAACTCTTAATTTATTTTCACACTTCTTAATATTGCTTCTCTTTTGTTAAATGTGTATAATAATCGTGCTTTCGAAAGAGCTGATAATCTTTGTTGAATTGGCACAGGTGACATCACTATCAATTTTGCTCAAGGAAGCTGCTGATTACCTTCATTGCAAGAGAATTCTTATTTTGAAACTGATACAATTTCAACCAGTAATGAAAGTCCGAAGCTTGTATGATCCTCATGGACAGTTTGTCAAGTTCATAAGTTGCCGCTATTTGATCGTTTCCTAAACCAGTACAATCCAAAATTCACCCAAGTTGTCTATTAACTTCAGGGATTTTTAATCTGGTCTTTCGGTCTACATATCTTGCCTAACTCATAATTCATTATTTAATTATCCTAATAATATTCTAGGAAGAACACAAAAGGTAAAACTCTACTTTGTGTAATTATCTCTTTTCCTATCACGTTTATACACTTTCCTAAGCATCGTGTTCCCAATTGTCTTAGAAGCTTCATTTTGAAACAATAGCCTATGGAGTGTGATTGTTATTTTGCTTTCCTTGCTCTGACTTCATTTATTATTTACACAAATTTTTAAAGAAAGAAGCGTGTGAGGAATAAAGTCAATAAAGCAGAACGGCAAATATTTTGTTTCTTTAGAATCCGAATCTTTCAATAGCCTGAAATAAAATTAAGCCAAATATGCCTATTTGCGTAATCTATTTGGGAGCATTCGAATAAATTTCGTGCTTCCTACAGAGAAGTCGAAGCGGTGAATACCTTAGAAGACACTGTTCAGCCCACAGTACACAGGCAACGAAACAAAAGAGCGGCAGTGAGACCGGCAGGTTCTCGTCGAACAGAGGCACGCACCTACGCTGGGCAAAACAGTTTTACGGCAGAAACAGTGAGTTCTTGGCTGCCTTCAGCCGACTGTGTGACATCCATAAGCACAGTGCCACGATACAACAAACAAAATGAGAGTAAGATGTTATTTATTTATTTATTTATTTATACTTACTAAACGCCGATCCCCCTGGCCGCCCGGTCTAAGGCATGAGTTTGCTGCAGCTCGCCTGCTGGTATTGTGGCTTCGAATCCCGCCATGGGCATGGATGCCTGTCTCTTTTGGGTGTTGTGTGTTGTCAGGTAGAGTCTCTGCAACGGGCCGATCTGTCGTCAAGAAGATTCCTGCCGTGTGTGTGTGTGTGTGTGTGTGTGTGTCATTGAGTGTGATCAAAGGAAACAAAAACTCCTACCAGTAATGATAAACACAGACACACCACAGTATATATATATACTGTGGTGTGTCTGACTATTTATCATTACTGGTATTGAAATAACACAGCGGGATGATCCAACTTAAGATTAATAACCCGTACACTTGCAATGAGTAGGTGGACAGAGGTTAAGGCTAAGAAAGGGAGAAAAGATAATACTAAAGTGGCAGTTTTGCATTTCGAGATGCAAGTAACTTTCTGTCGGTCTGTATCTGCCTCTCTCTCCCCCGGGCGGGGGGGGGGAGCGTTCCCGGCCGGCCTGTACGCTTGTAATTATTCGAGAACCACTGACCGCACTTGCACAGAATTTGACGTTCGGAAACGTTTTAGCGCTTGTCATCGCATTACAGTTTTGGTTCAAGCCGAACAACAATAACAGACACCACTTGCAACCCTACTTGTACCTCTGCACTCACGTTGATCGTAACTCGCAGCGTTACCGTATATCCAAGTGAAGTATTGCGGTTTTCAAAGTGAATTAAAGGAAGCGATAGTGCATGATTTGTTACGCTCTCCTTACCTATACGTGTTTGTCCTTTCACCCCCATAGCTTTCTTACTGGGCCTGGGGCCCATCCAGTGTCACGTCCAGGGCCCTTTCTCTGGAGGTAGAACGACCTGTGCCTGAAGCTGGCTGCTGAGTTCCATCTAGGAATTCCTGCAGCTATAACTACAGTTCCCAGTACGTCCTCACGACGTGCTGCTTAGTTAAGCAGCAGAACAACTTAGTTTCAGTAGCTTGTTACCTTAAGTATTAACATGCAGCAGTATATTCTTTCCGTGTATCCGATTTGAATGCAAATGTAGTCTTACGTTAGAAAGTTCGTTGGAAACGTATTGATGGCTTCTCGTACGCAAAGCAAAGCCATTCCGTCAGTAACCTCCTTGACCAAAGAAATAGGTAGTATCTGAGCAGCCGACGGAGTCTGTGTATCGCTGGAATGCCTGACGCCATGCGCATTGAGCCTAGTGGGCCGTGAATACAGAATACTAAAGGAAGCAATTTCCGAAAAATTGGCGTGCAGTAGGGAAGGGTTGAGACGCTGACAGTGATCTATCTGTTCATCCTGCTTCTTGCGCTGCGCTGTTCCGAATTCTGTCTGCTTGCTCTGATAATGTCCTTTTAAATGTTTGTACCTGCAGACGGAGCGCTGACTTTATAAGGAAGCTCAGATCAATAACTTATAAGAGGAACTATTGTCTGTCTGTATTTTCACGTACATCTATGATACTTATTTTATTTTATTCTCACGATACTTATCCATCTATTTTTTACTGCGTTCTTTTTCACATTGTAGTTCAATACGCCTATATATTTTTAGTAATGTCCGTATCCTGCAGTATCTCAAAATTTCATTCACCAAGAAATTACAGAAATGTAAAATTAGGAGAATGCTTGCAGATGTTTAGTTCGGCAACTTCTGTCTGTAAGCCTACAGCTTAAACTCTCGGAAGTAATTTACACTCTTATTAAGGGAAGGACGTATATATACTTTACTCGATAAGCATTAAAGTGCTCATGAAGTTATGATATTATTTGCTCGCTATATCTCACACACGTTTCGGTCACGACCACCCATCATCTGGGAGATCGTTTATATTTGCAGATAAACATATACTATGCAAGGTTTCTACATTTAATATGTAACCAGTAATTAAACCATGTTACTTACATCCGTTACTATTCACAAATCCCGTAACCAGTATCAGCTTATATTTTTAAGTAATAACTTTTAAAAACGGCGGTTAAAATATCCTTATATTGGTATTTTCAGTTATAGTCCCCTGAAGTTTACTAAAATGAAAATCATACCTTATTAAATATTGGTTGTTTATTACACCACGTATGTGTAACCAGTCTTATTCACTCACTGTTATTAACCCTCTGACTTCCACTATTTGCTACGTACCACGAAGCGTAACGTTAAAAATTCTACATTGTACCCACGCAGTGTATTTTTATGTTTTGTACGGATCTCAGAACAAACAGCGTTTATTTCCCTATGCAACCTTAACAGGTTCATTTTTATAACTAGACGCTGTGTGTTTACTGCACGGTATGATCTGAACCTTCAAATATGATTCAGACTTAACTCAGCCTTTAAAAAGGTTAGTTGTTGATTTGTTAACATCTTCCTATTATAGTGTGAATATTAACTAAGCATTTTTATAGAGAACGAGGGTGTAAAATGTTACCTGGTACTGACGTTCGTGTGGATATTTACTTGGCTGCTGTAAAACTAATCTCATTCACAGGGTCATATTTGTGGCTCGGTAAGAGCCGTTTGAGATACATAAAGTAACCGCCTGCTTATGAACAGGGTGGTCACGGGAATATTTGGATCTAAGAAAGCTGAAGCGAGTAGAGAGTTGAGAAAATTTTATATATAAGAGATTCATAATTTGTGTCTTTCAGAAAATATTATGTCACGAAATTCAGGAGAATTACATGAGAAGGCAGTGTAGAAAACATATAATAGATAAGAGACACATAAAATATTTTCGTAGGATAACTTGAAAGATAAGGGCAACTTTGCAGTTCGGAAAATAATGGGGAAGAATTTGTTAGTAAATATGTTGCAGGAATTTGACTGGGTTCAGGTCACTGTGGTAGTGTTCTTGTGGACATGACAATAAACTCTCGGATTCCATAACAAGCGCGGAACTTTCTGCCTAGGTTAGCGACTGTCAGCTCCTTAGGAAACTTACTTAGTCTCCGTTCATTTAGTGTTTACCGTTATATATTACTCAAAATCATCCAGCGTTTCATTTCTTAAGCAGTAGACTTTGCGCTGTTAAACAGTACAAGAAACATGTAAGCTTGGACGCTGCATCGTTGGATGAGTCCCCCCCCCGATATTTTGGAAGGAAGTCCGGAAACCCTCACCCAAAGACGCTACGTTACCCCTCATATGTCTGAAATCCTCAACGTGCACGGCTGTGAAAAGCACAAACCTTGCAGATTTTGAGTGGCTTTGTGAATGAAACGCGTGCACTGGCATTTGGCACACATGACTTCCGGATTATGTGTTTATTTTTCTTTAATGTTAGCAGAGAATGCATAAATTTATGTACTAAAAGCAGACAAAGAAGTTAAAGGAAACAGCAGAGTGATACAACGCTTTCAAGTGAGTATGGAAATTGCTACTTTCCTTCCCTCATTACAGTTAGTAGTTACCGGAAAGAATAAGGAGAAGAGAGATATAAATCGACCACAGTGAAAGCAACTGGAGAAAAATAAAGTAAAAGGGCGAAAAAGGAGACGAAAAGGAAGGGTGAAATTGGCAGAAAATTAGAAGAAATCCGAACAGTGGGTTATATCAAATGATTTACCGCAGTCCTGTTTGTGGCAGGTCACGGAGCCATAAATGTTTCGCAGTCATGCTTAGAGCCCACTTAAGTCTGCTGCGTTTCACTGCCCTTGGTAGTACAGGGGATTTAGCCCTTTTTTTTTCTTATCGACAGAGAGAAAGACAGTAATCCTACCTGAATCCAATTACAGAATTGCTCTTAGTGGGCACTACGTAATGTATTCAATTCTGTAGGCCGAATTTTATGCGCATTGTTTCCAGTATGGGTTATTTAAAGGCGCTGTCACAGCCATGGGCGTTATTTCAATGACAATGTTAGAAAACAAGATTTCGTTGCCAAAAACTGTGAAAAAATAATTGAGAAACTGTGTTGAATAACATTACCCCCGCGTGTCCCATTCACATCTCTGCGTTTTGAATTTGTATTTGACAGTGTTTACATTTTAAAAAAGTTTTAAAATTGACTGTAAACGGTTCTTGAAATTATGTGACTAGGAATACTTACATTGGTTTCTGGGAACATTATCTGATATTCCAAAGGGAACTGGACGTTTCGGCAAGTGAATCTTTTCCTTTACTTAGTTGAAATGCTGGGGAGGCACCTAATGGGGTGGGGGGCAATCGTCAGCCTTGAAAAGCCCATGCACCTAGCATCGGATGTTGTCAGTGAGAGATGTTAGAAGGTATGCGATATGTAGAATTCGATGGAACTGAAATGCGTAGTCGTGGTCTGTATTAACCTTTTAAAGCCTAGCGGTAACTTTACATACCACCAGGCTTAACATTAAAAAATTCTACGTGGTGCCCACATTGCGTTTATGTGTTTTGTACGGATCTCGGAACAAACAGCAACTTTTTCCCTATAAAACA
Source organism: Coptotermes formosanus (assembly GCA_013340265.1). Lineage (NCBI taxonomy): Eukaryota > Metazoa > Arthropoda > Insecta > Blattodea > Rhinotermitidae > Coptotermes > Coptotermes formosanus. Next base: position 2,212,852 of record BLKM01000265.1, on the reverse strand, counting down.
TTAAGAGATTAGTTTTTATAACCGAAGTGGAGAGTGTTTACAGCGCGGTACGCACTGAGTCCTTATATAAAACAGACACGCTTCGTCTTTAAAGGGTTAATGTTACATCCATCATTTGCGTTGAGTATTGACAATACCCATGACAAATTCATTAGGACAGCCAGGTTATCGGCTGAGATTTTAACCTGGAACTTTGTGCATAAAAGCACAACTGAGGCTGTATGTGACATTCGGTCTTGACGTCGAATTTAAGAGAGAAGACTGCGTTTTCCAGAACTGGGCCACGAAGGCCCAGTAGGCCTGTGTGCCAAAGTGATTTCTTTAAGTTCCATAGGAATTGCGATTGGATCAGATTTTAAGTTATGATTGGTGAGATCTGGGATCTGAGATTGTTATGATCGTGTATGAGAGGCTGTGCGATGTCTTAAATATATATCGAGGCATAGAGGACCTTATAGCCTTTCCATGCTACGCGAAACCGGCAGAATGTACCTCTGGAAAGTTGGTAGCTATCTACGAACCTGCATATCGTCACACCGCAGATTACCGTGTTACGATTCGTTTCGAGAAGTTAATGAAAATACGAGAAGTCTGTTGACCACGACACCCAGTAATGCTGTATACATATCCAGATTGTTATACAGTACGTTTGAGTAGCAAAGATATTACAAACCTCGAAGTCTCTCCTTAATACGAGCAGAATATCTGCGAGTTTTTAAAGCAATTCTAACATTTTGTGAGCTCGTGTTGTACATACTTTTGACTCCTTACGGCTGCCAGCTTACTGCTGCTGGTTAGAAGAATTTGTGATCCATATAGGAACTTTATTGCGGTAGTTGTGGGAACTTGTTTATTTAAGTTGTTGACGTACTTTACGGAACGTGCACAAACTGCTATTCCGGTCTGACAGATAAAAATGTCTCTATGCAAATGAGTTGTACTGAGATTAGTAGGCACGTGTTGTCATTCACCATTATGTTTTTCCACAAAGTAACACTGCGTAGCAGGACAAATTAACGGCGCATGAATTCAGTAATTTATTCGAAACAGGTAGAAATACCCGTACTTCGCCCGCAATGTCAGCTTTCCTTGTTTATATAATAAAATATACCATAAAACTTACGGAACAAGATTTCATTGTGTGATTACAGAGTAAATTTGGTGCACAAACCTCAAGTAAAAGTCACTTTTGACTCTTAGGTGTGGGTGAGAAAATAATATTAGAAGGAAATTTAGATTCTTATAATAATTTGGGTCACGCGGTGGCGCAGTTGGATGAGGCACTGTGCTACAAGCCGGTAGGTCGCGGGTTCGATTCCCGATGGTGTCATTGGAATTTTTCATTGACATAATCCTTCCGGTCGCACTATGACCCTGGGGTCAACTTCTAACAGAAATGAGTACCAAGAATATTTCCTGGGGGTAAAGGCGGCCGGTGCATAGGGCTGACAACCTTACCACATTTATATGCCGATTGTCTTGAAATGTGGGAGCCTCAACCTCCTGTATTTGGATTGCTTTAGGTTTACCCATTTTCTCGAGTGATTTAGGGAGATAACGACAGATCTTAGGATGGTAGACCTTGGGCCCGAGGTTTGAACCCAGGACTTCAGGGGCATGCTACGTATATGACAACGACTTTCTTGTGGTAAATATTAAACACATACAAAAAGAGAAATCACTTGTTGAATTAGGAGTGGAAAGTAGAATAATATTAGAAGGGGTGCTGGAGATGTAGGTTAAGAAAACGTGAACGGGATTTGCTGTACTAAGCTTTGAGTTTTTATACGTGGGTTTTATAACCCCAAGGAACTTTTATCCTAAGTAAGCAAACGGTCTTCTATTCTCTACAGCCATACTCAGAAATTTTATGTTCATTGATAGCGATATCCCTGTAGGCACACAGACTCCGCGAAGCTAGCAGACACTTTCTTGACAAGATGTATAATAGAGTTCGCGTATCTCCGGTCAACACGGAATCTGGTTGCCACTGGCAACCTGTCCCTTGCACTCAGCACAGTGGCGCTGCCGTCAACAATATTCTGTATTTATTGTCGTTGTGAGGATTTTCGGATCTGTGTAAATGTCCGACAACATTTATATTTAAAGCAGATATAATGGCCGAAACCATTGAGTGAGGCATTTACATACGAGGGGGGAGGGTCGTAAATGGTCCACGGTGAGGCGGTTTGCATAATTCAAACTGTGATTCCTTTGTGGGGCTTCATACTTTGGAAGCAAGGAATGGCATAGATGATACTAGGAAATATAAAATAAGTCAGGGAAAGTACTGAAAGAAAGTGAAATTTTAGGTTCTCACTGCATCTTCTATGATAATTATTGTCTTCTGGAATAGACGCTGTTCATTATTGTACAAAGGTATTAATGCTTCAGAAGAAACTGCTGCCTTGCTCTTTACTGTGGGAAAGAAAGCTCCAAACTAATTTAATCACTGAATAATGCATAGCAACTTTTCTGCCGAAGATAAACTAGTTTTGTGTAGACAACATTTGTAGAATGAGAGATATGAACATGGTGATCATACAACAATTTTCGGTAGCTTTAATTTTGGTGGCGGGAATTAGATAACAATCCGAACTGTTGACGATTAAAAATAGCCTGCTGTACCTATCCTAAACGTTGAGGATTACACAGAAGTTGTTAATAAACAGTAAGTGCTTTGCAAATCTAAATTATTAATATTATCATTTTTATTATTAACAGCCATAACATGTATTTAGGTGTAGCAAGTAATCATAAAATAGAGGCAACCCATTTGTGGTTTGGGAACGGCAAACATTTCCAGTTGGAAGGTCAGTTGACCCTTTGCTAGTGTTACAAACCTAACGCTTGTTATGGTCCCGTTACGTAACTTCATTATTTGTGCAAATTTAAATTGGAGTTGGTGGCAATGTAAAATAAGATCAGGGGATAGCTGCTGTGGAACATATGCTTCAGTCAGTATGACAGTGCATGTAACAAACTGTTTTCTGGAGATAATAGTATATTATTTTATTCCACTAAATTCAATGCTTATCTTACTGTAAGTTTCGTAAAACTTTTCAGTTTACCATCGTCCGCTATTTTTGACAAAACTTTGTTTTGAAAATTCCTCGTTAAAATTGTAGCTGTGTTTATGAAGTATAACTCAAAAAACTGGCATCGTTCAACACTATAGTGGTACAACTAATCTCGATGTTACCTCGTTATGAAGCTTTGTGCCACGTGACTGAGAGAGTTACAGACGGTGAACCCCCGAGTTATTACAGCCGGCGTTCCTTTGTGCTCGGTTTCAAAATGAGCTGTTGTAACAATGCAGCCCTCCTGTAGGGCGGATTGTTATTGGTTCAAACAGACGACTGTAGTATTCCTCAATAATGGCGAATCGGCGGTTTTGTCCCCTACCGGCTGATGATTGATTGAATCAATCACTGTAGCCACTGGGCAGGGGTGTGTAAAAACCAGATTAAGAGAGCGAAACAACACGTTTATGTGTTTTGATAGCCACTCGATACGGTACAATTGCCTGTCGTGTTCAATTTTCAGATGAGTGTGAAAGAAAACTGCATTACCATTAAATACTGCAAATCTGTGTTCTATTTCCAATGTAGACTGAAACGTGCTATGAACGGACAGTTTGACAAGGCATAGTGTTTGTAAACGATAATTAATTTTGCCCTCGCATAAAAATTAAACTAAATATTTTTTTCCGCCGATCCCGGTGGCCGCGTGGTCTAAGGCGCTTGCTTGCTGGGATTGCGGGTTTAAATCCCGCCGGGGGCTTGCATGTTTGTCTCTTGTGAATGTTGTGTGTTGTGCAGGTAAAGGCCTCTGCGGGGGGCTGTGGCGCGGTTGGTTGAGGCACTGCGCTACAAGCCGGAAGGTCGGGGGTTCGATTCCCGATGGTGTCATTGGGATTTTTCATTCACATAATCCTTTAGGCCGGACTATGATCCTGGGGTCGGTTCGGCCTCCAGCAGAAATGAGTACCAGAAATATCTCCTGGTGGGTAAGGGCGTAGGGTTCACAACCTTTTTACCCTTCATGTGCCGATTGTCTAGAAATTCTGGGAACCTCAACCCCCTGGAACTCTAAGAGCGTGTCCGGGATTGCTTTACCTTATCTCGATGTTCCACGAAAGAAAAACTTTAGTTTATGCCACCAGAGGTTTAAGATACATATTATTATTATTATTATTATTATTATTATTATTATTACACATTGCCGTAACCTCATCACGCTAGACATTGCGGTTTACGGCCGTGAAATAATCTTACGATAAGATGTACAGCGGACGCAGTCTTTTTTATAATTTGACTTGACTAATTACTGTTTAATTTGAAGAAGACGTAAACCTTCACTGTTTATATGTTCCAGACATCTTATTCTGAATTGGTGTTGCCTAATTCACATTGCCCTTTCTAATTTTGATCTCTATTTTTCATTCTACTCTCCAACTTTTGAACCTACTTTAAATAAAATTTATTTATATCCCTGTGGGCTGTCCACTTTATAATTTTTCTGGGTATTAATTTCTTGCTTATTACTGACCACTTCTTACGTAACATTTGCAAAATTCTAAATTGTAACGTTTTAAATTTTGAATTGCAAACTGTTTTCGGCAGTCACTGTTACTGGACGTAGTGGTCACATGGGGGTAGAATAGCTACAGATTTTTAACTCTACGGTTTTTATATATTCTTAAACATATTTTAGTTATTTAGTTAATTGGGTTTTTTGAATAAGAATCAGTGAGTCACAGGCAGCCCGAATGTGCCACATGGTGCTTGCAGATCACATTCTGTACTGACCTGTCGACCTGATGTGTGATATTGAAGTGACTCGTGTCATCTGCTGTAGGTTCGTGGATTGGAAATCGATAAATCTCACAAAATTCCTCGCCCCAACAGAAATTTTTCCGTCCCCCAGGAACTCTTAATGATGGACAGTCACACACATGCTGCTCGAAGTAATGACAGGCTGTCAGCTGATAAGATTATTCGGTGCCTTTATACATGGCATCAGTAAAATAACTGGACAGCCGACGTGCTTCTATACTTTAGACACTAAATCAAAATATTACTACGTGTGTATCGACGAATGGCATAGGAGAATTACTTAGCCCTTTGAAGTATGGAGGTTAATGAGGTACCACCTCCTTTAACGTCAGTTTGTCGACAGAGTGTATTCGTGTGTGTTGTATGTTTCTGAAAATAAACAGCTATTATTTCCCTGAACAACATTACTGGTTGGTCCGTGTAATGGAATCCGAATGCGTTCTCTATGAGCTAGGAAATTAATTTTTATATCATTGAGATAAATTTCCGGCCTAATGGCATTGCTATGACAGGCGGTTGATATCCAGCTTTTCACTGCGGAGGCTACATTTCGATTTCGAACCAATGAGTGGGGATATTGTGTGAACAAAGCGGCAATGGGATATGTTTCTCTTCGATTATATATGTTTTCCCTGTCAGTATATTTCCACGGATGCTTCATATTTTTCTTAGTTTTGATACCACTCCTACCAAAAGACAAGTGGCAAAACCTGGGAATCTTCTAAAAGGCAATGATTTTTTTTTTCGCTGTCGAGGATCAATGGAAAAACAAAGCTTCGACGCTGTAGTCCAGCCTTAATAAGCCCTGCCTTATTATCGTTACTTGACTGAAACACTTTGTAAGTCACTTAGCAAGGCAAGATTAACGTATTCAGCTTCGGACCGAAGATGTCCCACCAAAACACACTGTATACACTCCACGGTTTGCAGAAAAATTGTAACTAAATATTGGTCTACTACCAAGGGTAACAGCAGTTGAGATTCTACACGAGAACCACAAATGCGAAATGGTCAAAAGACATGTAAGTTGGCTACCTTGTACACCATTGTTTGAACGCTATTTCAATGGTAATAAAAAATTAAGAACATTAGACCAGTGTAATGCTACTTATAGAAAATATCACATTCTTCGCGCCGTGTTGGCGGAGTGACCCTCCTGAAAGACGAAGTGCTCTGAATCAAGACAAATAAATCAGTGGTAATAAGGGGAAGAAATGTCTTAGTGCCTTCTGCTGCTAGCACTTTTCATTTCAGTGGGATAATCGTCAGAGGACATTCCGGACGATCCAATCCAGAGAACATCAAGCAAACTCCTAAGCTGGACCAAATCAAGAGCCAGCACTTTGCACTGATAAGTACAAAAACACAGGACCAAGATTGGGACAAAATGATATGAAATGTCAGTCCCTAAAATAGATGTTTGATTTGCCACGTAATTTAAAGGAGTTCATACGTCGTGTAATTTAAATTGTTGTTAAAACAACAACAAACATGTTAAGGAAATGTTAGGATACTTCCTTCTCTTAAAGGACTGCTGGCTAGAATTCAGTGTCCGGAATGTTCTGCGGCCGGCCGTCTTGATGCAGGATTTCGTGGTTTTTGTCTGTCTGTAGTCCAATGCTAAGCCTGAAATCAGTGTTTGGCTTTATTTTTGTTCTGGCACTTATCAAGGGTTTATGTCTTCAGATCAGAATGCAGGACAAGATCACAGCATAAAGACAGACAATAAATGGTTGAAGAGTTCAAATATTTGGGAATACCCTAACGAATCGAAATTCCATTCACGAAGAAATGAAGAGCAGATTGAAGCCAGGAAATACCTGCTATCATTCGGTGCAGAATATTTTGTCTTCCAGGTTGCTATCCAAAAATATAAGGGTTGGGTTATACGGAACCGTAATTTTGCCTGTTGTTTTGTATGGATGTGAAAAGTGGTCTCTGACACTGAGGGAGGAACAAAGGCTGAGGGTGTTCGAGAACAGGGTGCTGAGGAGGATATCTGGGCCTAAGAGGACGAGGTGACAGGGGAGTTAAGAAAACTACGTAACGAGGAACTTAATGATTTTTACTCATCACCAAGCGTTATTCGGGCGATCAAATAGAGAAGAATGAGATGGGCGAGGCATGTAGCACGTATTGGGAAAGGAGAGGTGCATACACGATTTTGGTAGTGAGAACTGAGGGAAGAAAACTACTTGGGAGGCCCAGGCGTAGACGGGAGGATAATATTAAAATAGATATTCAAGCAGTGGGATGGGGCATATACTGGATTCAGCTGGCTGAGGATAGGGAGACGTAGCGGGCTCTTGTAAATGCGGTAATGAACCTTCGGGCTCCATAAAATGCGGGGAATTTCTTGACTAGCTGAGGACCTGTTAGCTTCTCAAGAAGGACTCTGCTACATGCAGTTCTTTCGTCGTTAGTTAGTTAGTTATAGACACGAATTAGTTAGTTAGTTATATACAGGAATCAAAAGTGCAGTGTTCCAAGATAATGAATTTTTAATGCACTTGCAAATCATACACGCTTTAAAAGTGTACTTTTTTTGAAGTGCGTCAGTTATTCGTACAACGTATGAAATACTATGTTAGCCATTAAAATAGCTGTTCTCAAGGTATCGTTCAAGTCACTGATGGTCACATTGTTTACAGTTTTTCGTTTCAAAGTGCAGCTGTACTTTATACCCCATAGCACAATGTGGAGTGTTCGAAGATTGCATTTTATCTACTATAAAGCATCTGACGTGTGAAGCGCAAATCATTCCTTCTTATTTGCCATCATTATCGCTCACCATGATTGACCTATCCGCGATTGTGTCATCGCTTTTGTTGTGGAGTGATGAATACGTGCAAGTGCTGTAAGTAGGCGGTATGTTGTCCCAGACTCCACGGAAAGAGCACGGCTGCAGGAACCCCGGACGTGTGGACAAGCTGGAAGGCGCCGAGTGACTGGGCTTTGGCGCGTATCCAGTCCACCTCAGGATGCTGTGTTAATGGCTGCAGTTCAGAAGAACCTTTTCATCAGTGTCAGAGAGCTTGAGGCTGCTACTTGCTTTCGTGGGTAAAAACATGGGGCTATTTGGAAGCTTAGAAGGACGGTTTCAGGCAAGTTATTCTGCAGTAAAGAACCTGCTTACTGGGGAACATAATTTATACAGCTTAATATTTCCTGAGAAAAATTGGGGCCATTAATTGGATACAGTAATATTCTCAGACGAATCTACTTGAGGTCAGCAAATGATGGTCGATGTTAGTGTGCAGGACAAGGGGAGAACCTTGCAACACTCAATACAGGCCGGTGCAGAACTCTACGTGTAACAGTCGTGAGTCTCTTCAATTTTTCGTGTGGATTTCCCGTGAAGTGGCCTGACTGTTCGTGATACTGAAGATCCTATACAGCACCTTCAATACAAACACGCGACGCAAAATTATTGGTGCTGTCCGTAAGACTGCATAACCTTGTGGAGTACTTCCAGTTCCCACAAGATTCCATCCACGATTATCTCGTGCTTCAAATATCGCTGTTATTGCTGGTCAATGCCAAATTCATTGACTGGCCACCAGCAGCAACTGACCTGTACCCCATCGAGAATTTGTGCAAGTTATGCGCAAAAGAAAAAACCATCCAGGATACCTGGTCCGCCTCCTTCAAAGAATTTGTTTTACTGTGTGTATGCCTTCTATCCGATAGTAGAGGTGATCCGTGTTTGGACCTCGGGGATTTTGGACGTCACATTAAAGATATCAGGCCTTGAAACAGCCCTTTCAAAGGGTAGCATATTAATTCACAATTTTTATACGTAATAGATGCACTTGAAGTGCTTGCAATGTGTGTGTGTTCTACAAATAATATTGCTTGCCTGTAGTCACATTTGAACAATGACTTTTAAATGTGCGAATAAACAACATACAAGGGAAAAATAACAGAAACGTCTGCTACACCCGCAAGTCTAGCCTTGCCGTGCAGCAGAAATAACTTTTGAACTGTAGTTAAAAATATAACTCTGCAAAATTTATATTATTGTTTGTGTGACTACCCATGTGCAGAAATAAAACATACGGATATCCAAACTTTGACGAGCACATTAGTTCGAGCAATGCGAACTGCCCTCCTGCCATGTCCACTCACAAAGAATAAACAGGGTTATTAAATTATTCACCTGCTCATTGCCACGGAACCTAGTCGCGAGTGTCGGAAAAATAATGACTTTAATACACGTTTATCTTCCAAGTAGAGAGCGTTGTGTTGGTATCCTTGGTTAGTAGATATCTGGCAAAAATAATTGTAAGGAACGGAAGACAGACAAAAGCCACACACGAACAGACACAGCGAGCTTATAAATGACTGGATTTGTGGGGGCAGTTGTACGATTTATAACTTAGACGATTGTAGGCGGATGACTTTTGTTACACAGATTCTAAGTACCTTCTACAACTGGCAGTATTGTTGTTTCGAATATGTGTGTACCTGCTTCACTATTGCTTTCACGCATACCTGCTGCCATCGTGCGGCTAGGCGTGTCACTAACAACACAAGCATAACTCTCTCAGCTCCGACGTTGCACAAAATGAAGAAAGTTTTCCCCTATCTTCTTCTGTTTAAAGAACGACGCTTTATAACATGAACTGCGCCTCTACGAAACAAATTACGGCACACCACCTACCGTGACGTCACTCTTCCGTGTGTGGTGTTCAGTTGTTAAAGCGGTACCGGTTTTTGTGTCCGCAAAATTGCGATCCAAGGACTTTTCATGTAAAAGACTAGAAGAGTTCACATAAAATATAAGTGATAAGATCTCTTCAGACGACCAGCCGCGGATACGTTGAACATTAAGCCCAACTTTAACACGACTGTGCCTTTCCATTATCTAGAAGGATGCGGTTAGTTCCCAGAAAAAATCCTTTAATTTTCGAATGTTAATGGGCAGTAAGGATCAGTGGTGAGAGCAGGTGGCTGAGGAGAAAAACGTTTACGTAAAACTGGGAAAGCTAGAGGATGATGGATAGAAGTTGCGAGCATACATACATGCACGCATACAGACACACATCCATATATACGTACACACATACATATGTACTACACATACATGCATATATACATACATAATACATGCATACATACACACTCATACATACATACATACGCACGCACACACACACATACATACATACATACATACATACATACATACATACATACATACACACATACATACATACATACATACATACATACATACATACATACATACATACATACGTACGTACATACCTACATACATACATACATACATACATACATACATACATACATACATACATACGTACACACACACACACATACATACATACATACATACATACATACATACATACGTACGTACGTACATACATACATACATACATACATACATACATACATACATACATACGTACGTACATACATACATACATACATACGCACGCACACACACACATACATACATACATACATACATACATACATACATACATACATTCATTCATTCATACATACATACATACATACATACATACATACATACATACATACATACATACATACATACATACATACATACATACATACATACATACATACACACACACACACACACACACACACACAATGCATAGAAGTAAATTTGTCCCTGTGCTTGATTACGCGCTAACACATTAAGACATATGCGGTTGTGGAGATATGCGAGGGCCAGTACGATAGCAATGCCTCCTATTTCTTTCTCAGGAACTATAATTGCAGTCATGATGAAGTGTACACATATCATGGGCACGCCCTTTGCAAGGTTGATATTATTTTTCCACAAACTCTGCTTCATTATCAACACAGTGTTTCCAGCTGTGCGTGAGACGCTGCGTGCCGGTCGCGTAAAACTGCTGAAGCGTCGCAGCTCTTCACGCACGCTGTGTTTCAGCTCGTCGTCTTCCCCAAAATGGCGTCGTGGGAGCGCACCCTGCAGGGGGCCTAAAAGACAGGAGTTGAATGGTGCGAAATTGGCACCGTAAGGAGGATACGGGCTTGATTCACCTACCTGTTTGGCCGCACCCTTCGAATTCGTTCTTTTAGCTACTTTAATGTCCACGCATATCACTGTGAACTGACTGCGGCGCCTCTCTCTTCAAGAATTCCACACACAAGATTCCTTCACTGTTCCTGAAGACGCTAGCCACGACTTTACGCGCAGAAATCTGTAACTTGAAGTTTTTCTCCCTCATCCTCCATACGGTCACGATTTAACACCCTCCGACTTCCGTCTTTTTGGCCCCCTGAAGTATGCGTTCCGAGGACGCCGTTTTGCGGACGACGACAAGGTGAAACACAGCGTACTTGAAGAGCACCGATGCTTCAGCAGTTTTAGGCGACCGGCGTACAACTTCTCACGCAAACTTGTAGATGAAGATTATGTAAGTTCAGCAGTGCATCATCTGGACAACAGGATTTTTAACGAACTTTCAAACAACCAGGCTAATGCTATCTTAAGTGTTTTAAGTGCTCCATTTGTTCCCCTGATGAGGTTGTGAATTCACACCGAAACATGTCGGCAGTTCTGTGAAGCTTGGTGCATTGTGATTTGAATTGTGTACGAGTTGGTTCTGATAATACATGTGGTAGTTATTACTGTACTTAGAGTTTCTGAGAAGAAAACGGCTGGCACTACTTTCATACCGACGTTCGCAGCTCCAGTGTTCTTAATCTCAGCACTGTTTGGAGGCAAACGGTGATTTTAATGCTTCAGCTTCTTTACTCCATGGTAGAGGGCTCTGATGGCAATTGGAGAGGAAAGCGATGGGCCCAGAGCCAGTCTCGGTGCCTTGTGAAAGAGGAACTCCTCTGCTTTTGACTGAAATCAAAATGCGATTCCCCTGTTGTCCAAACCGTAGTTTTGTCATTGTACTGTTTGATCTGTTTCAGCACCAGATATTGTTGGAATGTAATGTTAAAGACTAATACACAAAAATCATTATTTTGTGACCAAGCCACACATTGCCTCTAAACGGTAGATATTTACAATTCGTTAACATTGCCGTCCGGCCAACCAGTGTTACTAACGCGCACCTTTCCACACGTATCCAAACGGATGGCTTCTTCGGCCCCTGTTTCGTTCTATAAGGGTGGGAATGGGTCTAACTCTCGCTCCAATAGACATATTGAAAGCGGACTTACAAGCAGCCGAGCGATGTGGTCGCAAATCTCTGAACAGCCACTAGTATTCTGTGTATTGATTCTCATAAAAGCAACCCATCCCATGGTACACTGTACTGCTGGTTGCTGCTGCAAGGGGGTGAGTTTGCACATGAAAAGGGGATTTGACTAGTTTCAATGTTCACTTTCAATCTTCTCATGATTTTTATATGTATACGTATTTTGGAGGATCTTATAGCACGTTTTACACTGCACCTAAACATATACAGAAGTAGCACAGGTTGGCAGAGAAAACTGATTCTGATCTCAATGTATAAAAATATCTGCATATTAACAAGTCTGATTCGTACGGTTGTAGCACTTTTCCCACTCAGCCTTAAGAGGGACAGAATGTGGACAGAAGTGCGTTTCAGTACAAGACACAGCAAGCCAGCAGAAGCCGTGGAGATTCTCACTTGTATTCGAGATGTACCTCTTTCGAATCTCATGTCAAACAACTACTATCTTGACAAGTTCTTGTTGTTCTGTCGGTCCCTGGAGGCGAATATTGGGATGAATCCTCAAATTGACCACGACCACTTCCTCCGACGCTTTCAAGTTCATTCTTTACTAATCATCCTAACGACTGACGTTATGTAAATTTACTGATAGCTTTTTCAAACAAACCGCAAATATACCCTATATATTACTCTTGCTGTGTTTGAGTGTTTGATTGAGTCACAGTCGAGTTTCCATGATTCAAGGCGTGGGTTACCATGGGTACCGGATTTTTTACCGTTCCTATAAAGACTGCTGTACCTGACTTGACAAGCCCGGTTTCCATTGACGAACACGAGCGGGGTTCCCATAGATATCCTTTTATTACTAAGTCAAGTATGAATTTCAGTTGTTACCAATTTTGCACAGTTACGATTAAGCTTGGTTTTTAGTGACTTAAGAAGAGGATTTTCTGTGGTCTCGATGGTTGCATGTTCGCATTGTTAGGAGAAGTATTTACATTTTGGACCACTTAAATTTGAATTCCTAGGGATCCGCATCAGAGCACGGCAAGGTGAAAAGAATTTTTTGGAAGGAACAATACAGCAAATATTACACTCTAGTGTGATTAATTTTCCATGTTATACAACATGCGAGTTAAAAAAATTTAAAGGCAGTTTTCAAATCCGTGTAATTTTGGCCGTGGCCATGTAATTTTTTCCAATATGTCATGTAAAATTGACCTTCCACATGAACATAATATTTTTTAACCTTACTGTACTGTGTAGGCTGAACAGGTTGTTGACGATGTTTTTTGATCATCCATAACCTAGACTTGCAGACATTTCACAGTAATAATTACGATATTCATCCGTCAAATCAGCATGTATCTTCATTTTCGTCCCACAAAATGAACTCAGGCCATAAATACAGAAATACTGATTGCGGGTACGTACTCTGCTAAGAACACGAATCTCAAATAAGAGCGCATGTACTGATATTGGTGCATTATAAAAGTACCATATATGCGCATATATCAAATCGTAACACTTCAGCTTAATGGAGATTAATGACCAGCTTTAGCCTTCAAACATTGCGTCACCGCTTCCAAGTTTGCTCAGCACCTGCTTGAAATAAACATGAATCTGGGCCCATTAACCTTTATCCTTCTAATGTGGAATATATGGTGAGCTGCTAATAATGCCAGCACCACTAATGTGTAATATTTGGTGACCTACATTTGGCAACGCTGAAAGGAGCCTCTTTCTCTCTCTCTCTTTCTCTCTCTGCACAACTAGGCCCTCTAGTTGGTAGCCGAGTAAGTGTGTGCACACAGATATGACATAGGACGTCTTTCACGATTGATTCAGTGTTGAGACATTGTGCAGAGAGAGAGCAAGAGAGACAAAGAGGCTCCTTTCAGCGTTGCCAAATGTAGGTCACCAAATATTACACATTAGTGGTGCTGGCATTATTAGCAGCTCACCATATATTCCACATTAGCAGGATAAAGGTTAACGAAATTGTCGATATCCTACGCGTTCTAAGGGAAGGTAGCTGCGTGAAGACCTTGGAAGGTATTACATAGATCTTGAACCACAGAAAGAAATCAAATAAACGACAAAAGCTCAGATGATGCCAATCCACTTTACGATGCAATAATACGTAAAGAACTCCACATATTTCAAGTTTATCCATTGTACTATATACGTCACTCCTACATACCTAACCAATGTAACTTTGACTTCTGCGCGAAATACACGTGTTCGCACCAGATCAAGTATACTGTACGAACATTGAATATTCCCTATTTAGTATTTTACAAAAAATGACCTTTAATTGCCGTCTGCTTTACAGTAAGAACATCACCAGGCTAATTCAAACAAAGTTTAGTATAATACGTCCAACGCAACACATTATTTAGGAATAAATAAGTAAGAAATATGAAGGAGTGAAGAAAGTCGTATGTGGAAATTGTACATACAAATTTCAGGTAATGTAGTAATAAATACAATTTTTAGACACTAATTTTGCAATACAACTTACCTTTTTTACACATCTTTTTAAGCCTGATTATGAACGGATCGGGTCGAAACATGTAGACCTTTCATAAAAACGAATTTATTGTTTTATAATGATGTAGCTATGTTGGACTGCATTCTTACTATATTGAAAAATAAGCTACTAGCTCGCCTGGTGATACTAGGGCCGTAACAAAACAGGTAGCGACAAACATCGGTCCATAAATATAGTGATACATGTTCAAAGAAAGTTGTATTTGACTGAAATGTATGTATAGTTGTGAATCTAACAGAATTCCCTAATTTGTTATTCATAACTTCTTTGTCCTTTGATGCCACATGACCTGTGCACTTAAACAAGAGGACATAACAACGCAGTGTCGCCAAATAATGTAACATGTAACGTAAACTGAAAATTCGGAGGGAAATTTGTTGAAATCTGTTGTGCATTTATATCTCTCCCTCGTTTTCCCCGTATTCCTTTCCAGTCCATTTCTTCTGGTTATCCTGACGTCATTACTTTCCCAGTTCCTTCTTACCTCTTCCTATGTGAAAACATTTTAAATAAATGTCACCTGCCTGTAGACGATTCACGCTATTTGTCGCCGCAGTTGAGTGCTATGTGTTTGTTCACACGCCTTAGTTTGAGTTTTACCCGCGTCCCAACAGAGGCGGTAGAAACAAGCATGACAAAAATAGACTTCATGTACATACACATTTGTGTGTATGTATGTGTGCTTCTGTTGATATGCTGAAATGTTATTTTTAGAATTCTCTACTTGGGCCAGCCACTTTTCAGTGGTTTCCTGGAGGCACTTTCACCTAGGTAAATCAGCTGAAGCTTGCAGCTGACGACTGGTGATGTGATCAAAAATGTTTGAGGCTATACCTCCACTCCTCCATTATCCTTTATGTTGTGGTGCTTAATTAAGCACATAGGCACATCTACTTCTTTATACTTTATTGTGGCATTTAGATAACTTTCGAATATTTTATATGTGGATGTTCTCAGACACGCTGTAACTGGTTCTGTAACTGAAGCCTTAAATGGGAGTTTCCCTGGTATTATGGCACTGGATTATTCTTTACCTTGAAAATTTATTTATGTGGGTAAACGAAACAGTTCTTGGATACCATACTTATCTGGTCTATATATTACACCACACCTTTTAACTAACATTTTTATCACCTTTACACTCCGTATTTATTTTAAAATATTATTTTCAGTGTTAAATCTTTTAGGGCATCCTGTGTTTTTTCAGTTATGCCACGTGTTTAAAAGGGAGTTCCTGTCTCCATTTTTCACTCAGTCATTCCATATTTTGAAGTGTTTTGAAGTATTAACTTCGGGGGTCCCACTAGGTCCTCCACTGCACCCATACCACCTGCTACCCCACCGTCACCCCTGCAATGTCACTTCAAAAATAACCGTCGGCAGACTTTCGCTAGGGTTGATAGATCGGTCGCAAGATGTGAATGCGAGTGTTGGTTTGTTTCTTCCTATGTCTTTGCTTTTGCTGTGGGCGTGAAGGAAATGTCGCTGAATGTGAAACGAGTTCTATGTTGACTAAGGTGACCTGGAAGCTGACTAATCAAGGATATTAATGTTTCTTGTAGTAACTGAAGAAAACCTTGTTTTCGACTCTGGATTGATCTTGTATCTGTGACGGTCACATGAAGGTTGAGATAAATTTGTTGTTTGTTTTTTGTGGCACTGCATCAACTGCCGATACTCTATTAACAAGTTATTCGCGTTGGCAATTGAAGCCTTTCTGGAACCTTTGCAGAATATAAGAAAGTTTATGGAAGTTCAACACGTAAAAGAATTGTACAAATATAAGAGTTTCCGTGACAATCCGGGAAATTTTAACTCATTGTCATAAATGAACGGGTGCAAGGCTACCACATGTGCTGCACTGACGGTGTGAAACCCCTCCATGTATAAGGTGATAAGGAAATAATTTATTATCAGGTAATTGGTGTATAATATTTCTCTTGTGATAATTTGAGGCACTTATTTTGAAGGTTTTAATAAATATTATACACATCTTGGAAACAATTCGATCAGTATGTCAGTAGGGCGTCCATAAAAGTACATAACCCTATGGAGCGTATTACAAAAATAAAAAATACGTACAAATCTGTACATTTTTACGGCGGGGTTTTAATTTGTCTGGAATATGATGCCGCCTCATATCCCAAAAAAACGGAAACCTAAAGTATACTACCGTGAAGAACTCGCAATTATGTTCTGTTATTTTCGGTTAATAAAAATCTTGAGATTCCCAGAAATCGTAATGAATTTTCATGGCCGTATGCAATTGTGTAACGTGCATGTAAAAACTTGCAGCTATTATAAAGTGTGTATTGTAATGGAGTCATTGAGAAATTACGGTACGTTGAGAGAATCCATGTAATTTTTCTAAGAGCAAGGGAGTGTGCCAGTGCAAGTATGGCTATAGGAATATATGAAAATAAAACGGCAAGAGCGGTAGAAGCCCCAAAGTTGTAATCGTGGTGCTTGAACACTGTATAAAACGAAACGTATTTTGTTACAAGTTTGAAAGTGCTGCAACAGTCAATAAACCATTTTGTAGAACAGAATTCTCAACTGTAATCAATAGCAAACATCGTAGAGGCTCCAACCGCATACCATAGCGTACCGGTTTTCAGAGTAACAATATGGCAGGGGAGGAAGGAAATATCTGTGAATTCTGTCTTTTACTGCGGGTTTTATGACCCCTTCCCGTCTTCCTCCTTCACCTCTGTCACTATCAACTTACTTTGTGTATCTAACATACTGTATTATACCCCCTACGTGGAAAATGTGTATTATGTTATTCATTGTCCATTCTAGTTCAGTAGAAAGGGACGTAATGCTACGGAAAGGTTTAAATATTATCATCGCCTCCTTTTAAAGACGCCTATCAAAATTGAGAGTATATAATGCGTTTTACTTGAGATCGGTTAGGTGTTATTGCGAAATGCCAGCAGTCTGGAGAGTCTAAATACGGAAAGTACCGCACTTTCCGCCTCACAAAACACTACAACTGATGAGACATGCCCTGTAATTAGCAAGGTATTTTTGTGGATTTAAGGTCGGACACCTTCCGGTATTAAGATGCAGAGTGGCTTTTTCGGGAGACGATGCTTCTTAATACTGTATGTATTTAGAGCAACTGTTAAATGTCTGCGATATAAAAGTTCTCAAACCAATTTTGTGTTAAGTCACGTATTGACACTTTCAATTATTGGATTAATCGAAACTATATACAAGAATTTAGTACCTACTTCACAAAACGCCTTCAGTCATAGTATCCATTACGAAGACCAAGAAACTGATAATGTTGCTACCGTACATTTGGGGGTCACTCTCTCCGGATGCCCCTCTCTCTTACCTTGGCTGTCAGTGTAATTAAATGTTCTGTTGAAGAGTGCTTACCTGTCGTTCTGTATTGTGAGAACGACGGAACACGGGATTTCCAGGTGTGGGTAAGTAGACTACTCAGATTCGGCAGGCATGATATCTCATCTTCAGGGAATATTAACGTGCGGTACGTTAACGGACTGCATTTTTCTGCACTCCACGCAGCACTCGGGAATCAAACAACAGTCTAACTTGTATCTCAACTTATTGTCACTAATGATAAATCTTTTTAGTCATTTACCACAGTTCACTGCCGAACTTTGTCTGAAGCTCAGCATTTTGAAACAATCACGTGTTAGTTACAGTTTGGTTGTGCGATGGCTGATAATCACGGAGCACAAAGAATCTGCGTCTGAACCGCCCCAGATGCCAGAACGGAGAGCTTTGTCTTCAAACACATCTCGGTACATCTCAACGTAATTACTGCCCTCCCTAAAACTCAAAAAGTAATCCTATTGGCTGAAATGCAAATTTGGAAAACTCCCATAGGCCGAATTCAAAACTTTTTATATTCCTCTAACCTAATTGGCAAAATTAACCCGTGCTGGATGTCTCTGCCTTAACTTCAGACACCCCATCTACGCAATTAGCGTCCAGTTCACGGTTATTTAGGGCGCAACGGATGGTAGCTTCCCTACTGAGAATTTATGGGTGCACAGCTGTCAAGCGTAATGTCTCTCAATAGAACTCCAGCTTCCTAAACTTTAAAATACTTGGCAATTGACAAAAGCTAGCAAGTCGCTTTATTTATTTTTTTTTTGCCTTAACTGCGCCCCCCTCCCCTCGCACGTAGTTCATAGCCGTAGATCTGACCCTTCTTTGTAGTTGTGTCTTCTTACACCACATGTTCTAATTATCGTAGCGAAATAAAGTAGGATGCCTACCAAGACTATGTTTAGGACTCGAACCCAAACTGTCCGATAACAGTGTATGTAGAAATAAACGCGGCTTATTCTGAAACTCATATAAAACACAAAAAATATCTGGACAAAACAAAGAGTTTGTGACTGTTTCATGAGATGGTACGTAGTTGCACTTGTGCTTTGAAACATTTTATAATTTTCGAATTATTGCCACTCTACTTTCACGTATCCGATACCATAGTACATCTAATTGAACATTAAATTACGCTTTTTACAAGCGAACCTCAGCTTTATGTAAAAGCATGTAGATTATTATTTTAATACAGGATGTCCTGTTGTGTCTTTTGATGATTACTTGATAGACGTACCGTCAAACACAACTATATTTATTGTACTTACGATTAATTAATAGAATTACCCTCGCAAACAAGTATATATTGCACAATAATATTTTGTTTACAATAGAATATATGTTACCGCCCAAGAGGGCAAATGTCAGGCTCTATAAAAACGTATAAATGGAAGTAAAATAGGTTGTTATCACGTATATGTCTTTTGTATGACATCTCACCTTTACATGATTAATTTACAGTTTTGAATTTTATTAAAAAATATCTCTTCCAAATATTTTAGGTCTTTATGACTCCCTCTGAGATGTAAAACGTAAGCTTGAAATATTAAGATGAAAACCGAAAACATTTTTCTAATTTTCTCCTTGTAACCATCTAGATTTTTACGGTATTTGCAATATTAATCTTCCATTTATTCTTTTTGTTTTCCCCGTGTGACATCATGCCGTCATAGAATAACTTATTTTTTATTGAAGTAAACAATGTATGGTAAGGTGGTACAATTTCGATCATTTAAGGCAAAGCATGCTTCAATGTGTAAAATACATTAACGAGTTAAAGTATCAGTGCTGAAACATGCCCTGTGTAGTTTGACGAATATGTCAGATTTTTTCATGTGTAAATGCTTAACAGTCTATTTATTTAACAAATAGAAAGCTCCTTGCAGTTGATCGAAAATATGCCTTCGTAGGTACATTTCCGATCATTTGGTGGTACAGCTCTGATCAGAGTCATCTACCATAAATGAATTGCCTCTTGCCGTTCGCACCAACGCAGATGTCGTGGTACCCAGATATTACATTTCTGCCAACACAAGTAGTCACTTTTTTCACAGATTTGGCAGTGTAATAGTTCAAGAAGAAAGAACCGCATTCATTATCCATTGCTGGCGGTATTTTGTACCTACGAGATTACTTTGACCATTGGTTGTTTGTTCTGTCGTTGCTGGAAAAGACATTTTTATTTCCGGTTCCTTCCAGATTTTTATGCAATATAAGGTGAACTAAAGATTTTGTTTTTGTAAAAAATTTTTTATCCAATCGAAATTGTACCGATCAAAAATATACCCGGGGTAGAACAGAAGAAAGAACCAAGTAATACCAAACTGTATCAAGGGGTGGAAGTACCTGTCACACAGGCCATCCATGACATGATGTCTAAAAACGCGGGCACAAAAAGTTTGACTCTAACCTGACCTTCATAACCTCTGTTACTAGATCAAACTAGACAGACTTAAAACAGGGCACATAGCTAAGCAGCAGTACTCACCTTCCATTTATATATATATATATAAAAAAAAAAAAGCAGCTCCGAAACATAAACTGCTAAACTGCTGTGTGGATGGAATTAACACAGGTAATTGAACAAGCTGTCTGCATCACGCCACCACAGTCAGATAAGTGCTACCAGCACCATGAAGCGAGAAACGTTCGTTAGACCAGGATTTCTCAATCGGGGTTCCGTGGAACCCTAAGGTTCTGCGAGAAGTCGCTAGGGGTTCCGCGAGAGATCGTGATTGAAAACAAACATATTTTTTTTTAACTTCACGCGCCGTACGATGCTAGCGCTCGCAGTGGCAGAGCAGGGTCGTTAGCCATTTCGTTAGAGGTCAGTGATCCTCGTAGGGCAGTGCGCGGTAGGACCATGTTCAGTTGGTTGAGTCCATTCTCAGTTTTTGACGCGAGACAGGGGAGGTGGTCGTGGCGAGGGCTGTGTTAGACGAATGGGACGATGGCAGGCTGATGACGTCATCCGGTGTAGTAGAAAATCAAAGGGAAATTTTCATTCTAGAGAAGGAATTTTTATGCTCCCTGACACAGCTGGCACCCCTGCCGCTGTGATGTTGTTAAGGCGGCAAAAACATGGATTGTGTTGGTTAGAAGTGAATTGTGTTGTGAAGTTTTCGTATTTTTTCGTATTGAAGATGAGGTGAGAGATGGAAGAGGATGATTCTAGGCCAGGGCCTACGGACAAATCAGATAAGGTTAGTGATGAAGAATTACAATCTTTTAAGTCATTTCACTGCACTAGTGCAAGAAGGTTCACAAAAAAAGTCCATCTTTACGATGAAAGCTACTTATCAATGGGTTTTACATGGGCTGGTAGGTACATTTCTGTACAAAGGCAGGTGTAAGTGGGAGCACCATGCAACACAATGAGAAGTTGAGGAGGACATTATGACGTGTGTAAATACTAATAGACTTGCGAGTAGGTTGTTGTTGTTGTTGGTGGTGGTGGTGGTGGTGGGGGTGGGGGTGGTCTTCTTCTTCTTCTTCTTCTTCTTCTTCTTCTTCTTCTTCTTCTTCTTCTTCTTCTTCTTCTTCTTATTTAGTGCCCGTCAGCAGATGTTCCAGATATACCTCAGCCTTAGGCTTATTGTGCAGCCCAAAATACTCCATTCAGCACAGGTTCAATAATCCTGTGCCTCTTATAAAGAGGGAAAGGTCCCTTACTGAAGCTGTGCTTATGTCTTTTGGTTCAGCAAACAGCTTCCCAGTGAAATTATAGCGCTGATGAGCCAACACCTCGCAGCAGCAAATAATACACTGTGCTTCACTGTTTCAGTGTTCATCGTGCAAAATCTGCCGGTTGGATTCCCATCAAACAGACCCATAATATGCAAGTGCTTCCTTACAGGAGCATGTCCCGTGAGGATTGCAACTGCCCTTTTTAGTTGATGAGTACTTAATTTAGGCAGGTCTTCAGCTCTTCTCTTACATGGTCTACTAATAAAAAGTTAGCCATGTCTATGACCTAGTAGATTTTTCGAGGCAATATAATGTTGATACTCAGTCCAGTTCTTAATTGCTTCTGTTGCTGAACACCTGGGTATTCCATGAGCTGGCTCTGGACCAACTAACCGCATAGCTGATGCTTGTGTGGCAAGTTTATCAGCTTCCTCATTGCCAGGAATGCCACAGTGCCCCGGCACCCAAATGAGGGTTACCTCATTCAGGCTTGCCAGTGCAGAGAGAGAATCCAGGCATTCTGCAACCAGTAATGAAGTCACTTTCCGGCTGCTTCGTGCCTTAAGTGCAGCCTGGCTATCACAAAAAATAAGGATCTGCTTATGTTTATAAGCCCTTCTTGTATTTTCACATGCACATTGAAGAATGGCATATATTTCAGTCTGAAAAACCGTGGCAAATTAACCCAAAGGGAAGCTAAGGCGTCTATTTGGTATTATGCCATAAATACCAGACCCTGTCCCTGAGTCAGCCCTGGAACTGTCAGTGAACCAGATCAGAGCATCCTCATGGAAGACTGGGTTTTTTTTTTTCCCCCCAATAATCCTGGTCTATTATGACACTGAAGATTTTGGAATGACGATAAACTGGAATGGTGTATTCTGACTGCATATCTAATAAAGGGTCACCTACATTGTTCCAGATGGTTAGCAACCCTGACACTGTTTTTGAAACAGTTGGTTGCTTTAGTATATGCAACCTATAGAGTGCCATTCTCACCTTCCCCATGATCAACAGATCTAGCAAAGTCAGATTCAGAAGCACCTCCATTGCTGCAGTAGGGGTCAGTATCATAGCCCCGATAATAGCTAGACAGGCGATTCTTTGAATCCTGCCTAATTGAATTTTAGTGGTTTTTTGCTTGACCCTGGGCCACCAAACGAAGGCAGCATAGATTATGGAAGGTCTAATTACCCTAGTATAGAGCCAATGCACCATATTAGGTCTTAGACCCCATCTTTTACCATACATGCATCTAACTACCACAAAGGTGATTTGCGCTTTTCTGATTATTTTCTGTAAATGCTGGCTCCAGTTAAGTTTGGAGTCTAAAATCACTCCCAAATACTTAACCTCTCCTAGCATTTTAAGTTCCTTACCATGAAGTGTGAGAGGTCCTAAGTCCTCTGTTCTCCTTCTATTGGTAAAGGGAGCTATGGCTGTTTTGTGAGGGCTAATATTCAGACTCTCTTTTACAGCCCATCTAACCACCACATTCAGGGCACGTTGCATAACCTCCCAGACTGTGTGTGCAAATTTACCTTGGACTGTGATAACATAGCCAGTTGTTCTAAAGCCTAGGTCATTGGTAGCAACCAAAAGCCTATCAACAACTAGATGCCTCAAAAGGGGAGACAAAACTCTGCCCTGTGTACATCCCCCTAAACTTTAGCAGTCAAACTGCTGCCCATGAGGGAAGTGTGTACTAGTCTGCTTTCAAGCATGGACATAACCCACCTGCAGCAGGTTTCCTCAAGTCCGTTCTCTCTTGCAGCCGTAGTTATTGCATTAAAAGAGGTGTTGTCAAATGCCCTATCAATATACAGGAAGGCACCCAACACAATCTCTTTATGACTCAAGGACTTTTCCAGTCTTTGTACAACCTGGAAGAGTGCTGTTTCTGCAGACATACCTGCCCTGTAGGAAAACTGGTTCTGGTGAAGTGGTTTGCAACGAAGACACCACCCCTGATATGTCTGTCAAGTAATTTCTCAAGTGTCTTGAGTATAAATGACATGAGACTGATGGGTCTCAGGGACTTCCCCTGGGACAGTGGTTTCCCAGGTTTTGGAATAAATACCACCCTGATGTGCCTCCAGCTCATAGGAATGTAACCTAAGGCCAGGCTGGCTCTTAGTAACATCATAAGTTTCCCCGCAAGCAGTTCAAAACCCTGCTGTAGCATGATGGACACTATTCCATGAGTGCCTGGGGCTTTATAAGGTTGAAATGAGAAAACAGCCCATTTCAATTTATCATAACTTATGACCCTTCTGGAAACTGCCCAGTCTTACCTGTACCCCGTCCATTTCTGAGACTCCAGTCCAAGAACGTCCCAGCCTCCAGAAGGTTCCAAAATTATTTTTGAAACAGGGAAGTGGACCCAGAGTGACTCCTCCAGGGTGTCCTTCTCTGTTTTCATATACTCTCTGTTTTCAAACCAGAGAGTATCTACTGCACTCTGCTGCAAGTAGGTTAGTTGTATCCTTGTTAATTAAGTTTGAATTGGCTGCATACTGCAAAAAACCTGGTGTTAGCAGGTGCAGTACCACATGTATTATAGTGACTCAGCCAAAAAACTTAAACTTAAACATGGGCTGGTGATCCAAGTTTCTTATTCCGTTGTGCATCATCTGTGGCACACAACTCACAAGTGCAGCAATGGTTCCAGCAAAATTGAGAAGACGCTTAACTACAAATCACAGCCATTTGACAAGTAAAGGCGTTTGTTATTTTAAACAGCTACTGGAATCTCAAAACAAACAGAGTAAGGCTTTTGTTAAAAAAGTCACATTTAATGAAAAGTCCCAGGAAGCAAGTTATTTAGTAGAAGAACCCAAAAGGAAAAGTCACACAGTTCGTGACAATCTAATAATGCCAGCATGTAAAATTCTATTGAGTAAAATGCTACAACAAGAAGCAGCATGAGAAATTGGAAAGTTTCCACTCTCAAACACAGCAATAAGTTGATGTATTGATGACATGTCACATGATGCTGCAGAGGTTTTGTGTAATAAAGGGAAAAACAATGGCTTCTCCATCCAGGTTGATGAGTCAACAGAGTTCGCCAATTAATGTCATGTTATAGCATTTGTAAGATTTGTAAATGATGATGCAACTCAAGAAAAGTTTTTCTGCTGCAAAGAGCTGCACGAAACAAGCAAAGGCCAAGGTATATTTAATGTTTTGTCTTCATATCTGCAAACAAAGTGTCTGTCTTGGAGGAACTATGTTGGTATCTGTCCTGTTGGTCCCTCATCAATAATTGGCTCCATGAGAGGTTTCACCTGTATGGTAAAAAAAGAAATTCCTCGTGTTGTCACAACACACTGCTTTCTGCATAGAGAGGTGTTGGTTTCAGCAGCTCTTGGAGATGGAATGGAGAGAGTTCTGATGCTACAAAAATGGTTAACTTTATTAAACAAAGACCAGTTCACTCGAGAATGTTTAGAAAACTGTGTGAAGACCTGAACAAATAGCACATAAATCTGCTGCTACATACAGAAATCTGGTGGCTTAGCACAGGGAGAGTTCTTAACAGGGTGTTTGAGCTGCAAGGTGAATTGCTGGAGTACTCTAAGAAAACAGTAGGCCAGATTTTGCTGAGTGCTTTGAAGATGAAGAATGGCTGCAGAAAGTAGCCTACTTATCAGACATTTTTCATAACATGAACCAGTTAAACAAGTCTCTGCAAAGTCCTGGAGAAAATGTTCTGATGTCAAGTGTCAAGATTTTTGGATTTAAAAGAAACAATCTTAGGAAAAATGATGTTGAAAAAAGATATCTTGAAATGTTTCTACTGCTGCTTGGGCATGCGAGTGACGAAGAATATCAGCAAGTCTCAAGTCTTATTGAAAACCACCTGGAAGAACTACAGAACAAAACTGAACACTTCCCCCCCCCCCCCCCTTTTCAACACAAGTGTATGACTGGGTGAGGGACCCTTTCTCTGAATCTTCTGCTCAGCCTGAGAACTTGACTTTAAGAGAAGAGGAAGAATTTTGTGAGCTGCAGTCACATTGTACATACAGGATGAGATTTACTGACCTGACCCTGGACAAGTCCTGGATTTCTGTGAAAGAAGAGTATCCTGCCATGCATAAGAAAGCAATGAACATTTTGCTGCAGTTTTCAACTTTTTACATATGTGAGCAACCTTTTTATTGTTTAACTAGCATGAAGAACAAGAAAAGAAATTGTCTCATTTCAGCTGAAGATGAAATCCGTGTGTGTGTATCTCAAGTCCCACCAGGAATTGAGTATATGTGCAGCACATGTTTCACATTAAGTAGGTAAATTTCATTCTTTATTTTTAGTGTCAAAAATAACACTTTTTGTCCATATACAGGCCTATAAAATAGGGGTCATTCCATAAAAACCAACATACACCATAAATCTTGATATTCTGTATTTTCTTGAAAATTTCATTTATATTTGTCTTGAGCTGAAACTTTCTTCCCTGCATTATATGTGGAATATCTCAACCACTGTCAGAGATATAGCATGTTCAAAAAATGACAAAATTCAGCCAAAATAAAGTATTGAAAATTACTTGTATCAATAACGTTTTAAGTATTGCACATAAAACAATGATATGTGGCTCGTTTTAAAGCTTAGAAAATCTACTTTCTTGCAGAATATAAAAACTTTGTTTATGGCTAATTTCTTTTTTATTTTAAGGCAAAAACTGTAACCAGTTACAAAAATTTATGTATAGAAAGCAGCATGTTCAATTTCATTGAAACTTGGCAGAAGTGTTGCAAATAAGATTAGATTTGTATGTTTACAATATGGTTTTGGGCTGACAAAAAGTTTCTGAGAAATTAATTTTTCAACTTAACATAGCTGAACAAATGACACATGTTTGGACATTGTTCTGAAATACTTACATTTTCTCATGCACTGGAATGGTTTCACATCATCTTGAAATCTTCTAATAACTTAGATATATTATTTGCTTCTGCTGATGACAGTGTGCCAGTTTCAGAAGTTGGTGTAATCATAGACAAAATGAGAGACATGGGTAGAATTAATTCATCTAGCTGAGATAGGAAAACAAAGTAGGCTGATGGTCCATGTGAATGAAGGAATCTGATTTTAAATTCTTCATTCTCTTCATACTTTTCTAACACATACCGTAGCCACCAGTGATCTTCGTACACTAAAGTGACATATCCTGTAACTGTTTCAAATGGGATGTTGTGACTCTGACTTCTACTTTCTGCCACAGCCACTAGAGAGCCATCTTGGGTTTTAGAGTATTTCTTTGCAATCAATGTTGTGTTAGAAATAGGAAGAAAAGTGTGATGTTGACAAGTTCCAACCACTGTTCTGGTGTTGTCAGATCTAAATTTTAGGTGATGTCTTGACTCTTCAACTTCACAGTTGCAGACATACCATACATGTATGGATGGAAAATGTTCTTTTGCCCTTGAATAGAGTTGTGCTGGAGTCAATATCTGGTGGTGTTGTAAGCTGGAACGAGCTGCAAGAGTTTTAATGGTACCTCCTACACTGTCACATGGGCCTTTTGCCATGTGAAGTGGCAAAGAAATGCCATTCAGCGTTTATCCCAAAGTCAGTGTTATGATGGTGTAACTTGATGAAATTGTTCTTATTCTTGTATTGTGCTGATGCACCATCAGAAAAGTAATATATCTTTGAAATATTCGGAACATTTTCTTTCAAAAATGCAATTAGATCCTTTTTGAAAGTGTATACTCTCACAGTATCATGATACAAGCATTCTGAAAAAATTACAAAACATAGGTTTTCGGGCTCATTCTTAGAATCTTTCAAATAGCTGACTGAGGGGTGATTGGTGGCTTGCTGGCTATTCAAATGAAATTCTTGTGCAGCATGCTAAATATTAAATGAATAATTTTGTGAGAAATCCCCCAAAACAATAACTTATCCATCTTAAAGTGAAGATTTTGTTTCTTTAAAAATGAAGACTGCTGATGATCTACAAAGTCATGTACTTTCAGTTTCTTCAGACTTGATACGAATTTTTCCTACAAATTCATCTGACATGGATGTGACAATATCAAGATTACATCTGTCGGTAGTCAGCCACTGATTTTATGTTATACCATCTGTCATGTTACATTCCAGTGTATCTTGCAAATCTTGTTGCATTACATCCTCCTCAGGGAAGTGTGTGCAGTTATTGATTAGACAGTCCCCAGTTGGTGGATTGCAACTCATTAATGCTAACAGATGTTTCATTGTTGAAACATTTTTCTGTAGGTTCATTTCTTTCATCAGTTCGTTTAGCTTGATTGCATCGGCCATCAGTCTGACATTCTGATGTTGAACACATACACACACAGAATGAGTTCCAGCAACCCCAGCAAGAATTACATGTCTTGGTCGAAGCTGACAAAATTTGGAGAAGCCTATCTTAACATGTGGGAAGTAATTTTTAAATTTATTAAAAATTTCTTTCAGGTTACCAAGTATCAGCCCTTTTTGGACATGAATCCATTTACCATCCTTCCACGGACTTAAACTCCTTCTTGCCAGGCATTGTGTGGCTGATCTCATCAGATTCATAAAATGTGTTGACAATGCCCTCAAGTCACTCACCTAGCCTTGCCTTACTTAGTTGAGGGTTGGGAGATGACAGTATCCCTTGAGATCTGACCAGCTCTTTAGCTTTTCTGGTTAACCAGTTTGATGTTTGGAACTCTTGTTCAATACTGCATATGCCCCAACTTTTTGGAAGAACAGTCAAAATTTTCAATTTCTCAATTCTGGAATCTGTGTTTTGAATTTCTGTTTCAGTTGGCCGTTCATTTCATTAAATTCATTTATTCCTACATTTATTTGTGAATATAATGAAGAGTCTCGTTCTGACATTTGTTGCTGTAGACCCGGTAAGACACTTTATTTTACTTCTGTATCTCTACGTAATCGTCTTTAGTTTAGTCATGGCATACCTTTTCCTGACCAACTTTGATGTGTTTATTAATCATTCTCCAATAATTTGTAGTGATGTATTTATTTCTTGAACCTCAGTGCACTCACTATCATCATAATTTTCATCATCAGTCACATTATATTCATTTTCATTTGTTTGCTCAACCCATTCCCTAAACCAGATTAGCAGACATTTTCTGCTTGAAGCACAGAGTTTTTGACATGGAATGAGCTTTAAAAAGAGCTCATACGTATCACACACACCAATTTCTGTTTTTCTAAGATAATGATTGCCAACCTTAGGGTATCCAGAAATGTTGTCCTTATTATAACATAAATTTCCCAAGTATGTATTCAAAATAATTCTGTTTCAGAAAAACTTTACTGTAATTGATTTAAGGGTGGACAGAATAATAGAAGATAGGAAGTAGTAACAGTTAAGCCATAAAATAAACAAACTGCAGCAAGAATAACAAGCTGTGAGCAAGCCATGTGTAGAATCGCTAGCGAAAGATACTGCCTTGTATGAAAAAACTGTTATAGCTCTCAAACCACTGGAGGGCCCGCAATAATTTCTGCACAGTTATTACTGGGACTATGACTTACGATCGTGGAATATTTTAAAGAAATTGAAGGTGCTACCTTTTAGTTACCAGTTTCTGTATTTTTTAACATTTAAGAACCTGTAACTATAAAACATATCACAATTGAAGAATTTTTGTACAAGTTGATAGAGAATTTTATAAGCTTTGAAATGATATATAATGCATCTGTCTTTACAGCTTGTTGGTATGACTTATTTAAGAAAAAACCTGCACTTTTTTACAATTTTTGATGATTTTTTAACACCCTGTATTTTTAAAATGTTTGGTCAGATAGGTAAAATTAATTAGGTTAGCATGTTTGGCTATAATATGAAAACATATGCAAATTCTCAAGTTAATCTGGAATTGTCAGGTTCCACTTTGCTCCTTAGGTATGTTGGTTTTCCATGGAGTGGCCCAAGAGATCAAGCAACCAACACACGTGTGTAACAATCACGTAACTGCTAGGCCTGCATCTGAGCCTGATCATGTCACTAACTAAGAAAATGTTTTTTCAGTCTTATACAAAATTGTGCCTAAGGCTACATTTTTATTCATATTGCTTTGGCTTATGGCTTTTAGTAGCTCTACTATTTAACATAGTCAATAAATTTTCATGATGGTAGTAACATTAATTAAAATCGATTTACAACCTTTATTTAAATTAAATCTACAGACGCTACCTTCAGAAAAATTAAATCCCATTTTATCCGTAGCTAGATATTTAACAGCAATTTAATATTTTTGCCTTACGAGTTTTTAAATTTTATGAAAGGGAAAGAAAGAGATTAATTTCAAGAAAGGTTGGAAAAAAGTTATTTGTAGTTTTAAATAGGGGAGAAACTACTCCTGCACATACCATTAATCATTAGCGTCTAATAGAGTAGAAATCTGTGATAAAATTTTTAGGCCCACTTGGATAAGGAAAAAAAAAGTATGAAATTTAAGAAAATAGAAAAACTGAAGTTTTTTTCTACCTACACTACTGACTTGCATTGGAGTTGGTATCCTTTGTGGAGAGGGGGAACCATACGAAAAGAATAGGCTAATAGGTTGGCCAAAATAAACAGTTGAACAGAAAAAATCATCCTCTACTTAAAAGACCATTGACAATTATTATTAGATTACTATATTTACAACTTACTGATCACGCTAACGTACTGTGACCTGTAATTTTTATGTAGCGGTTCCCTTGGACCCGAAAATTACTTAAAGGGTTCCTCCAGTGTAAAATTTTGAGAAAGGCTGCCTTAGACTGATCAGAATAGTACTTAGATCGAAAATGTACCACCTTACCATAATATACCACCTTCATAACTACACTCTCGAAACTTGTTGTATTGTGTCCCGTTGTCGAAAAACAGGCTTTTAGCCCGTAAAATTTGCCCTGTTTTCGTGCTTCCTTGCTGATGCACGCGTCGACTTATGTTTTTATATAAAGTCTGCCTGTTGTCCTCTTGAACTGAAACCAATATCGTGATGTTAACAGGGTTTTGTTACACGATAGCTAAATGTAAATGCGTTTGAAGCAGATTCTGATTTATTTACTTACCAATTTATTACATTCTTTACCTTCTAAAATGTCACCCAATAACATGCCATTGGAGGCACACAGGAGGATCAGAAGTATAGCTCTGCCCGTGTTTAACCACGGTGGTAGATGGCGTTGGGTGATCAACGCTATGCCTCGGCTGCTTTACCCCCAGGAAAGACACCCGGTGTCTATTACTTTAAATTTTGTGTTTATTTAAGTGTGTAATTTGCTTACCTTGTTTTAGAGTTACTTGTTTGTAATTATATATTCACCCAGTTACATATTTACTTATTTATTAGTAGGTTTTAGATATGTTTTCACATTTGTTTACTTTTTATTTTTTTAATTTTTCTTTTGTACTTCTTCACTGAGCCACAAGCCGTGAGGTCGTGAGTTCGATTCGCGATGGAGTCATTGAAAGTTTTAATTAACTTAATGCTTCCGGTCGCACTGCGGCGCTGGGATCGACTCAGTCTCTAACAGAAATTAATGACAGGACTAGTTCTCTGGGGGGGGACACACACACGAAAAAAG
>BLKM01000265.1:2014767-2181563 GCA_013340265.1 Coptotermes formosanus | reverse complement strand
CCCCCCCCCCCCCCAATAAAGACGGCTGTTGCGTGGGGCTAACAACCTTACCACATTCGTGTGCCAGTTGTCTGGAAATATGGGAGTCGCAAAATCCTCGAAAGCTAGCGGCCTGTCCAGGCCTGTGATGGGACTGCTTTACCTTTACTTCTTCACTTACATATATATTTACTCATTTGCCGTCTGTTTGCTCGATTTGCAGTTCCATGCAATTATTCCCGACCTTCAGTGCAGGACGAACTGAATCTTTGCCCCTTTTGGGCTGTATACTTCCCACTCGAATCATAAATACCAACGGTAAGGGCCTGCGGGCTTCATAGTGGGCTTCTGGCCCTGTCCCTTTTATGGGTTTGAAATTTGGTTATTTCACTGAGCATTAACACTGCTGTTGCTTTTATCACCTCAGATGTTTGCAAGACATCTGTATTGGTATTCAGTATTACGGCTTTTCAGAAGATAATTCCGTGTAATTTGACAGATGGTACTAAACTTTCGAGGGAAATTTCTGCCGTCATCCTCAGGGTAGAAGAGAGATTGGTTCGTTGGAGGATACTAAAATTAAGATCTACCACACTTGTTGATATCCAGTAGTATGTTGTTGATACCATGTTTCATGAAAATTGATTTTTAAGGGTCTGTAATATTCATGTCTGAATATAAACAGACGACATACAGACACCTGCGCCTGAGATGTATTTGCGAAGGAGGAACTGTGTTATGTTCCAAAACGTATAACGCGAAGTGAAAGGAGATACTCGTGCTATTTATATAAAAATGCTTGCGAATTCCAAAGGAATGGGTGTTGTGTTACATTATTAATTCTGCTGACTGTACTCAAGTCCGTGTCATATGTTGCGACGAAAATAAATACAAGAGACAGAAAGAGAGAGAATGAACAGGAAGAAAGGAGGGGAAAAAATGAGGAATTTCTGCAGCTAAGTGAATTCCATCCCTCCCCGAAGAACAAGACGTAATAAATTTAATTTTATCCTTCGCGGCTGGATTATTGAACCAGGCTTTAAATTAATCTCGTGGTTTCCTGTATCGCTCGGTTCTTCCGTGACTCTAATATCAGTGGGGGTGGGGGGTTGTATCGCCCCCGGGGGCACTGGCGGGTACGGTTTGTATAGGCTTGGGCTCAGGCTAAGTAACGACCACGATTACTATGCCATGGAAGATATAGAGGAGTGGCGTGCTAGCAGTGTATCCTACTGACTAAATGCCCTGCAACTGGAGCTGCTGGTTTAGACCATCACTTGTCTACTGGACTGTCAGCCATTTCGGAACTTAGAAATAACTTGCTCTGAAGGACAGTAACACATCCAAATTATATTAACTAAAAGCCGGGTTTAAGGGGAAAATGCTGAGTGAATGCATGGAATACAGATGGTTTTAATGTAAAGATCACACATATTATCAAATAAGTCCAAAACGACACTTTCTTACAATATGATGAAATTTGTTTTGGCTACCCGTTTCAACTAAATTAGAAGCCAACATCAGGCGAAAGAAAATTTATACACAGCAATAACCAAAAAAGAATATTTTAAAGAAGGCGTTGAGATCTAAATTCTCTTGACGTCAAGTGTATTGTCAGTAAAAAATGTGGAAAGGTAGCTTTAAAATTGCTTTAATATGTAATTATTAACATGTCTTTATAGCCTTTATTTTTAAGGGCGTTTGCATAAGTCGCGAAAAGCGCTTATTAGCTTCGTCACATATGCCCATCCGCCTGTCTGTCTGTTCGCAAGTATCAGCGCCTCTCTCACT
This sequence comes from Coptotermes formosanus, assembly GCA_013340265.1. Taxonomy (NCBI): domain Eukaryota; kingdom Metazoa; phylum Arthropoda; class Insecta; order Blattodea; family Rhinotermitidae; genus Coptotermes; species Coptotermes formosanus. The sequence goes on along the minus strand of BLKM01000265.1, from coordinate 2,179,793 downwards.
GGACGCATTTTCGTGAAATTTGTTATGGAGACGTCACCAAACTGTCGAGAAAATCCAAATTTGGTTAAAGACCGACAAAAATGTCGGGACACTTTTCATAAAGACTTAAGTAATGGTTTTTGTTGGTGGCGAAATAAAATCACCATAAAAGCGCTGTCTTCCAGTGAATGTTGTCAGGTTGTTAGGCTAGCCGAGGGGGCACAAATATTACGAGAACGCTCCACAATGTTACGTTGCATGTTTACTGCCTATCTTGTTTCTTATGAATGTAATAATGACAATTAACTGATGTGGTATACTCGTATATATTCGTGCGCCAGGTTGCAGAATTTTATTAAATTATTGTGAATAAATACCAATAGCATACGCTGTAGGAGGGTGATTTATGTTTATTGTAAAATCAGTGATACTACCTGTTTCGGCTAGCCGCCATCCTCAGAGGTCTTACATTTTTATGAACATTATTAAAATGCCGTTAAACTAATGATGTTACGACTAAATATGAACTTCGAACACTACATACAAGGAAGTAGTCAGTTCCATAGAAAATATGTCTAAAAATGGAAACGCCCTTGTAATTTTAACATTGTAGGGCTTTTTACATAATATAAATACATATATGTATACAAATTGAGTATACGTGATACATTGCGTAGTTCAGTCTGGGTATCAGCTGTAGTTTGTATGACGTGGATCACTTTTCTGTGAATCAAAGCCGAGGACAAACGTCGTGTGGTTTTGTTGTTAAAATTTATATGGTATTTACGAGTATACCTCCCAGTCACAGTCCAATAATTTTAATGGGCTAGTATCTGAAGAAACATAAAATTCTAGCAAAGTTTTAATAATAAACATCAATAAATTATAATAAAACTCTGTAATTCGGAGCACAAATATATTCGAATACCACAGTTGTTAATTCAATTGATAGTTTTACTCGCAAGAAAAAATGGAGTTTGCAAGAGAAACATTAATATGATCTTTATGAAGGTAGGCCTAATGTAAAAATAACATTGTCTTGTATATGAGATTAATAACCTTAAGGGAAATAAATTAGATTTTATCCCTTTTTAACACAATAATCTTGGTGTGATCATTCCTTTGTATGTTTTTTCCCCTGATAAGGTCTTGTAATTAAGCCGAAACATGTAACAAGAAACAACTTTAGTCACAGTGCAATAAACTTTTCTGTTAGAATTATGCTCCATTTTATGCGACCCATAAAATTTATATGCGTCAGGATGTTTTACGCCAACATTTAATATAATACTCCTCAAAAAGTAAGAAAGACAACTAAACTGCGTTGGTAAGATATGAAGTGTATGATCAGGTTTTTGTGACCTATACTGAAAAATTTACAGATATTAAATAAGAGCAACTTGAGCAACTTCACAAATATCATTTCTGTACTCAAGTTCAGGCCTCACGTTTTTAAACATGGCGGTGTAACAGAAGCTGCAGCAACTCTTATTCTTTCAGCAAGTTACGGTTTCAAGAAAAGGAAGTGAAATAATGCAAGGTCGGGGAAACGAGGTGGCCGAGTGGTAGGGGTGCCTGTGCTAATCCATCTCCGTGGAAAGTTTCGCTTTAGGAAGTCCCGCCCGAACTGCAACGTGAGAATGGCACTCTGGCTTGCTGGAATATCTTGCTATAAGGACTCTTTTCTTCCAAAATCGGAGGGACTTGAGGAATTTCTCCAGCATGTCTGGGTAAAATACGTTAATCCCAGTGGTTATACTGTCCTTATGATGGACTGAGGGCAAAATAACTTGGAGTTCATGCGCTGTCTTATACCTTCTCTCACTGCATGTGAATTGTTGCTTACCCAGTTCCAAAGGTAGTTCTGTAGACATACCCGGACAGGGAAAGGCGGCTTCATTACTAAGCGCAATTAGATTATAAAGCCTTGACTTCAGGATTCCGCCGCGATGTTGAAGAGATATGCACTCTTTTGGGATATTAAGCGGCGTTGTGTGGTAATTGTTAACCGATGTTTCGGGTTAACGTATCAGTTCCATCTTCAAAGGTCTAACGTCTTGGTGGACTTTTGACCTTCGAAGATGGGACCAATACGTTGTCCCAAAACGTCAGTTAACGATGACCACACGACGCCAAGTTATATCCCAGAAGAGCGTAGATTTTGTAGGCTATAAAGATTCCTTCTTAAAGTTTTAAAAGAATGTCACAGCGAAACATGTAGCGAAATCTTTTCAGTGATTGGTGTTTGTAATTTTTTTCTCAGCTTCACAGAATTTCACGCACTGTCACTTTTGGCATGCCTCATTGTTGGGCAATTCGTCTTGATTTTGTTAGAATGCGAACAAAATTTGCTCGCAATTCTTTCGCTAGGATTCAATGACTGGTCGTTTACAGAAACTTTTCCCTTAAAAATACAACCAGAATCATTGATCAATTTACCCAACGTGTAGAGGAATATTTGCCTTGGTGGTTACCTACCAAACAGAGAAAGAAATCTCTTCTGCAGTATGCCCCCGATTTTGATTTATGATATCAGCGCCCACGCTTAACTTCCTGCACTTATGGCGCCATTTTCATACTATCGGTATTAACGCCACTGACGACGAGACTTGTAAACTCGAGCAGCGCAATTTCAAACTTTTGTTGTATGACCTACTTTAGTATTCTTAATTTCCTTCCTGTGCTTTCCATTTTACGAACAGCATTACATTAAATGCGTCTATATATTGTGTTTCCTGCCTGTACTTGCTACTTTAGCTCAGTCTTTCTAGCTTCTCTTATTCTGTCCAGAATCATGAATGCTTGGAGATGTAAATAACACAATGCGTCTGGTGGCTTATTAGTGATTTTAGGGAAAAGTACTGAGGAAAGACTTCTTCCCTAACGAAGAAAAAAACTGAAGAAGAGTGCAGAAAGTTGCACCAAGAGGAGCTCCAGCGTTTGAATGATTGTTGATGTTGTTGTTGTTGTTGTTGTGAGTAAATAAAAAGTTTAGAAGCGGAAGTTTAGGCACGAATTAGGAATGAAAATGCATATATATTTTCTGTGAGAAAACTCGAAGGGCCATAGCGGATGGGAACCTATGCATGGGTGATGTCAGAAAAATACGGTTTTGACTTTGTTAAGTTTTACAACGTGAATTTCAGTATCGAAATATTGGGAACAATTATGAATAAAGATACCATCTTATGTTGTACCCAAACTGAGCCTGGGAACAATTATGAATGAAGACACCACCTTCTGTTGTACCCAAACTGAGCCTGGGAACAATTATGAATGAAGACACCACCTCCTGTTGTACCCAAACTGAGCAAAATGGCTCCCGTTTGGGGCGAAGTTTTCCGCGATCGCCCACACCGACTCTGGGCCTCACCCACCCTGCTGCACAGTGGGCCCCGGGTCTCTTTCCCGGGGGTAAAGCGGCCGAAGCGTGACACTGACCACCCGCCAGTTATGCAGCTTAGAGGTTAAAGAAAGAGTACAGCTGTACCTTTGCTCCCTCTCTGGGCCTTCCTGGCCTGTTCTAGGGTGAAATTTACTTTACCTCACGTATTTCAGTACTTGATGGTTACCTTTTTGACAGATTAGATTTTTGGTGTGCTTCAGTGCGTACATGAGGACTAATACAGTTGCAGTTTCCGAAAAATCATGTAATAGAATACTGTGCTTTAATCGTTGTTTTATTTAATGGCTCTGTCAGTTTCGTACGTGATTGATATCAGAACGAATATTGACTATTAATGGAATGATAATGACAGGGAAAATCCAAATTTCTCGGAGAAAACCCTGTTCCAATGCCTCTTCGTCAACCATAAATCCTACTTTGACCGGCGAGTGATCGAACTCCGGTCTTTTCAATTGTAGGCCGAAGAACAAGCGCCTTGACATGGCCCGTGTCTTGATCAGACAACAGACAAATCAAACTGGAGTGCCGTAGTAATGAGGTACGTAGGTTGTAAGTTATAACAGTAGTCCCTGTGTCCAGGCACGACACCCTGATGCGTGAGACCAATGATTACTGTTCTGGAAGTCGCCCTGCAGTTGTTTCAGACTTCCGCTTTGTCTTGATCTTCCGAAAGAACCAATTTCCACTCCAGTTAGGCTGCCTTAGAAGGAAGATGAGAATTCGATACTGTGGGGCATATACAAGGACTTTAGATCGATCTGGAGGTGATATCAATACCATGGGAGGGGAGTAGGAGAGAATTTTTCTCTCAGAATTCGGGGTCACCAAATTTCACACAGTGATTTCCTGTTTAAATTAATGTACTGGATTCATTTGCCTCTGCTGTAAAACAGGTCTAATTTGTGGCTACGTTAATTTTATAAGTAAACTGGTATTTCAGAACCCTACACAGTCGACATGCAGGGATAGTTTGGTGGCCGTAGTGAATGGGTTACGTGCTAGATGATCCACAGAGGGCATGAAACTTTCTCTGCTGAAAATGTCCAGACCGGCCCTAAGACCCACCCAGCCTCCTCCTTAACAATGATCGGGGACTCATTCTTCGGGGGTAAGCGGCCGTGTTGTGAGGCTGACGAATCATGTCCATCTAGTGATAAGGTTAAGGATACGAGTAAATGGAGCTGAAAATCAACCCCCTATATGCCTTAATGGTGTTTACAGGGAAAATTTTAATCTGTTTACAGAACCGAATTGAACTTGTCCGTTAAGCCAGAGTAATACTCGTATATTCATATCTCAAGTATTAGTTGCTTGCTTCGGACATCTTCGGGGACAGTCTTTTAAGAAGCGTGAATGTAAACTTTGTTTCTTATAAAATATTTTTACTTTTCTTGGTTATCTTATTTCGTTGAGGGATTTCTTCTCAAAAAGGTAACAGTCGCTCAGCTGCCCAAGAAATGAGCCACTTTTTTGTAACTCGGATCTTCATTCCCGTGCCAGTAAGTACTAACCACTGGTTTTTATTCCAAACCGGCTGAATTCAGTCCATATCTTTGTACTGTACTTCTTCAACATTAATTTTAATATTATCCTCCTATCTAACCACAGGTCCTTCAAATGGCGTCTTCGCACTTCATTTCTGTTGAAGGTTACGCACGCTAATGCGCTAAAATTTTAAACTAACAATTTTAAAAACCAAATTCTTAAAAAATAACGAACCACCGTTAAATCAGAATTTACTGAAAAGCAGTTCTGTGTGTACTGAGACACTATAAAGTTTTTGATCCTAAATAAGGAAGGAAAGCGTGGACTGCTTTTATCTGACTCAGAGTAGGGGAAAAATGGTAGGCTCTGATGGACACAATAATGAAATTTTGGGTTCCGTAAAATGAGGGGAATTTCTTGACTAACTGCGAAAATATTAGCTGCTGAAGAAGGGCTCTGTTTGTTGGAGTTAGAAAGTTCGTTACTAAACTTCATCGAATAACAATGTATACTGAGCTCTGCTGCTGTTTATAGGACAGTTTTCAGGCAAAGTTTGAAAATGTAGTACCAAATTACATGTATGTTCCCTTGCCGCCATCCTCTCTTCTTGTTCCTGACTACTTGCATGCCTCTCTACCAAAATTGTCATATCTTAACATTTTACTTGTGTGAGGTCGTGTCATTTCTCCCATTCCTACTTCAGTTTCTCTACCAAAAATTCTTATTCGCTTACATTTCTTGTTTTGCTTTACCAGAATGCGGTTGAAAATCACAAAGCTTTATAGGAGACGTTTGACAGCCCTGAAAACTGGAGCATGTACACCATATCTGGCTTCAGAGAGGGAGAACTCTCCCTTGAGAGGTGTAGGAGGGACTTTCTAAAATTACCGCATGGTGCGATGGGGGGAGACAATTAATTGTTTTTGTGTGCACCCTACGTAACTGTATATTTATGGGACACAGGGTGCACTGTCCAATCACAATTGATTTGTCAGCCCTCTTGATGACAAGTAAAGATCAAACAAACCCCCTCAAGATCACTCGATTTTTATGTGGTTATATGGCCACCACCCCGGTTTCTCCCCTCCCCCCACCACTTATGTTGTCTGCTTGTGACCAGCACCGTAATTTAATTCAATGGAAGTGTGACGTCACGATACTACTCCACCAGAAGCATTGGGCGTGAGCTTAATAAAAGTGTATAAGATGAAAATCTTCTGGTATATTACGCTCTGTCGACGGGCAAGTAGCTGTTGATGTTTAGAAGAAACATAATGCCTTCATGTTCACTGTCTAGACTGACTGGCACTGGCGACGAAGGTATTTCGTTTCTTGGAAACTTCGGCAACTACACTCGAACTCGGTTATAGCGTTATGAAGGGGACTGGATGTTTTGTGTCGTTATAAACGAGTGTTGTTATAACCGATTCTTGTAGCATTATGGCTAATAATGAGGAATAAATGGGTACCACAGAATATCTGACGTTATAGGCGAAGTGTCGCATTAACCGATGTCGTTATAACCGGGTTGTCCTTATTTACCACTCGACAAGGCTTAACATTCCTGAAGCCTTGGATTTTCAGCAACATGCTTGTAATACCTAAAATATCGCATACATATAAGGATACGTATAAAATCAGCTAGACTTTTTTGAGTTTCTATTTCTGGATCGCATTTGGGAGATACTTTGTTACGTTTCCGGAGCGGCCATCTCAACGAGTAGGACATCTTGAAACTTACACCGAACGCTGCCTCCGTATGTAACCAATTTATAATTAGTCACCTTACTAAGCAACAAGTGAATGAAATGAAATTCCTGTCTATTCTATTGATATATGACGCCTGGATGATTTGGAGGAACCGTCTGCCTCCATAATCACATTATAATTCTACCTGAAAATGCCAAAAGATTTCTCTGAAATGCGCGTACATATCTGCCAAATTGCATGGAGTCACATATCATGTGTCCGTAACGTCGTACGGTACATTTGTGTTCTGCTTAGAATGCCAAATCGTGGCAGTAAAATTTTATATTGTGGTCTTCCGGGTTGTCACATTGTCCAGTGTAAGAAAGAAGTGGCTACCAAACTTTGAAGGAAGCTGTTCTTCACAGCATACACATCAACGAGAGTACATGGACTCGCCAGAAAGACCACAGTCGTAATAAACAATTAAACCAATCAAGCAAGCAGCGAAATAAGTGACCAGTAACCTGACAAACAAGTAAGTGCATAAATCCGAAATAAAACGACGAACTGTCCTTCAAACAAACCAACCAGTCAACCGATAAGGAAGGCAATCATGCAAATAAACTGCTGCTATATTTCTTCGAAACAGCTACCAAGTTAACTTCAACTGGCTACAGCAGAGATGTAAATTATGACCCTGAGATCGACCCGTCGACTTTATGATTTGCACACTGTAATTGATATCCGCAGTGACTGCACGGAACTTTCTCAATCTGCCAAGAACCAACATTATGAAAAGAAATTTCCCTGAGTCCGGTGATTACTGCTCCAACTTGTCCCTACGGCTGACAGATTGAGTTCACGAGCGACAGTCAGAAAGTCGATACGAAATATGGCCATCGCGTGAATTCGCCACGAACTTACTAAGACGCTGTGTACGTGGTTCGCCTAGTGACTACAATATTCCTTGTCAGCCGCAAGTACCAAGGTTCAGATGTGGACTGCAGCAACAGAGGCGGTCCGAGGTTATTAATGTGAATTGATGTAATTGTAACCTGAAGACAGACAGATAGATGGAACGGTGTAAGGTTAGAGAGGGGAAGGGAGGGAGGGATGACCTGACGAACAGGCGGGCGGATGTAAGGGCGGGCGTTCGGGAGAACGGACGAAAGGACGGACAGACAAACTCACACGCAGGTAAATAGACAGGCAGAGAAACAGAGAACAGAAAGTGTGGGGGGGGGGGGGGGGTGGATAGCAAGAGACACTACATTTGTTATAAGAAAAGGGAAAATTTTAGCCCTGTAAAAGTTCTCAGACAGTGCCCCGCTTGTCCTTCTGGTAAGGTACGTTGAAGGCACGGTAGGTCACTCTGAAATAAAGAGTGTAAAGTAATGGGAACTGAGCTGCTGTGAGTATCCAGCAAGTTAGTTCACTTCCCAGCGCTCATACATCCAACAGACGCACAATGCAACGAAATATAAAATAAGTAAAACAAACCCAAATGAGACCAAAAGTAAAGCAATAATAAAATAACTTCACCCATAGAAGAACGTTTTTTAGCCCAGGAAGTAACAAACGTAAAACGTCAATGCACACTGAACGCTAATATTAAATGTTCCTCGAATCTATTAGAACCAACAATCGTTTACACCCCAAGCCTTTCCCTTGCTTCCAACACCCCTTCACCAGAAACACGAGCATGCATTCTCTGCGAACTTTCATAGCCATAAAATTTTCAGTGTCCTTGCAATAAATGAAGTTTTTCGTACTGCATTTCTTTCTTTCTTTCTTTCTTTCTTTCTTTCTTTCTTTCTTTCTTTCTTTCTTTCTTTCTTTCTTTCTTTCTTTCTTTCTTTCTTTCACGCTATAAAGTTTTATATATTATACCAATGACTTGCGGTAGCCTCGGTGGTCTGTTTGCCATATCTAAAGACAGGCACTTTGGAAACTGCAAGCACGTTTCTGTCCAGTTCTGTATATATGAAATAGCATTTCTTTAGACTCCAGCCTTATGGGGTCTTCAGCTACACCGCTGTGTACAACAAATCCAGTATTTTCAAACTTATACAGAATTCGCTCGCTTGTCGTTCTAGTAAGAGTAGCATTAAGATTATTATGGAGCTTGCTGGAATGATAGGAACCGGCGATACTGATTTGAAGCAAAGTTCGTGTCAATGGTATATGAGCCCTCATTCCCTGCTCCACACTGAACACAATGCTTCTGCGTTACAAAGACCAGTCTGTTCATGTTGTTTAGGGGAGTAATCGGTGCTTGTTATGATAATCTTACGAAACAGGTAAATGCAGTATGTGGGCAAGACTTAGTGAATGCCTAATATTAATTGCGGTGGAACTTATTAATTAGTTGAGTTTAAAAATGATAGGAGAGTCAGGTACCCTTGCAGAATAGAGAACATTTCAGTGTTAGATACCTTATTTCTGCAAATGCAAGACAAATTCTTATGTCTATATTGCGATCTTTTTATTATTTATATGCGTAGGTACTTCTACCCAGGAGAAATACCACGTTTCTTGAAAAGGGGTGCCAAAACATTGATCTACAGACGTGTTGTTTAAAGGCAAATGAACATAAGTGCTATGTTCTGTCCTTATTTGCCATGTAAGCCTATGTTACGGAGTGGCCGTACTTATAAATAGGAGCAGAAGATGTCAGCGGAGGAAGATATGTTTCGGTCAGTACTACGGTATCACCTTTTCCAAAGAAGTGCCTCTAGATAGCAGCACGACTTCGTGCTCTTCGTTATTACATCAAGTGTAGTATCTGATTTCAGTACAAACCTATCAAATTTCCGCAAATTTTAAACGTTACTGAGGTTACGTATTTGTGACGAAACTATTTCCTTCAATTTCGAGTCGAAATATCAACACACTTTCTGGTGGTTTCACGAAAGTTGTCTTGCCTTTCAGCGTCCTTTAAATTGCTAAATAACTGCCACTTTCAACGGAAGATACCGGGGGTTGAGGTGTTTCAAAGACCATTTGGGACTAATCACGCGCAAGTAGATACACTTTAAAGATTACTGTTTTCTGCTGTATGACCGCGTGTAGTTTACTTGGTACGTAAATGGCATCGCAGAAGACAGCACTCTTCCGAGCTACCAACCTGTGAACCCTAGGTATCGAACGTACATTATGCATTAAGTGTTTAATATAAAATATTGGTTTATCGTTTTTCTTTCTTTTTTCAGGTAAGACTCGCACCTTGTCCAGTTTACCCGGTAATAAGGTAATTTTGCATACATCGGCAAATAATAGGCTTTAAAATTTTTCATTACAATCAATGCTTATTTCTGTTACTTGATGGTGTTATATTACTGTAGTGGAGTTTGGCTCAAATATAACTTGAAGTTAATAGATGTTTGCAATGATATTATGTAGCCATGTTCGCTGCGCTGAGGATTTACCTGCAATGCTGAGTAAAACTCTGACACAACAGTCTGCGTGAAGTGGAAAATTGTCATTAGATCTTCAGGTCTATGTTTCAGATAGGCTTTTCTCTTTATATAAGCCTTTTAATGTTCCATTTAGTCCTATAAAACTGGTGGTCAGTTTTTACTTCAGTCAGCTGGTCGATTGCGAGATATCAGTCTGACGGTGGTTAGTATGATTATTACAGTGTACGGTGTGGATACGTATCAACATGTGGAGGGATGTGTTGCAACGTTTTCGGGGTAGAACTTTCATCGAGTACTTGTCAGTAGAACAGTCCCGCAGGATAATTCAGATGTTTATGTTGGTGTTGACGTATGCTCTGTTCTGGGTTTTGACATCTTGTAGTATGGTAGGTGAGTGTCACCGATTCAGAGGAACGCATTACCTGAGACAGAACTTACACACACACGGGACCACATGTTACAACAATCCACAATGTAAGTCCGTCGGTCAAAACTCGGCTCGTCACTTGTTCAATCTGTGATTCAAGTAATCGTCTAACCAAATGCTTCGGAGCTTGAAATTGTAAACAAAGTCAGGTCCTAGTTGACAGAAAACACATAACGTCTCCATTGTAAGGGCTAACCGAATAATTGTGTGTTCAGAAATGATGTATTCATGGTAAATGGTACGAAGGTTGTTAATGCCCTGCCAGTGGAGTAAGTGAGCTCCAAAGAAACGTGGTTGAGAAACTACCCGGCTCTGCAGCTTCACGTCTCAGAAGTCATTAATAATCATCACATTCACCGCCTTGAAAACCTCAGATCCTTAAAAAATGCACTTCGTTGGTAGAATACAGATACTTTAGTATTAAAACGGATGGTACGTGGTAACACTTCATTACAGGATTAGTAGGCAAACTGATTCTTCACTGTGTCAGTGAGTCGTCTAATTCTCCAGTACATGTCATTTGCAGCCCCTTATTTCTGCACATCCTATGATAATATACCACTCGAAACACGATGGCGTATAAACTAACACGTTATGTAAATGAATGAGCCATTTTTCGCCATAAAGTCGGTGTCATCAGATTATGTCGGGGTTGTGTAAATACGCATGGCTTTTTGATGACGTCAAAATAATCAGTATGGTTGAGCCAATAATCGACCGAGTCGGGGATTCCGTATTTAATCGAACAGAATATCGCTGTGTTTGATTCGGACTGACAAATGTCACAAAAAGGTAAGCTGGATGTTGGGTACGCAAGAAGAAAAGCGCGATTCTTACACGACCAGCAGTTTCTTGACCTACTTTACTGCACGATTTGTAACGTTAGGCGGAAAGTTGACCCTAGTAAGGCACTGGAAGGATGTCTGGACTGTGACCTTGACCTGTTTTGTGTATTTTTGCCTTTTCTTGTAGGAACTGAACGTAACAAATTCCAGTCGATGTAACCACTCCTCTGGTTTAGAATTGGACACCAGTTTTGGAATATTTACATTCGGGTGGGTGAATAATATTGAAAGGGCTTTTATAAAAACTGGTCTGTAAAGACATGAACTGGGTTCGACTGGCTGTTGATAGATTATATCTAGTGGCAGGCTAAGTAATCCACCAACTCCAAGAAGCAGAGACCATATTTTGAAGATGATAGTTGCCTATCTGGCGATGTGTTCTCCGTGTGTATGGAACTCGAGGTGTCATTCTCTGACACATAGGGTCTCTAAGTCCAACGAAATGCACTTGGAGTCAAAATTGAGTGTGTGATTCTTACATACTACTTTGTTTTACATGTTTTGGCTGATCTGAGTCGTCATCAGGGGAACCAAGTGCAGAAGAAAACATGCATGAAACCTCTTATACATCCTCACTAGAATACGTAGCTAATGCCTGTATAAGACGTAACAGCACGTTGTATGTATACAGTGTAAATGCTTATTAAAACTTGATGGATTATATATTGAAAAGTGTGTGATCAGTTATCATAATTCGTGTATATATATATAAAGACGTAGCACAATATATATATTTTTGCATCCAAACATCTGGTTTAGCACTTGAATCCTGCTACATTAATCCAGTTACGTTAAGTTAGAATAGCGATATATACCGTTTAAATGTACACACTCTACTGAACTAGATGGTACACATCCCTTAAGTTTTATTCAACATATATATGTATTGTATAAATAAAACTTGCTGCTGTTTCTTATAGAGGCACTAGATACACATTCTAGTGAGGATGGTCGCTATCGTTTTCATGCGTGTTTTCTCTTGCTCTTTGTTCTCCTTTATTAGGAAATATAGCTCAGATAAGTCGAAACATAGAGGAGAAAATAGTATGTAATAATTAAATACGAAAATTTAACTCCAGGTGCATTTTGTTGGATTTCTATGTGTAATTGTGTGATGCACGGGAAATGTAAAATATTCAGCAGGGATGCGTAACCTCGTAAGTTCCGCATCGACAGGTACATTTGCCGTAAGACACGAAAGCTTGTCGCTCATGAAAAGGCAATTTGCTGTAACGCACACAATTTCTCGAACTGAGATTCCCACATTACTGGACAGTTGGGTTACAAACACGCCTTCTGTCAAAATGTTGTGTCCACAAAAATATTGCTTGTCCTTATATTTTCGTAATATCATAACATGCTTAATTGTTGGTCTACTGAAGATCGGTCAAGTTTCTTTTCTCTCCTTTAAAACTGTGTATTGGTGGGCTACGACAAATTGATGTTTTTATGAACATTCTGTTGTAACATGATGCACTAAGCGCTGCAGCTATCTTGAGGATATTTTTTGACAGTGGTAGAAGCTGTAATACTGACTCAAGCGAAACTTCCGCTGGAGCCATATTTTACTTAAAATCTTAATTAATCTTAACATAAAATAATGTAATGATGCAGTAGCAAACAGTCTATTACATATATATATATTATTTTTTAATGTAGTGCGGCACAAGGGACGCGAAATTTGTTTTGTTCGTGGACGTGACTTTTGGAATGTGACGCCGTTAACTCTGTTATAAATTTTCGTTAATTCTGTTGGAACTTGTTACCTTCCCTCAGAGGACAGTAGACATGGAGGCAACAGGCTAATATCAAAATTATCAAAATTGTCTTTACATATTGATAAATTTTAAATATCGTCATCCTTAATACAGCCTTGCATCGTGCTGTAGAAGTTGGAGCTAGGAAGGAACAGTAAGATATTGGTGGGAAATGTATTTAAATTTTTAGTCTCAAAATTTGAAGGAAATACCTCCGTTTGGAAGGTAAACGTGATTAGGATAATAATATTAAATAGCATATTATATATAATATATATTTATATATATATTACTATAATAATATTACGATTTGTCTTAAGACAGGACTGTTTGAGGATGTGGACTGAATTCATTTCCAATTGTGTTCCAGTGTTGAGGATTTGTGTGTAGTGTACGCTGCATACGATAATGAATCTTCGGTTTCATATTATGAGGAATTTGTTGACCAGTTGAGTGACTATTAGCTTTTCAACAATTACTGTTCCCCATGGGGATAGTTACTTAGTAAAAGCAAAGTAATAATTGCAAATGATATACAGGTATTTATATAGATACAATATGTACACGGAACTGCAACATAGTGAGGTTATTATGACATGACAACATTATGAGGGGTACGTGCTTGTTATGATAATTATTATCTCGCATGTAGCAATGCTGAATTTTCAAGGGGGTCAACTGGGAGTCTGTGCAGTACATTGTGCAAAGCGTATTAGTTGCAGTTGACAGGTATTTTAGATTCTGTTTTGCAGGTTTCGTGTTTGATTAACCGTTAGCGTTACTAAGCTCCTATTTGGGGTCACTAACTCGAATCCCGAAGGCATCTCGCGAGCAGCAAACAAATGAGCATCAGAAAGCGAAGTGTGTTTAGTGGACAAAATGTTAGGCCCTTTCAGATAAGTAGACCACATATCATACATACCTGCTGTAGGTCCAGAGGGGGTCTCATGTGTTGGGGGGGCATGTATGCTTTCAGCGAACCGAGATATCACTGTAAATATTATTCATTTGTAAAAATATCGTCTTAATCTCCGTCATAAAACAATCTAAGTATTAAAATAAAATTAAATCAGCAAATAAGTAAATGAAGAATCGAATGAATGGAAAGTCTGTTATATTACAGTGGAGTTTCCAGGATTTTGGCCATGCTGCAAACAAAGCTGTTTTCTTTATACACTTAAAATGGCATTTTAGGTGTAAATTGATCAAGACTTGTGGACAGTGCCACAACTGAGGCGGTTAGCGCTGGCTTTTAACCACGGAGACCCAAATTCAATGCCGATGAATTTGTAATAAACAAACTATCACTTGCACAATTTTTAACCTATTTCCCCCATATCGTGAGTGTTGTCCTTCCACCAGTGCTCCATATTTACTCAACTGTGTATGTCACTAGATGCCACAGTTTCCAAAGTTATAATTTTATTCCAAGTCGAGGATAAAAAAGATTGAACAAGTTAAGCCTGACTAGACTTTTAGGCACTTTGGCACACTACAAGCCACCCAGCTTCCCGTGCAATAAACATTTGGGTCTGTATCCCAGGGACTGAACCGGATGGAGCGTGAAGGAAATTACCTTCACCTAGTGCGGAGACGTGAGTAAAGCGAACTGCACTTTCACTTATTAACCCTTTAAAGACGAAGCGTATCTGTTTTATACAAGGACTCCGTGCGTACCGCGCTGTAAACACTCTCCACTTCGGTTATAAAAACCAGTCTCTTAATGTTTTATAAGGCAAAAGTTGCTGTTTGTTCTGAGATCCGTACAAAACACATAAACGCAATGTGGGCACCACGTAGAATTTTTTAATGTTAAACCTGGTGGTACGTAAAGTTACCGCTAGGCTTTAAAAGGTTAAACGTGGTGTCAAAAAGAACACTTAAAAGTAGATGAATGTTATATAGCTCAAGAAGTAGGAAGCAGGGGAATGAAAATTAAAAACATTTTTATAACAGAGAGAGTAAAGTTTTTGTGTCCTACACTTAACAGTTTAGAGTTGCCCAATGAGAGCGCCGGTGATTGGCCATCACGTTCGGTCTATACTTTTGTAAGAATGGCAGAAGTAGCTGCAGTTGCAGCAGCTCGTATCCTTCCAAGTTCCGGAAAACTGTTGGGCAGTGGCGGAGTATAAACAGCTTTCTTCATGTAGGGTAAAATGGGCAACGATGCCCCACTTTTATTCGGTTACATTTTTAAAAAGTAGAAGGCAGCAGGAGTTATGTCTGGGTGTGAAATATTTGTGGTACCAGTTCTACTATTAAACAGTTCCTTCATAGACTATTTAATCGCGTTTACTCACGGTAATAAAAATTGCGGATTTGTACAGAGGGAAATATCTGGCAGGTGACTGGTGAAATATGCCTCGTATAAGCTGAAGTAAAAGTAACTTTGCTACCATACATAAAATTTTAATCAAATAAAACAGTGTCCTCCATATCTCTGATAATTCCTTTTTTTCTAATTTTCGTAAGTTTTTCAAGATTTTTAGACTACCGATGTCAGCATCATATGTAGGTTTACATAAAATTTTGCAGTTCTCATTCAGCCACTTTTCCAATTGAGTACTACGCTGCTCTGAGCAATAAAACAGCACTCCTTTAAAGGCTCGAATATTTCCTTCAGAGGTTTGTAGATATTTTGTAGCGTGAGAATGTAAACACGGAAGCACAATTTCGTTATATCTTGCGAAGTACAGTATTGGAAATTTATTAAAATTGGATTCTTACCTACCCAATAGCAACAAACTTTTTAAGCTTTCCGCGGGAGAAATTGTAGATTCAGTCAAGTCATAAATAAGCTTAAGGTCATCTAGGATTGTTTATTCATGACCTTACCAGATCCTCCCGGCATTCCATCTACAAGTGCTGGCGTAATATTTATGCCTTTGAATATGCGAAAAGGTGACAGGAAATTCTGTGTTCATTGGTTACCATATCGATGAAAGTACATTAAATTTGGTTTCTGAATAAAAGCCAACCAAATCAGTTACAATTCCAGCGGGACCTCTGTACCCGTTTTGCAGGACGGCAGCTCTGTCCACATAAGCAACAAAGATGCCCGGGCTGATCACGTGACTACGGCTTGGCTGGCGAAAGTTTGTCAGGAAAGTCCGTCCTTCTTTCGTGTAGATTGGTGTTAAAATTAACTTACTTATAAACGGAAACAATTATTAAACTGGTAGGTCCCTTAAATGTATAAAGCAACGAATCACACTACTTTACCAGTGTCAAGGTTCTGAGCGTTAAACAGTGGCTACAACTTGCGCGTTTCCAAACTCCCTGCTAGAAGCCCTTCCAGATTTCTGAAGTTCGCTCCTTCTTGATATTAAGGTTAAGAATAAACTTGTGTTTTGGCATCATTTCCCAGTGAGACAGTTCCCCATTTTACCCTACCCTCCGAATAAGTAATCAAGTGGTGTGAAGTCAGAAGAACGTCGTGGCCAAATGATAGAGACACATCTGGCAAATCATTCCCCTGAAAACTTTCGCCATAGTAAGTCCCTCTCGAACTGCACTGTGAAACGGCGGAAGTTCCCCCTTTTGCTGGAATAACATGAGGTTAGGACTCTTGTCATTCCAAAACGACGTACATAAGTAATTCCTTCACATTTGTAGGTACACTACACACGTCACCTTATGCGGGGAAAAAAGAAAGGCTGGAAAACTTTTTTTTTAAATAGGACATTTGTGGGACTGTGTTTTGTACCTTCAGTCACTGCATGCGGATTATTGTCCTCCCGCATTCGGAAGTTAGGTCGCGTAACGTGCCCGGGCGGATGGAAAGTGGCTTCGGCTGTGAAAGTTTCTTCGCCTTCAAGTGTTGAAAGGAAGTGACAGTGAAGTTCTTTGTTTTGGGTTGTTACATGTTCCAGCAATAGGTATTTGTGAATTTTAAATCTCGAACGAGTTCGCAGAATTTTGTGCGCTATTAGTTGTTACAATGTTAATCGTTGAGCACATTGTCGTGTTGATCTCCATATGCTGCGAAAAAAAGGCGCTCCGTTTCATTTGCCTTGACTTCAGTGAGTGGTTGTTTACCGGGGATTTTCCCTTTACAAATCCAGCTACCGTCACATAAAAACTTATGCCACTTGTAGGCGGACAATTTCATTCGTTGTTCTCTACAAAATTGGGTACTAAATCTCTTTTGCAATCAAACCAAGATTTCGTTGCGTGATACCAGAACACGCACTTAACTTTCTGAACTTGAAGCGCCATTTATCAACAACTGTGGTGCTAGCGCCATCAGCTTCACTACTTGGACATTCAAGTAGCGCAATTTAGATATTTGAGCATATTATCTGCCTTTTTTTCATTCCTGCCCGTCTTACTTCTTGAGTAACATGTCATTACATTCGTGGATATTTCATGTATTCACTCTTTTGTTTCGTTGCGTAATGTAGAATGAAAGGTAATAATAATAATGAAGTAACTTGATTGGCGAATATTAGATGGAGCTTCTAACAATGGTTTTCCCTTTCCCGACCGTGTGTCGCATTATGAAAATGGCGCGTATGCGCAGCACAACTGACTTTGTGTCACCCAGTGTTACCGACAAGCTGCTTCTTCACAGCGGTCAGACCGGCATGAGCCCACTCAGCCACATGTCAAATGGGTAACGGGGATTTTCTTCGGGTTTTAACGCGGTTAGGACATGAAACTGATCACTAACTTCCACCTAATACCAAAATTAAAAATATGTGGAACGAACCTCCCCTGCCCCATATATCTTCATGGCGTGGTGTTTAATTCAGCACAGGGACAATTGTAGTTGTATATTTACATCTAGCATTGACCCTGTAGAACTTAGCACCACCTATTGCATAGTAGTTTTATTAGGTGCAACAATACTTAGAATTCTCCACAGGTCTTCATTGTGTCATGTTTGACTAAGTACAGGGGTAAAGGTAAAGGTAAAGCAGTCCCATTACAGACCTGGACTGGCCCTTACGGCTGCAGGAGTTTGAGGCTCCAGAATATATAGACAATACGCACATGAAGGTGGTAAGGTTGTCAGCCCCACGCACCGGCCGCCTTTATCCCCAGGAGATATCCCTGGGTACTCATTTCTGTTACAGGCTGAATCGACCCCAGGACCATAATGCGGCCGGGAGGATTAAGTCAATAAAGCATACCAATTACCCCACTCGGCTTCGAACCTGAAGTACAGAGGTAGCTGTGTATTTTCCTATAAAACCGGGACTCTGCTTCCTGGACGATAAAGAATAATTCCAGATAATTATCACTTGATTGGTAAATTTTTGGTAGAGGTTTGAGCACTGATTCTTTCCCATGTCACACAGTTCAATAAGTAGAATGTAGGATAGGCATTTCAACATTGTTATTTTAATGTTGGTGTTATGAAGTGAATTGTGTGCTAGGTAGTTTTTGTTCTAAGTTTCATAGTGCCGTAACTCTAAATAATCCGAAACGCGATGTTACTGTTTTCGTCAACAGTAATGATCCCATCTTTATTACAGACATATATACAAGCGAAGACAACAGTAGTGTAAAAACGTCAGCTAGCACCACGGTACTCCCGTACATTTAAAACGGCACATTAACACCATCTGACGACAGAAATTGCAATTGCAGTGGTCATAAAGACACTCGAGTCTTAAATTATGTGACGCATTCTTTAAAAAAAGCAGTCTCTCTGTGCCATTCATGTGCAGATGGTAGAATAAATTTGTGGGTTGAAGACCCTTCGCTGTATAGCGAGATAGGCCGATCGATTGAAACGCTATTTGCATAATACAGATAAAGCCCCTTTAGGAGTATATAAAAATATCACAGCAAACATGGAGCGGCTTCAATTAAGTTTAAATGAAACAATCATTCACATAAAGCCTCGGGCCACTGTCACAGTTTTGAGTTCGTTGTTTTGAATTTGGCCACAGAATTCTAGCTATGACTTGCCTGTGCACAAAAGTCTATCGATTTAAAATGATCGATTGTAATCGAGTTGTGCTGGTACGACAAAATATTGCTGTTAAGTTTCAACTATTCAATATGAAGCTTCCCTTTGCCGGGAAACGGAATAGGAATTTAAAGGACGCGGAACGATATCATTAATTGAGAGGCCTGTATCTACATGACGAACTTTTCGTTGATCTCATATACGTATGTATAATAAGCAGCCGTTCTGAAGATGTCATACAAACTTCGTGTGTTTTTATAACTGGTGGTATGAGAAATAATAAACGAAGGCTCTATGCATGAAGTGTTCCATGTAGGGGAATCCCAAAACATGTATTAATTATTCGATATTCTGTGCATTAATCGGAAGGGTTATTTTGTTCAAGTTTGCATGATTATTGAGCGCATATACGCTGCCTGTCCGTCTGTCTGTACGCATAAGACAATTCAACCTGTGAATGGATTTTCATGAAATTTAATTTCGGGGATTTGGTAACTGAACATCGTCCACTCCTTCAGATTTATTTAAAGTCATTCAGCACTAAAGGAAATTTTACCTGAAAATCCACGTGCTTTCCTGATTACATCTCGGCCTTAAATCGTTACCTATTTAGGCGGAGCGAGAGATAGTTGTGGCCAAAGTGCACACTTATCAATGATTTTTTCCGTAAGTCTTGTAGTCTTAGTGATGATAGAACAAGGATAGGAAAATGCGCCAGAAATGTGGACAATCTTGGAAAGTCATGATAATCCCGGCAGCCTTGTTGGCCAAATGTCTGAACGCGGAGTGCCCTTATTTCGTTCTATTGTCTTCTGGTTTAGGATGTCGTGTAGTAACGTATGTGCTTAACAGTGTTTCGGCTGAATCTGCTACGTACATCTTCAGGATAGAAGAACGAACTTTTTGTAACCACTTACAAGACCACACGTTCTAATACACCACAATGCCGCGGTGTTAGTCTTACGTGCTAACGGAAAGCCGTATGTTGCATCCCTGTATATCAGGATTGTTACCGCTGAGCCAGCTTTTTTGCTAAGATTGACAGAGGAGTACGCCACATGATTAGGCATTTTATTAGACTTTGTAAGTAACTTGACAAATGTTCTGTTGCTGTATAGAAGTGGATTAACTCTGTTAGTACGAAATCAATACACTATGTCATAGTATCAGCCAGCTTAGTCCGTTCCGCATAAGTTAAAAGAAAGGGGAAGATAAAGTAAGGTAGCGGTAGTTAAGATAGTAGAGAAATAAAGATAGAAATGGAAATATAATGAAAAGTATAAGAAAACTAGACAAAGGGGAAAGCAAAAATAAAGCTATGTCAAAATATACGCAGTGTAAATTGGTTATTTTTGCCAAGTGTAATGGTGAAATACAATAAATGGTGAACGAACTAACAAAACTGAGTACAGATGGTGGACTAAAAATCAATGCAAAGAAGACCAAAGTAATGACAAATATCGCTGAAATAGAAATCAGACTGAATGTAGAAGCTCTGGAGTGTACCAGAATAGACATACTTCGGACAACTGATATCATTCCGGCACACCTCGGGGAAAGAAATCAAATGGGGGATTGGAATGGCTTGGAACAATATCAAGAGACTAGGGTTCATACTGGCCGACAAATACCAAAACCTAGAGGCAAGGAAACACGTCCTGGAATCCTGCGTATTCCCGGTCCTTTTATACAGCGACCAAACGTGGTCGCTCACGGAGAGGGAAAAGAGGATGCTCCAAACTTGTCAGCGGAAGATGGAACGAAGAATACTGCAAGGTGTATGGAGCGACTGAGTGACGAGTGCTGAAGTAAGGCAGCGATCCAACACGAGAGGCGTCGTGGCAGTGCTTCAGTCTCAAGTGGCAATGGGGTGACCATGTGGCAAGAATGGATCAGCGCAGATGGGCACACGCTGCATCCGTATGGGACGTAAGAATAGGCAAAAGGAGAAGGGGGCGACCGAAGACCCGATGGGCAGACACGTTCAAGGGGTAGCAAGAGGACAGTGGTTACGCACAGCCAAAAACCGGCGCGAATGGTCAATACTCACATAATATCCGTAAGAACGACATCCTAGGAATAGCTCACCTAGTGATAAAACACTCGAGGTCGTCCGCTTGCACCAGGAGGCTGTTGCCCTCATGGGATTAATTAGGTTTAATTAATTAATTAATTAATTAATTAATTAGGTATTTGACCATGAAGATAAAAGAAGCACTTTCCTTGGAAACGCTGGCATCTACACTGCGTCATGTCTCAGAAAACAGTAACTTGAGACTAACCACTGTAAAAACAAAGACCTCACGTATTTATGTAATGTTGGTGTGCTGCATAGATAAGTAATTGCATACAGGCTTGATGGAAAGTTTTGTTTTGTATACAGTAATTTGCCATCTCATTCCTCTGCATTTCTGTATGAACGGTGGAATTGAAAGTATTCGTAACAAAATGACGGACGGTGGGGGCAGGCAGTTAGGGTCTTGGGACTCTGTTTGCACACACGATTGTGTCGCGTTAACGTATTTGTCGGGCGCAGCATCCGATTACAGACTATGATATTTAATACTGCGGTTCCATTAGCAGGGGCACATATT
Organism: Coptotermes formosanus; assembly: GCA_013340265.1. NCBI lineage: Eukaryota > Metazoa > Arthropoda > Insecta > Blattodea > Rhinotermitidae > Coptotermes > Coptotermes formosanus. The sequence goes on along the minus strand of BLKM01000265.1, from coordinate 2,158,272 downwards.
ATGAAAATGGTCACTAAAAAAGCTTTTAACACGTGTTTGACCCATTCTGGGGGTTCAACATGCACAAGTACTGTCATTGCGAATACTGTAAGGCAGAGTGTATTGATTAGTACAGACACATTTTTACCATAATACTTTGAGGGAAGATTTCATAAAAGCATAAACTTTTATGTGTTTCAATGAATATCAAGTCGTGAAGCTTGCAGTAAATGTAGGACAAATAGCTATAATAACACAGCCAGATTTTTAAAAAGTTATTCCTAAAGTTTCAAATTATACATTCACAAATCTATGTTATAATCAGAAAAATGCACAAAACTTGAGTGGAAAATTATTTATTTTTATTAAATGATAAAGAGTTTAAGAAGTGCATGGTCCTGACCCTTATTCACTATGTCAGTCAGTATACATTTCGCTCATTCCAGTGCGAGCTGCTCATCTGTCCATTTTAATCTTATCCCATGTGTTTTATATCGACCTTTGACCCCCGAAATATTTTAACATTCTTTTATATGATTCTTAATTTCACATAACTGGCGCCAGAAATACAGGTGGACTGTACACATATTTTGTTTTGTAAAAAGCTTTTTCTGTATTTACAATATGTGGCATTATGTGCATCCAGCTGTATGCATACACAAGGTTTATCGCATTTTAGGAAACAGGCAGGTGCAGAAGTTCCGTTTTTGCGCACTGAAAAGGTGCACTGTGGAAGATAATTTACCGCCCACAAATTTGTAATTTAAATTTTAAATAACAGTAAGAAAGCCAGAATTTCACAACTGTTGTAAAAATCAGTATTCGAGTTTACGGACCTGTTAATTTCCAAGGCCGCTAGCAGGAGCAGCAAAAACGACTACTCGCAAAGTCCTTATTTGCTGAACCTCTGTATCGTAAATGCTTGAAGACCATCGGGCCAGCTGCCTGTGCCGTACACACAACGACCTGTTGGCGGAGAATATGTCTGGTGTTATTTTGGCCGTTACCCTAATTATAAATATACTCGTCCATTTGTGTACATCCTTCCCGCCGAATAAAATTACGACGATCAAATCGAGGAGAATGAATTGGGTAGAATGTGTAGGTCTCACGTTAGAAAAAGAAATTAAATGTGAAACGGAATACCCGATGCCACGTCCCAGAAGCCTGTAGTATATTTATAGCCACCGCTGTGATAAACGTGAAATTTCTCATCGTACGTTCAACAATCCACTGCCTTCTTCCGAATAGATACGAAGATTGACGAAATTTGTTATTGTAGATATGTATTAAAAGAAGCTTCTTCTGACTCGTCGATAGAGGTCTTTGTGTGCATAAATGAATAAGTAAATAAATTTAATTGGAGGTTCTGACACAACCGTTAATTTATTATAATTATAAATTTATCTGTTCAGAGATAATTAAACAAAAGAAAGCGAAATCTACAGAGATGTTACACCCGTTCATAATTTTCATGCTTGTTTGTTTTTACACGGAAAATTGTTTTGGCGATTACAGTAAAATTCTCCGCACTTAAACTAAACACTAATGAAACGCAGTGGCTTCGCGGGTCGAGACTGGGAATGGCCGATCAAGATACAGAACTACCACACTTTTCTCCCACCGATGTTAATTTTACAGGACCATTTTGTTGGGTGATGACAGTGTGACAGACGGACAGAATATGTGATTCCTGCCCATGCGGATTATGGGGAATTAATTCGTGTTTACGCGCAGCATTTGTATCGCGCTATGTGAATTGCATGTGTCATTTTGGAAACAAGGGATTTATGTACAAGCTGTATTTAAAATCCACTTTAATTGGTCAACATTTTATATACAGTTGGAAATCAGCTTATAATAATATTGTTCATTTTGATGGGTGTGACAGTTTATTGTGTTTTATAAACCACAAACTAAATTTCAGAAATTTAGGAATAGTAAGCCATTTGATGAAAAGATGATAGTCGCTTAGCTAGTCAAGAAATTTCTCGCATTAAATGGGCCCAAAGTATTTTGTGCCGTCTCCATCAAAACGTGCAGCTGGACTCTATCCTGAGCCAGATGAGTCATATCCACATATCATGAAGTAGCCGAATCCCAATGGAAATTATAGTGTGTTTATTCCAGTATTAAGTATTTTGAATATACGTTTAAGGCTGTAGATTAAATGATAGTCCTGCCAAGACTTCCATGCTCCTAAATTTCGATTTACTACGTATAATGCGAAAATATTATTTAAAGATATTTGTCAAGCGACAAGAAACTATGCCTATGAAACACAGTGTTTAGCAACCGCTGCAATATTAAGCCTAAAGCACATCTATTACTGTACTATACCCATAATGTGCTGCAAGATTAAGGTAGTTCGTATTGCTTTATTACTTTGTTCCTTCTGATTCTCAGGACAAACAGGCACTGTTCTCATAAACAGCAAAAACCGATTGGTGTTTATGTTGGAGATGCACTGTGTTTTCTGTGAGGTGGGAGCTGCAGTTTTATGTACACTGTAGACAAGGGTACACAAATTCCAACTGTGTACGGTGGCGCCTAATATTTGTGGGTCATCAGTATGAAATGTGTTTCATGTCACTCTCCTAGCAACTAGAATTCTGAGGTGGTTCCTAGCTTTTGGAAACATTTTCCACCCCTACTTTCGATACACTGTAGGTTTCAGTTACTTTCTCCTGTATTTAAATAGCAATAATTACATATTGTAATATTTGAAGTCGTCGAACGGTGAAAAAGAAGCTTGCATTCTTCTGGGTAGGCTTGCCCATGTATGAAATCACACGGAGTCGCATTCCAGAATACTAGTAACTTTCATTAAATTTTGTGTAAAATGTGTATAACACCAGCCTTTGTTATTGAGTTTTTCCTTACCTAAAGCATGTTTTTGTAACATGCTGGGAGAACAGAGGCGTGATTCATTTTAATAAAGTTAGGCCCAAGTTGAGGACTGATGTGAATGCGGTAATGAACATCCGGATTCTATAAAAGGCTGTTAATTTGATGACTGCCTGAGCGAATGCTAGCTCCTCAATAACTTGCTTTGTCCTGTAACAGTCCGTTACTTATTTAACTTTGCCGAAATGTGATTCATATTGTACTTGTGAAAACAGAGTCCACACACATATTTCTGCGTCTTTCAATTTCCTATTTGGTACGTCCAGCCTCATACAAGAACCCAAAGATATGGAACTCGTTCCATATTCCTAGCAACCTGTACAGTGGTCATGGTTTTTAAGGCGACCTGCAGTTACAGCAGTGGAGATTCAAACGCGATTCTAATCCAGATTCGCGTTTTTAACTACATAAGTTGAATTTGATCTCGTGTTTTGCATGTAAAGGTCCATTACTATACAGCTGCATTTTGACAAGGAAAGGACACTATATCAAGTTCGAAGAAAGGAGGGAAGAAATGATTGTACGTATGATTGCAGGACTCAGGATACTGCGGTCCTTAGTGTTTCTGGTTGAACTTCTTTTTCAGAATTTCTTCCTTCTTATTTGCGCTTGTTGTTAAAGTGCCCAGATAAATATTTATTTTATATGAACAGAAACTGACTGTACATTTTATGAATAGCTAACAGCTGTACAAGGAGCTCCAGTATTTGGGGAGTGGTTGGGGGTGTGTTGGCTGGAAATCCTCTGTATTCTCTCTGCTCAGTCAGTTAGCATAGACGCAGCTTTGGCTTTGTAGGATAACTCTTATGCTCCAGTGCGGCATGGCTGATGTACAGTGCACTCACGAGGAAATTTGTGTGTATGAAACATGCGTCTCTTAACTTTTTCTGTTTTACCCTCTGGGACATACGTAGTAGTAAGCATGTGCACCACTTGCCTTAACGTGTCAAGCTGAACATTTTGCCGAAATACATTATCTGTTCATTGCATTTTTCTTACAATCAGGGTCGATTGCTCGCATTAACCAGTTGGCCTTTGTAACTGACACTTACTGGTTACTGAGAGGTACATACGAAATTTTCAAATGTTCGGACCAAATTATTGCTTCGGAGGGTTAAAATGCATCCGTGAAATTTGAGGCCACTAGTTGAACCTGCTTGGGACACGTTATTGTACGTTGTCGTATGTTGTGTAATTTTGCAGGTCTGTAAAAGATGGTACAGTGTTATATTTGTGGAGACAGAAGTGAGTAAGTATTTATTCAGAACTTCGAAGTGGGTTAGGTCAGTCGCTATATTGATTAGGCTAAAAACAACGTTATTATGGAATCGGGGTTCTATTTTCTCCAGCGGCAATAGAGTTTCCTCTTCTTCGCAATGTCCGGACCAGGTTCAGGACGCTGCCAGACTCCTTTTCAGTTAGTAATGACGGCTATTTTCACGCTGGTAAAGCGACATCGGGTGTTAAGCTGACCACACACATCCATCTAGAAACAATATAATAATGCGTGGAGCTATATCTTCACGCCCCTTACCTCTTCTTTGCATGACGCTTTCACTGTCACTGGAACAGCTTGGTTGTAGTGTTTATTTCCGAGGGGGAGGAGGTCAAAATAAAGAACTGGAAAGAGATAAGGAAAATAAGTAGAAAGTAGACACAGAAGAATTCGAGGTACTGTAAAGCAAGGGGTAGGAAAGGCACGAGGGGTGGAAAACAGAAAGAGACGAAGAGAAAAAAGAAGAAAGTGAAAGAGAATGAAAGAGAAGACAAGAAAATGGAGACTTATGGGTAGAAAAGGGAAGAGAAATACAAAAAGGTGAAAAACGCGTAGAATGAGAAACGTAAACATAAGCAGAGAATTGAAGGAGAATAGTAATAGGAAAAAGAGAAGGAGAAGCAAGACGAGGAGGTGGAAAAAATTGGGAGAATAAGGAAAGTGGATCAGATATTATTAAGTAGTGTAGAAGGAGCTGAAAAAAATGCGGTGAGGGTGAGAAGAGTAAGGAGGAAAGATGGAGAAAAATAAGGAGCGAATTTAAGAGAAACCAGTGAAGATATTAGAGAAAAATACAGTTATTTACTGAGGATTTCGAACTTATTTCTTAAAGCACCTGCTTACTGTCAGCACAGTTTTATTGACAGTAATGTTAGTCATATAAAACAAGGCAGCATGTTTCGAACAAACGTGGTCTTTTGAGACCACCGTGTATCATAAAATGTGTAAACATTACAGTTCACTAAATAATGTGTTAAACAGACTGACATCTCACTCTTACAGTTCATAGCTACTACAGTGCATGTTAGGGTAAATAATACACGGATTGAGCGGCCGGGGCGTGTCATTGACCGGCCATCCACCCACATCTGCGCCGAGGTAGAAGAAAGAGTACAGTTATACCTATACTCCCTCTGGGCCTTTGTGGCCTCTTGTAGCGTGAAATTTACCGTTACTGTATAAACTGTGAGACTGAGATTTTGATCCATTTAACACGGATTTTAATGCAGTTGTAATATTTGTACTTCTGTGATACTGGGTGGCCTGAAGATGACCGTGAATGGTTGAAGCATGTTGATTTTTTAATATGACTACTTAGCATTAATACCAATAAAGTTGTATTGACGGTGAATAAGTGTTTCTTTGTAGTCTTATATAACACAACGGGATGCATAATATTAAATCAGGAGATTTATGCTAAACAGTCGACTATTGAGGATAAGAAGCGGGTTCGAAAATTCAGATTATTTTTTACCATAAAGTTACAGCCACGTTAAGGTACGGTACAAATAATGAAGGCATATACCTATATATGTATACACACACATATACACACGTACATGCATACATAGGGGCAGGCATTAACCTTTTAGAGACGAAATGTGTCTGTTTTATATAAGGACTCAGTGCGCACTGCGCAGTAAACACTCTGCACCTCGGTTACACAAAACAGTTTCTTAATATTGGATAAGGCAGAAGTTGCTGTTTGTTCTGAGGTCCGTACAAAACACATCAAGGAAATGTGAGCAACATTTAGTATTTTTGAATGTTAAACCTGGTCGTACCTAAAGTTACCGCTAGACTTTAAAATGTTAATATATTAGGTACACTATTTGCTTCAATTTCTTTATCCCAGTGAGTTAGCGTTTGGGTTTCTAACCTTGTATTCTGAAGATGCCGGATTTGATCTCAACTGTTACCACTAATACGTAGCAAGACGAAAAATATTAAATTGTATCCGTGTAATGGTAACCACTCACCTGAGGGCTGTAGTAGAGCAAGCTTCTGAAGCGTCATGTGTATTATGTTCGAGGGGCGATACGAAAGTTTTTCCTCCCATTTTTTCTCAGAAACTATAATTGCAATTAGAATGAAATTTATATATATCATGGATACGTCCTTTACAAGGTTGAAATAATTTTTCCACAAAATTTCCTTTGTTATCAACACAGTTTTTCCACCTTTGCATGAGACGCTGCTTGCCGGTCGCGTGAAACTCTGCTGAATCTTCGGAACTCTTCACGCACACTGTGTTTCAGCTCTTCGGCGGCAAGATGGCGTCATCGTAGTGCATCCTTCAGGAGGCCGGAAAGATGGAAGTCGGAGGGTGCTAAATCGCGACTGTATGGAGGATGAGAAAGCACAGTCCACACTTTTGTTTCAATTGCCTCCCCTTGTTCGCAGATTGGCGTGCAGTCTGGCGTTGTCATGCAGGAGGAGGACTTCATTCTTCTTTCTCTTTCGCCGAACCCTTGGAATTCATTCTTGTAACTTCTTTAATATCTGCATATATAGGTCTGAATTTTCTGTGGTACCTCTGTCCAGGAATGTCACTAACAGTTTTCCGTCACTCTCTCTAAAGTGGTTTTGCCCGTTGAAGTCTGCATCTTGAATTTTTTTTTCTTGCGTGATGACTACTGTTGATACCATTTCATTAATTGTCTTTTCGTCAGTGGGTCTTAATGATGAACCCAACTTTCATCTCCAGAAATTATTCTTGACAGCAGCTCCGTCTTTCTCAATGCGCTGGACAGGTTCTGTGGAGATGTTTTTTTTCAGGCTGTGTGTTGTTCGACGGTGAATATTTTCGGCATTTAACCTACCCAGAATTTCTGTAGCCAGTGCTTTTATGATGATCGTAACTGCCGGTTTTCCAATCCCTATTGCTGCTCACATTTCGTTTTTCGTGATGGGGCTGTCATCCCAAATCAGCACCTCACCCTTCTTTCGGTCTGCGTCGTCGCTGCCGTGGCTGGTCGGCCGCTGCGGGACCCGTTAGCAGTATCCTTTCCACCGCTCTTAAAATGACAGACACTCCAGACTGATCTAACGTCTATGGCATCTTCATCATACGCGCTTTTCTCTTTGAATCTCTATCGGACCAGAGCCTTCCGCGGTAAAAAAAAAAAATTTAATCACTCTGCCGAGTGCTTGCGTCCACAACATCCGCCATGTTTTACTGCTACTGTGTTGAACGCACCTGACTGACTGGAGCACCGATGATCTTGCTAGAGCTGGACAGTGTCCCCATCCACTGGATAAGGCAAGAAACTCCAACCGGCGCCACATTTAAAAGAAAAAACAGGGGGAATTATTTTCGTACCACCCTTCATAAGTTTAAAGAAAGGGCAGTGTCTAACATACTAGTTACATATTGGATATATATGTATATACACGCACACTTAAATGTGGGAAGAGATACAATAGGATAGGACATTACATGAAACATTTAGGGTGGCGGTGAAAGACCTTGCTTTCCAACATATTGAAGACAAACTTCTGTCATTCTCCGATTCCGTTCTGAGGCAACATAATACTTCGCAAAATACTTAAACGTCCCCCGCCTCCGCACCTCTTCCCTTGCTCTTATAAGGGGATGATGTGTAATGAAATCACGGAACAGTGTGCCCAGGACAAAGCTGTGGAATCCGATAGCTGAAATCCTGACACAGCGTACTCTCTGGCTTTGGGTGGGGGAAGTCGCATAAAATGCAATTTTGTCTGCAATCTTGATGCACGTTGAATGCGAGGGTGTAGTTACAGCTTGCAGGAAAAAGGAATTCAATAAATGCAGCTTGCCTAGCATGGCCTCTAATGCGCCTGGTTTGTGTCGCCGAGGTAGAGGTGGCAATCCTGCTTTGGTCTGTGTAAACCTCGTTCTAAGTATCACACGTAAAGTGTATTTTCTTCAGTCCTTGTAGATGTGACTGGAGAGTATTTAACTTCTTAATCCATGTCTTTGCTTTGTTATTCAAAATTTACATGTGGATAGCCAAGAATCATCAAATATGGTGTACATGATGCGATCAAATAATTTTCGGAAGGCCCGCAAGATGACATCGCTGCTGCTAGCACAATCTGCTGTTGTGTGCTGTTCAGTTTGCAATTTGGACGTACCCAGAAAATTTCAAACTTGAAAAACTAGCGTCTTTATCAAGCATTGCTTTCCGTTGGAGAAAAAATGGTACGGAAATATTCGAAATATCTAAATACATTTTCCGAGAGCAGACAGTGGAAATGACAGTAGGTCTGAGTGATTTTTTGAGTTCAGATTTATTTGACCTCTGTTAAAGTTGCGAATAGCCTGCGACGTCCATCGATGATCAGAACAGATGAAATTTTGCAGCCAGTGAAGGAACTTTTTCTTGGAAAACAGAACAGTCGCTATTCATAAAGTTGTCAACATGTTGTAAATTTAATCTGGGTCAGTTCAGGGCCTTTTGAAAGAAAAACTGTCATGCGTCGCATTGCCGTCAAATTCGTTCCCCGCCCGTTGAGTCAGGCGAAAAAGGAGAATCGTGCCAACCTGAAACGGGAAACTCAAGAGAGGCATGAAAGAACCAGAAATCCTGTCCAAAATAATTACAGATGATAGAAAACAAGTTTATAGGTACGGTCCAGAAACCGGGCAATACCGGCAGCATCACCTTTATTCAAGCAAAATCGCGGAATGCACTTGCCCAGTTTCAAACACAGCGTTTCAGGAAATGTTTGAAACGGTGGCAGGACCGCTTCGGTCGCTGCCTAAGTCCCAAGGAGACTAATTAGAAAGGAACAACATTGATTAAAACGCGTTTTTGTGGAGAAAGCAATTCGGTCCGAAACCTGCTGAATCGCACCACGTTATTGGTCGAATGTATTTGGAATGACAAGGTGATCTTAGGAATTGTGCGTGTTAAGAAATTCGTAAATAAATATGGCATAATATAGTATTTGGTGGTTTATATATATATGTAGCTAAAATTGTGTATTGATATTATTTTACAGTTGTGATAACTGATGTACGGACCAGAGTGTATCTTGAGAATCTAATAGTTGCTTAATTTGTCATTGAAATTTATGACTTCCGGTTTGGGGGACCTGTTTTGTGGTATAAATTCAGATACCATGTGTTGTTTATACTCGTACTTCTCGAAATACTTAGGTTATATCTTACATGTATGTTTACAATTTACATGTATGTTTACAACTTACACTCCATTTTGTCTGCATTTGTGCGGTATGACTATTAGTAACTTTAATGCAAGTATGGCTAGGCATACCTCTAGGGAAAAGTGTATCCATTTCGTGGTATGACATAATAAAAGACTGAAATGTAAGGCACATGTTTATAGATGTGCCCTGGAGACTTCGAAGGGCTGTCTTAGCCTTGTTTGTTTTGTGCTTGTTGTGTTTTGTCTTGTTCCAGTGCTGTTTTTTTTTTCTGTTGTGCCACGCTCTGGACAGTTAGAATGTTCTCTACATTTAGCTGAGCTTCTGAATGTTTTAAAAACTTATTCTGTTAAAGCTGTTGGCCTGTAAAGCGACCTGGTGACTTCAAGAAACTTTTCATTGCGTCGTCACTTTACACGCATGTGTTAGGGGAAGGATAAGTTTCGCCTTTATTTATTAATTTAATTTGTATTATACCTGTATTATTTTGTTGTCTGGTTATCTGATTAGTCAAATGTCTCTGAAATGCAAAAAATGTCGCGGCAAGTAGGAGGCATAACCGTACATGAATAACTTCTGAGCGTATGTGATTAAGACCAAAGCTCACTGGGGTCTCTTTCCCGTATTTGTAAGTGACAACTTTTATTGGTATTCCAAAGAAGTTGACACACACACACTCAGTTACTTTGGTGTCTTCTTTATTCATATCTTGCCTTCAGTACTGTGACGTCACTTCTACCAATATGATTATCTGAACGCTGTCGGTGTGCCCTTTTGACGGACACATGTATGAAGGCCGAAGGTCGCGTAGATTTCTCCCCCACATTGTATTCAACGAAAGTCCTGCATAATGATGGATTTGAAGGGTGGCTGACGTGTTGCGACCTTACAAAGTGATGGATGTCTTCCCATTGGCAGGGCGGGAGCTTGAAATATCATTTATTCCCCCCCACGCAACCCTTCATTTCACCGCCAGCCATTCTCCTGCAGTTTTCTTTATTCTTACACTTTCATTTTCATTTCTTAAACTTGTTCCCTACTCTGAACCCTCTCGTCGTAGATTTGGGGGAGGAGGGGAAATTGGGGTGCGATAACAAATGAGGCACTAAATCTGGGTCACGCGACCAACACGTTGATGCCGCGTTGCTGCATTTAAAGGCACGCCAAATGGGCCTTAACCCTGTGCTTTCTGGATGAATTTGGAGACAGTATGTCCTATCAATACAGATGATGAGATATCTCAATTTGTGTAATGTTTAGGCTACGGGCTGGACAATCGAGGAATCGAGGTTCGATTCCCAGCAATATCAAAAGATTTTTCTCTCATCCACAGCGCTCACAGCGGCTCTGGCCTGCACCCAACATCCTGTCTCCTAGGCACCGGGAGTTTTTCCTTCCGCAGGTAAAGAGGCCGTGTCCTGAATCTGAACACTCATCCCATCTATTGCTAAAGTTGAGAATGAATGGATCGCTACCTCTACTCCTCCATATCCCTTCATGGGCGGCACCGAAACATCTTTTATTTTACATTTACTTACCTGCTGTCATATTTACAGTAAACTAACGCTTATTTCGCTTAGCCAGCTTTCTGAATCAGGTCGCGTGCAACAGGGATTCTAAAACCAAGGTTCGTGATTATACTTCGGTCGTGAGATCTTTGTGATCAGACTTATGCATCCAAAATAAGATTACATTTTTCTCTGTTCAGCAATTTAAAGTTATTAAAAAATAAGATGTGAAGAATGAAAGCAATTATTTTAAATGTTATACTAAATGTTCTCTGCCTACTATGCTGGATATCTAAAGGAATGTTAACTGGAGTACTGAAGAGGTAGAGATGAGATGTCATTCGCAACGGAAATGTGATATATGATTTTTGGTAGTGGACAAACTGTTTGAGAAGCACTGGCGTAGGGAAAGCAGATTGAACGCATTGAAAGTGAGATGCGAAAGCCTGAAGTGTGGAGTGAAGTTTCTGTTCGTCAAAGGTAAAGAATTCTTCGTTGAACTGTGTATAAAGAATATCATCTCATTACAAAATATGTTGCGGTGAGTGTACGTTCACAAATACTCAGCATCGAAATAAGTAAGTTGCACCACGCTTGTATGAGAACTTAACTCGTCTGAGATGCATCACATCCCAGAAGATCTGTTTACCACACCGGTGTGAGAACCTCACGTCTTGCATCTTACACTCGTCATGTGTGCGCTAGTGGCGTATAATGTAAGTAAGAAACAACGTAGCTCTTGTTAGAAGACTTTTTTAAAAAAGTTATAACTGCCTGGATGGTAAAAAGATTTTTGCTTCTCAAAGAACCAAAAGGTTCATCGTCGTCTTCAAAAATCTCTCTCCTGTCCTATGTACTGGATCAGCCGAATCCGGGCCAGTTTATTTACGGATGATTTTAATGTCGTCCTCCTAATTACACTTAGTACTCCGAAAGTCTTTGTGTGTTTCTGACGCAAATACTTATGCATATTGGCTCCATGCTTTCTACATGCTCAGCTATCTTACCCTCCTTAGTATAACTATATATTCATTTGTTTTAGATTCACTTCTTTTAATTAGATGTATCGGGATTCGAAGTCGGAAACTGTTGAATAAGTAGCCGAAGTGCTGTTCGTTAGAACCTACTATGTCGCTCTCAACCGATCAGAATATCGGTAAGGCATCAAACTTTAGTGTTGGAAGGGTCTAGTTTGAATCCCTGCCGCAAAACCAGTTATCCTGACGGGATCATCACAACAGCGAACCCATGCACGTGGATTAAATGCACTCGTAAACCATATTAGAAAACTCTACGTGTGTCAGCACCAAGATGCCAAGACTGGATCTTGGTGCTGAAACACGTATGGGTTTCTAATATGGTGTACGAGAGCATTTTATACATGTGCGTGAGTTGGATGTTGTTATGATTGCAACAAGATGCACGGTGTGAATAAGACAAAAAAATTCTGATATGATTTATATAGCTGTCCTCAGTCACTTCGGGCAGTTTTCACAACATTGCGTGAGTGGGTAAAGACCGTTTCCTTCCAAATCCTTCCCAATTTGTCATTCGCCAATATATAACCTTTGATATTGTCAGCGCTGCTAAATAAACCACTAGGGTTATTCTCCTGATATAATGCCTTGTTTAAATATGTTGTTTAACAACGCCGCCAATTGTTAAAATGTACACAGGTTTGGGATATTGACTTAAAATACAGCCGATTAGTTTTGATGTTAATAGACGAAAGCGCGCGCACGCACGCACACACACACACACACACACACACACACACACACACAGACCGCATTACACTTTGGTGATTTTCTTCAAAAACTAAACGTAAAGGGAGATCGGTTGTCTGGGCATGTTCAGTAATCCGCTCAAATTGCCTGGTGGTAGCATTTCAGGATTCTTTACTCCGAGAAACAACAGAGGGTTCTGTGTGTTAATTACTTAATATCTGGAAATCTATTGATTTTGTCTCGAGATATTAACTTCCCTGTGTGCACGAAGCTGTCGCGTTTAAATTTAGACAATATACCGCACGCTTAATTACCCCAGAGCCTTTGAATTCCGGCTTAAGGAGTAGACTCGTGTCTAACGCGCGCCGCTGTAATGTACGTAAGATGTGCGGTAACACTTTAAAAGGATAATTTGTCCAGATCATATTTATAAATTCGTCTCATACGTCCAGTATAACACAGAGCACCACCTGTACGTATCCATCTTTTAATTGATTACTGAATAAGAAAGAAAGAAAGAAAGAAAGAAAGAAAGAAAGAAACTGGCACCAAAAAAGGAAATTTGAATGTAGTTCGGTACTCGTGTAATTCTGTCTGTCCTTCTGTCGGTATATCTGTCTGTCGAGTCCCCCTCCCCCACCCCCCCCTCCCCGGCACGACAGCCCCTAGTGGACCAGGGTTTCCTCATTGTCGAGGCTTCACGATCACACTCATTTAGACATACCATTCTCGGTAGAATTCCTACGGACGAATGATCAGCCCGACGCAGAGGCCTTTATCTGACAACACATGACACTCACAAGACACAGATGTGATGTCCATGCCCCAGGCGGGATTCGAACCCGCAATCCCAGCAAGCGAGCGGCAGCAGACCCATGCCTTGGACTTCGCGGCCAGTGAGATCGGTATGTCGAGTGTTTGGTTTCGGGTATTACGCGTGGTCGGAACATCTAGCGACTCTATTTACGCACCGTTCTGACTGTCAACATAGGGAAGTAGTCCAGAACATCGATTCTACCCCTTCCATTCGCCCTCAGCCTAGGATGATGGGGGTTGAAGTACGCAGTGGTTGGCGACAGGGCACCGTAAGCCAAGCGAACAAATCTCCTTCGATACAGACTCTGGGCACGAGCGCCATATTTCCGGCTTGTTTATTTTATTCGCGCCATGTGCGATGCACAGTTTTCAGCAAGTTGACTTTGCTGAAAGAGAACCCAGTGGCAGTTTTCAATAGTTACTAGTCACTTGTCATATTCACACAACAAGGTGCCAAATGGGGCCCACTGGATTTATTGATATTACGTCAGCAGTGGCTACAGCGCAGCTAAACTGAGTTGGTATCGCGAGAAAGTAGTGCATTACGTATCAAGGTGCAGTGAATCAAATGAAAATAATGAACATTTTGAAAGTAAATTGAAATTTTAAGTATGTAACATGAAGATATAATTTTAACACAGTCCGCAAATATATAACCATGTAAAAATGTTTGTGAATTGTGTATTAACCTTTTAAAGCCTAGCGGTAACTTTACGTACCACCAGGTTTAACATTAAAAAATTCTACGTGGTGCTCTCATTGCGTTTATGTGTTTTGTACGGATCTCAGAACAAACAGCAACTTTTGCCTTATAAAACATTAAGAGACTGGTTTTTATAACCGAAGTGGAGAGTGTTTACAGCGCGGTACGCACTGAGTCCTTATCTAAAACACATACGCTTCGTCTTTAAAGGGTTAACACTGATACTTTAGTAACAATTACATACAACAGGATTAAATTATATTTTAAAATAAATGAAGTATTGTACATATCAGATACACACACAACTACGTCACATAAAACGTTAAAGGATTTGATAAAGCGGACAAAATACTCGATAAATAAATGACTTACGTTACCATACGTAAATAATAAGCAACAACAAGCAGACTGACTGTAAATATCATCAATGGTATTTAACATAAATATGGATTTATTATATTTAAATACATACATAAAGATTAATAACAACAACAACAACAACATGTCGTTCAAGTACAACGCACGTCAGTGATATTCAACCACAGTGTCTGCCACTTTAATAAAAAGAAATATCCATGCTGGCAATCATACGTGAGACACTGACTTCATTTATAATTTTATTTAAATAAAATTCCACAATATTATAATTTTATATTGATACAAATTATTGCTTATAATTCTTCTTCGTGGCTTTAATCCTAGTGGTTGCTAATACTTGAGTGCCATCTATCCATAATGGCCTCAAGAAAGGCGAAAGATATTTCAACTGTATTTGGTACGGTGGTACCGAAATATGTAATAAAGATGTGAAAGTGAAGAACAGTTCACGAAATATTGTTGTGTGTGAATGCGTGACAGTTTAAAATAAGTTTGGTGTTTGGAATGTAAAACGTGCAACAGCTGTTGAGAATCTGTGTACGTGTTCCTTTGATAATGATTGGGATCTAAACATATGGTGCTAATTTGTAAACTATTAGAATTATATGGACGTACTTAAATTATTATGATGTGTTACATCGAAAGTGCACAAAATTTCCAGAGATACAAAAGCCACCTCGAAATAGTGGACCCCAACTTACAAAATTTAGTCGCCAGGGCGACCTGGCACCTGGAGTTTGCGCTACCGTGTGTTACATACCAGCTCTATTATTGTATTTTAATTAGTCATTGGCATAAGTCTCATTGAAGTTGTAATAGGAACTTGTAGTTGTCAACATTATTATCAGATGTGGAGCATAAGGTCTGTTGAGAAAACAGTGTTTGTACATGTGCAATATTTTTTGCCCATTAGAAAAAAATTGGACAAAAGTGCGAAACTTCAGTAATTGCAAAATTTATGGGAAGAGAGCGGAATGTATGTTGGGTTACCAAACTCGATGGAACTATATCCCTTAACGTCAGAGATTCCCAATTGGAACCGCGAGTTATTTTCATTACTAATCTAAGTTGCTTTTTTGAAACCTCCCCACATTTCAGACAGATATTATTCGTATTTTCTGTAAATCCACCGACTAGGTTTATGCGGGCGCTGCAGGTCTTTGCTACGCGGCTACCAGATTTGTAGTGTTTGCTGCTCTATAGTCAGCTATGGAAGAACATTTGTTTGCGTTTTCTTTTACAATAATCTGGTATAAGTCAAGGTAATTATATTTTCCTGGCGTTTGGCTTCCAGTTTTAAATTAAGAACTGTTTTGTATACGGGATTTCTTTTGATGTCGTATATTAAAATGCTTAATTTATTCGGCTACTGAAAATACTCGTATTTAAACTTTCTGCGGCGCAGGAAGAATATTCCTTCGGGGTCGCCGCACTAAGCTTTGCTGCTGTGTAGAACGACGCTACGAAATTTTTCGAAAAGGTGGACCGTGCAGTACCAACTGAAGCACATATCCCACTGTCGTTTATTTCAGATATTTTCTGCTCCTGTTCTTAAATGTTGCCAAGTATATACTGCTACTCTACAAAACAACAGACCAGCCAGTTTTGCGTCTTTTGTAGATTCGGATATTACATCGTCGTTATCCTCGCCTTATTCTTCATCTTCATCTATATTTCCTCACCTGCCTCGGTCACAAGCGTTACATCGGTCCCATATTTTTTATCGGACAGCTGTGATATCTTCTGTTATTCTGTGTCAGGGGAGAACAGCTTCACTACTCCATTGTTTGCCATTTACTTATCACTCCATTATTTCGTCGGCACCTACTCTGGCAACGGGATGCCTGAGTCAGTATAACGGCTAGTGTAAAGGCTGAGCAACTGAGGAATTGTCGTTCGAATTCCGGCAGGGAAAGATGCTGTTTTCCCCCCTCCTTGTCAACGACCACACCGGTTCTGGGGCCAACGCATCCTCGTATTTACTGGGCACCGGGGCGCTTTTCCTTAACGTAAAGCGGTCGGGGCATGATACTGACTTCTCATCTCCATCTGAGACTGAAGTTGCGAATAAGCGGAGCTGTCCTATACTGTCCAATATGCCTTTAAGGGGTGCACAGGCACATTTTTACTTTTATCTGTCATGAACACCCGTCATTGCCGATCCCAGTGGCAGCGCGGTCTAAGGCGTGGGTCTGCGGCCATTCACTTGCTGGAATTGCGGTTCCAATTCTGCCGGGGGCACAGATGTCTGTCTCTTATGAGTGTTGTGTTTTATCAGGTAGAAGTCTGTGCGTCGGGGTAATCATTCGTCCAGAGGAGTCCTACCGACTGTGGTGTGTCTGAGTGTGATCGTGAAGCCTCGGTAATGACGTGGTGCTGGCCCACTGGGGGATATTGCGACATAAAAACGTCTGTCATTCCCACTCCTTCCCAAATATTGCAGTAAATTAATCCCATGCAATAATCTTTCTTCAAAAGATAATAATCGCTCAGCTGTTCTAGGATTTCTTCAAAAATTGTGTTTCCCTGTTCAGAAAGTCCCAAAATTGTACCCTATCCTGAGCCAGTTAAAACCAGTATACACGCTCACACCATTTATTCAAAGTCCCCCATCTATCGTACGTCTGAATTCCCCAGTGGTGCAGCCAATTCAGGGTTTATGGCTAAGGTTTTAACAATAAAATACTAATATACTTCAGCCAAACAACTGAGTATGGTTACAAATTATAACCGAAATGTTTCAGCTTGTAACAAAGCCATTGTTAAGCCGCATGTAAGAATCACAAAGATAAAATTAACGACTAATATATGCAAGTCAAGCTCTGAACTTGTTACATCAATTAAAAGTGGTCTGAAGTGTATTTTAACTAATGGCTTATGTAGCTGTCTATATAAGATAAACTGTCTTAAAAACTTTGCAGACGTGGGATGATATAAGTAAACTTGGTTGGGCTGAGAACGTATACGTTTTACTAAAATACCTAGGGAAGCTGCTGTAGACGGGAGTCCTTGTAAATTAGTAGAAAATAATCAGTAACAGTAGTAATTGAAAGAATTAAATAATGAAATCGTGAGGTGTAAAAGGAAAATATGAAAGTATAATACATTGGAAGATTAAAGAGATTTTTAAAAATAGACCAGCACGAAACAGATGTCGTGGTGTACCACGATATCTGCATATATTACAGCTGTTAATGTTAATTTTTGTTCTTATATGTGCCTAATAATGGCTTTCTTTCAAACCAGAACATGTAAGTGGTTTGAATAATACAGAGTTGTGTTTGACCGAATATGTCTTTTGTTGTTATTACATTTACAACGGGATTAACTAGTTTAAAGGCATTACTTAGGCCAATGTCTTATCTCACTGTACCTTATTTTGACACCCTAATGATATTTGGTGAAATTAACAAACCAAAACGCTCCTTACTATGTAATTTTTTCTTTCCTTCTCGAATATCATCATTATGTTTGAGAATACAGCATATCGCAGCTTTCTGTAACATGAAAGCAGTCTGTTGTGCATCAGTGTTTTCAAGGAAAGTGATACATATATCAGTGAACGTGTAGGAAGCGTGGAAAATCATTTGAACTCGATCGCTGAAAATTTTAACTTAATGGTAGCATAAATCTGGCACTGCAAAAATGGAACAAATTTTTAGGTGTTTTTACGAAAAGAGTGGCTTAGCGTCCACGACCAACCCCTTTATCATATTTTAATGAAATTTTGCATAGTTCTTTAAAAATGTAGAGCAGTTGTTATCATCGTGAAAATCGGCTCAGTGGGAATCATAATGGACTTAAAAGCGTAAAGGATTTTCTTCCTCACTTCCCATACTTCTTGACTTATATGCGTGAAATGCCATGTAGAGTATGTGCACGTAATGTTGTTGAGTAATACTGAGTTTCATGAAAATCTGTGAGGTGGAAATCATAGGAAGTTCATACTGGTGTCAATGTAAACTTTCCCTGGTTTTCTACATTTTCCATCCCATTTGGATAAAATTCAGAGTGAATATTGTCCATAAAAATTATTAAGTTTTTGTGAAGGTCGCCTCAGTGAAAGACTAAAATAATGTTTAGCCAGATTTCCACATTGAATTTCCGATTTTGATGAAAATCAGTGTATGACATCTGCATATAATACCGTTGAACATTTGGGAGTTTTTTAATTATCCGCACAGGGGTGGCCGTATTTCCTTAAGGACGTAACTAAATTACATTTACGCGTGTACAATGAATTTTGGACACTTTGAAAGTAAAGAGCATCTAGGTAAAATTTGTGCACGACTTTACAATGTACACCATTTCCAGTCTTGTTATCACCCACGTTGTCTAGTTTTGGCTCTTAATACACTTAGTGATTCCGTATGGCTGCTAATAAAATTCGGAAATGTGTCATTGCAAGAACATATTGTTCCTCGCCTTGCCTTTTCTCGTTTTGAATCAACCAGTAAAACTGCTGGCATTACGAATACCTGAAGAACAATATAACGGTAATAATGTAGCGGGTCCCTAATTAGGTAAAAGACAAGAGATGGCAGTACAGTAGAGGAAATTCATGTTTTGCTACTGTAGAGTGCTTTGTTGTACTTCTTCCTGTACGGAAGCAGGCTGTTAATATTCTGTTTGTTTTAAGACTTGTTTACTGAGAGTCTAATGAAGACAGTACAAGTGTCTTTGGAGGACTGGTTAGTTGACAAAGTGTTCCCAACACCAGCTCTCATTTATTGAGGGTGAAACAATTTTGAACCCTTTTACTTCAGTGTTTATTAGGATGCAAATGATTTTATCAGAAGGGTCTTCATTCGACCTTAGATACTAGAGTAGACTGTGTACTTGAAAGAGTGTGCTCGGCAATGACAAATCTTCCCCCCCCCCCACTTTTAATACCATAAGTACACCAGATTACTGGGGATCAACAAATTGGATTTTTAAGTAATACTCCTAGGTAAACTATTGATCAGGTAGTCTGCTTCGTCATATGTTGATGCAACAAGGTAAGCAATGCACGTACATCGTAGTATTGTGGGGCAATCGCGTAACCGTTGTTACAGTGGAAACAACAATGCAGACTGTGTATTGTTTTTCTTGTTGAGTTGCATGTCACTGTCAAATATATAGAAATACAGAGTGTTTCAGAACGTTGCTTTTATGGTAGATTTATGTCACCGACAACAATGTGAATTATACGTAGCAGTTTTTTAAAGAAACTCTATTCCAACTAATTTGCTTATTTTCCAAACTTTATATATAAATGCTGTACTGAACAAAAGAATATTCGTTTGCTCATGGCCTGCTATAGACGTACAGTTTGGTTAAGTATATCATAATAACATACACTTCATTGCATAGTTTCTCAGTTTTTGTTAAGTGTTGCCGTAAAACAAATTACGAGATCAGACGCAATAATCAGTTTTGAAGCAATGAGTGCTAAATATTATATGTGTGTCTTTGTTCTTGCCCTGTTATACGGGATGCAAATCGCATTTTTTCTGCGCCGCATTGTATTGTCAACTGTGGCCTGTTTGGCTGTACCCTATTTTTCCACACTTTCTCATAAACGGCACGATATTTGAAAAAAAATGTATTGAACATAAATTATGTGTTTTGATTTCGTGTACAACTCCTGTGTGAAACATTTTCATTCTAAAAATAATTCGAGATGTTATAAACGTAAATATATTTTCGTGTAAAACACCGGTTATTCTTGTCAGATTTTATTGAAAATTTGATTTTCTTTTTGGATTTTCGAAGAATCCTCAGTTATCAAATTTCACGAAAAGACGTCCATTAGGACCAGATTTTTTCCATGTGGACGGAAGGACGGACGGACAGACAGACAGACATGACAAAACTAAGAGTCGCTTTTGGCAATTTTGCGAACGCGCCTAAATATTGGAATGCAATCAATCAATCAATCAATCAATCAATCAATCACTACTCATAGACTTCAGAAACCCTAAGATTCAGATAGGAGTGAGGTCTATTATAATGTTTTTACTGACTTTTTTAAACTATTGAAATTAGTTAGTTTAATTAAAATGTGTGTAAATAAAACGTATAGTAAATTTACGGCCACATTTGCTATTCATAATGGTCTAAAACAAAGAATTTCTGGAGGCCATTTCTTCTCTGTTTTCCTCTAGAATATTTGATTCGAAGGCCCAAGCACAATAGGAGGCATTGAGACTGAGTACCACACATAAGCTTCTTGTTATGCTTTTGTTAATTTATTGGGCAAAGACAAAAGTACTGCAGAGAAAAATACAAAACTTTATTGGTCACTAGTCTGGAGGTTGGTATAGTAGTAAATGCTGGTGAAACTAAGTACATGTGCATGTGTCACCAACAGATGGCAGGGTAAACTTACAGCACACTGGTAGCTAAAGATTTCTCTCGCCTAACTGAAATATTACGGAAAGGCACTCACAAATTAAAATTGCATTAAGAAAGAAATTAATGCACGGAACAGCTGAGAAATGTAAGAAATTTTGATTCCAAAACCTGAAGGATAGAGATCGCTTGGAATACCTCTGTGGATGTAGCAGAATGTGTTAAAATGGACAGGGTGAAGTTAAGTTGGTTGCATTTGTGTGGTTTACGGTATGAACCTATGCCGAGCCCCTGTGGAAGCAACAAGAAACTGCGGGATCCGTAAACGTCGGGGAAATATATATAAGTTAACCAAGCGACTGTTAGCGTCAAGACGAGAAGTCGGAGCCGCTGAGTTAGTTACACATTCACTTCCAGCTGCTGCAGATAACCACAGATAGAGCTACAAAAATTGACGGAACTAGCGAGACATGGAACGAGTGACGCTGGTCAGTAGTTTTTATCTGTATACGAGACCAGGTATGACGGTGTTAGCTGAGGATAGCCTTAATAAAAGTCTCGGTGCTCTAAACTAAGACTCTGAAATCAGAATCACAAGGTGCTTACGCGATTCCAGATGCTGTATAATTGACTGTAGTCTGTAAACTTAATAGAACGCAGAAATACTGTCGTCTGGGATTTGACGCCATGTGCCCTGGTGTAAATTCAAATTTAGAGGACGTACCTACTCCATCTTTAGGGTACAAGAAATGCCGTTAAACTTCTACCAGACTGCGCGGTCTCATATTCCAGAAGGCAGCAGTGCTCTTCATAGTTATTGCCGTCACAACCCTGCATCTCACTTGAGAAACTCTACTGAACAGGGATGTGTTCACAGAAAAAGTTGGGAGGGTGTTATCACTCACCACTTTTACAAAGCGTGTAAAGAAAACAGGACATCTGCTCCACTAGGAAAGATAGGAATCCTAAAAGAACCAATCCTGTTACTTCCACCGTCTGTCACAACAGAAAATTCAATTTTCTTTTGTATCTTTTCATGACAACAGCCTGTCCACTCATGCCCTGCTATCTGGTGACAGACTAAGAAACTAATTAAACAAATGAAAGCCGCGGTAGTAAGTTAACAGTACCATAGAAATATCTGTTTTTGGATCAGAGAGGAAATGGACACGGCACAGGCGTGGCAGAATGTAGCTGCTCTAATCTTGTAGTCTTTTGAACCCAATATTATTAATGGGGAAAATGGGTGTGTTAAATTTCTTCCCCATAGAAACTGATTGAGATACAGCCGCACGGAGCGCTAGTGTCGTGAAGTGGCATTGTGATTGCGGCACAACTGTTTCCGCCTCCTCATCTTGCTTACTGCGGCTACTCTGTTGGCACCTAATCATGCAGTCTCTGGAGACTGTTTCACAATATTTATTTCAACGACTGCACAATAGCAATAAGACAATAGTTTATAAATGTACTATACTCCCCGTACATGTTTCGGCTTACAACGGCCATTTTCATTGAGGTGGCTATCAAAAGAAAGGCTTGTTATGCCTAATTATGTTAGAGATCTACAGCTAAAAGGCTAAAATACGTGTGTTAAATGAATTACATGGTACAATTTTTTGTAACCTGTAATGTATTAACATATGTATTTGAGCTCTATATCGGCACATCTCTAACATAATAGGCCATAACTACACCTTTCTTTGATAACTACCTCCCTGAAGATGGGTATTGTAGGCCTAAACATGTAGGAGGAGTGTTATTTATAAACTGGTGTCTTTTTGTTTTTGTGCACTTGTTGGAATAAATATTGTGAACTACTCCACTGCCTGGAACATGGATAATGTTAAATACTGGAGGCTTCTTCGCCGTTTGAAGCACAGCAGTTACAGATATACGGCCTGATTTAACGCTAAAATTTTTCACCTTGTCACGTAGTGTATTTGTGGGCTTGTTATGATTAACACAACAAACTTCGATTAGTTTCTGAGCATGTGTTACTGATTTTATCTGTGTAAACTATAAGTGGCGTGTTTTCCGTGATGTAGTAACTGAATTTTATACTATTACTTAGTACATCTTCTAATCTAAGATGGGTAACAGTGACTGGGAGACTTCAGTCTACAGGAAAGACGCACTAATGTGCAAAAGTAAGGGAAATTCTTATAATGTGTCATAGGCTTTAATTCCATGTTCAAAGTGAATTAGAAAACGCATATTCTGGAATTATGTATATCTGTCAACCTGCCAGTCCTTATGCACTTTTCGTCTTCAGAATTACTCAGTATATTTTGCAGTGTATTTAAAGTTAAATATTCAAGTCTATGGATCTACTGAAATTTGGCATTCAAGTTGCCTTCTTGAGCCACGTGTGTTTCAGTAAACAGGAAATACTCTGTAGTCAATATCATCATCATTACCATCATTGTCATCATCGTTAGCAACATCATGATCACTACCATCACCACAAGCACTAACTTTGTACGGATCCGTCGTGAAGACCTCTTCCTGTGAATCTTAAAGCGGTTCGGTCCCCTTAACTTCGCCAGTATGCTGAATAATGTAATTATGTCCAAACAATGGGCCTTGTGTAAGTATAGTGCAACGATTGAAACACCTGGAAATGGGCAGACAAGGAAATACCTTTATTCATTGAATATATTCAGCATCATGCCATACAATCTAAAATACTGACATTGTCCTTAACTAAATAAAATCAATATTTGGCAAATAATTAAAAATGTACACCTAGTGTATAAAAGTTCAATTATAGCAGGAACTGAAAAGTCTAATTAATGGCAATAGTACTTTGCAGTTTCTAAAGTACTAAGACCTTCAAATATTACAGTTTATTGGCCTAAGCCCCTTTGTTTCATCAATATTCATTTAATCCACAAAACAGGATCATTGAGCCTGCTTAATTATTGTCATATCCTATTCCACAGGACCTATTCTATAACTGATTCAAAGAAAGAAACAAGACAGTTACCTCCTAAAATGGTGTTACAGATCTTCATAAATAGCCGTGGTGCTGAAAATGGCAGCTGTTGGCATGTAAGGGCCAAGTGTTAGTCAGTTGTTTGCTGTTGTATTCATAAACCATCAGATTAAATCTCCGTCATGCGTATCACGAGGTCTGGCCGTTCACATGCAGACGGCCATGTCCATTGTTTCGATTGGACGACCAATCAAATTTCAATATTTGTACAGGGTTTGTATTCAGAATGTACATATCCGTTAGGTTACCACGTAGCAGCTGTGTAATTAAGGCACGTCACTGCAGTGTTGAAATTTACCTTTTTACTGTTAAACACAAATCGCACACAGCATCAAATTCGTAATTCGTTTCTGTCTGCTATATTTATTAGAACTGATGAACTCGAAAATTATGTTATTTGATTCCATATTGAATTAATAATTAGTGGCAAATATTAACAAAATAGGAGCAACGTATCTGTTCAAACATTTTGCAATTCAAAAATATTTTTTCGTGCTTAAAATTAAAATTTTTTACGTATATGATTAGAAAAGACGAATACGTGGAGAAAATATGATAACTGAAAATAATTTTACCAACCACTTGTGATTTGAATAACTAAACATGGAACAAGTTTGTAAAGCGAACTTTTACTTGTTTTGGTAGTCATGAAAACCTATGCCTATAAGGAGAAAAAAGATAATGATTGAAAGTAATTGTACTACTATCTCGCGATTTTCGTAACTACACGTTAGACGTGCTTGGAAGATGAAACGTACGCTTGATGCTTGCCACAAAAAGCTGTTTTTGTTTCGTGTGATACTACTACTACTGCTACTATTAATATACCACCACCATCACTGCCACCATCACCACCACCACCACCACCGCTGCCGCCGCCACCACCACCACCACTGCTGCCGCCGCCGCCGCCACCACCGCCGCCGCCGCCGCCGCCGCTGCTGCTGCTGCTGCCACTACCACCACCACTGCTGATACTACCAATACCATCACCAGTACGAACTCCTATTAAAACGTAAGATACTTGCTGTCCGGGCTGCGAAATTTCGCGAGTTTAATCGCACCTTCCAAGGAAATCACGCAATTTACCCCGAAGTAAGCCACGACCGCCTCCTTCGACATTATTTCTAGTATCATTCATCAATCTTACCATTGTTTGATAGTGTATAGTCTACACTTCGAGAAACTGGCATAATCATTAACTAAAACGAAATAAATAACAAGATGGATAAAAATTCTCTACTCTGTAATAAAATTCAGAAATGCGTTATTTGCGGTTTATTATTCTTAATTTTGCAACCTGCCTTTCAGCAAAATACAAAATATATTAAATTGTATAAGTAAAATTGACATTTTGTGAACACAAGATCGTATTTCAACAGACTCTTTGAAAAGGGTTACGGGGTGAACAGAAGATTTCATTTATGCACTTTTATACTGTAGACTTCGTAGTAGGTCAAATAGATCAAACTCGTACTGGCCAAGTGACGTTATGGAAAGATCCCCCGTGTCATATTTTGTGAGTACTTCACTAACAACTTTTGATATGAACGAGAAAGCCCATTTAGGGCCTTATCCAAAGTTTACTTTGTTATTCATCAGTTTGCCTGAAAATAGGTAGTGCCTGACAACGTTTATTGAGGGCCTCAAGTCATATTTAAAATATAATAGACCTACATTCTGAGGCCTTATACTACGTCACAGGCGATAAAAATTACTGCCATATGACGCGTTATTTGTACTGAGTAAAAATATATAACAACAGACGTTTAGAATATTTAGCCTATTGGGACTGGAAATTGTAATGTGTGGAAAACATACCGTTTGGTATTTTTACATTTTCCACATTGATCTTCATAATCTAATAAAAGTAGAAGACTTGCATAAGTGGGATGCATAGCAGGCATGATAAATAAGAAATACACTTCGAAGCTCGACCAGAACATCTGGAAGGAGAATAATACATGGGAGACCGGATTATGGAGGGAAGATTAGTAGTATTAAAGTGAACCATTAGGATGTGGGGATGGAGGGAGTAAAGTGAATTAATTTAATATACAAAACTGTGAAAAAGCTAATCAACATTTGGCTTTCACAAAGAAAGTGAGAAATTTTTAGGAAGTGATCGCGTATTGGTTGCTCATGGACGACTCTGCGCCATTGAATGAGTGAGCGAGAATATTGTCAGATATTTAAGAAATATTTGTGAAAGACTGGTTGAAAAAGCCATGAAACGAGACAAATTTCATACCTATTAGGTGCTAAGAGATCTTATGGCGGTAGACTGGAAACAGGTACAAATTTAAGTACCTAGTGATCAGGTGAAGTGGTGAGTTTTATTTTGACGGTTATGAGCCCTCTGTCATGACATAACAGATAATTATTTTGGGACTGCGTAAAAGAGAGCAGCATGGAGTTTGTTACAATTGCTGACTAACTACCTAAATGACTAACTGACTGACTGACTGACTGACTGACTGACTGACTGACTGAATGACTAACTCTTTAATGCAAATTTCCTCACAAGTTAATAAATTCACTTAACTAGTCGATAGATTCCCTTAATTTTGTGGAACCTGAAGACTCGTTACCGTATATAACAGCCTGCCACTGATCTCTGTTCTGTCCCAAATTAATCCACTCCACGCCTTCCTGCCATGTTTCTTGACGTAGCATTTTAATATTGTCTCCCATCTCGGCCTGTCTCCTAAGTAATCTCCCACCTTCAGGTTTTGGGAGCAGGAATTTGTATGCATTTGTCTCTCTCATACATGCGAGATTCCCCGCCCTGTCTATCCTCCTTGATCATCTTAACACTACGAGGTGGAGGAATGCAAAGTATAAAGTTCTTCGTAATATAATTTTGCGTATCATCTTCCTTCTTCGTTCTTCGAAGGTTTAAATTTCTCCTCAGAAAGCTGTTCTGGAACGAAATAATGAAGACAATCTTAGGAGGCGTCGTTACAGATGTGACAGACTACACGATTTCATATATTCCGGACGACAAAATCCTTCATAGGTACTGCGTGATATGAGGTTCTGACAGCGGTGTCGCTGCAGATTCAGTTAGTCTGGGATGTGGTTTGATTCTTCTTAATCATCACCGTTTAAAAAATTCTTGTGATTAGTCGTTTTTCGGCTGCTACTCCAAAATGTTCAACTTCAGCTGATTTCTGAAGCAGTGTGATGTAGAGGTAAAGCAATCCCTGTATAGACCTGACCAGGCCGTTATGGTTCCAGGAGGTTGAGGCTCCCAGATTTCAAGACAATCGGCACATGAAAGTGGTAAGGTTGTCAGTCCTCCGCACCAGCCGCCTTTACCCGCAGGAGATATTCCTTGTACTCATTTCTGTTAGAGGCTGAGTCGACACAGGGCCATAGTGCGACCGACAGGATTATGTCAATGAAAAATTCGAAAAGCAGCGTGGTGTGGGGTTTCTATTCCTCTGCAACACCCTACCCTGTCACTGAAGCTGCATAATGTGATTCATACTTCGCTACAGCTCCCATTGGTTCACTGGAGCTAGAAGGTTTAGGATTCTTACATCGCCACAGCATTCCGTCTTGTAACCGAAGCTGTATGACTTATGATCCATACATCGCTACAGCACCCTGTCCCCGTATTGCAGTTACCAAATTCTTTCCGGAAGGCAGTAACATAAATAAAGCCTTATTAAGTCTAAATTTGTTGTCCACACATTCTACTTGATGGTGTTTATTCAAAAAATAAACTAAGCGTTTCGAATCTGATGACGTCAGCCCCTGCCATCACTCCGTACACGCATTCGTAAACACACAACACAGTCCCGTCCATCAAGAATGCAAATCATGTCTACCGACCACATGCTGTATGTGCACATTTCCTTCACCCTCCCTTCCTCCCTACCGCTATCTTTTTACAGCATTCTTCTTTTGACTTGATTTCGGGTAATCCCCTAATCCTCTGCTGAGTAGAGGGCATTTCTGAGGGACGGGGAATTCGATTCATGACAACACATTGCTATGGGTTTCTGTGTGGGGTTGAAAATTCCTCTTGGTTGCAGGGTTTCTATTAAACTTGAAAAACTGTCAGACCTTTGTTTCGTTATCTCGCCCTGGGTTGGACTTATTTATGACAACTGAGTGCCATCATTGTAGAAATGTATTTTATCATTTTCGATTTTTCCAAAATGTTAATTCTCAGTCTGTCTTTAATATTTGGATAAGGTTTAGTTCAGAATTAACTGCAGTCCTTTTTAAAATCATACGAAATAGTTAAATGAGAACGAGGCATAAATAAGGATCCTTATGTTCCTTCATTTTTGTGGTATACAGAGGGAAAACAATTTCTGATGCCTTCCTGGGCACTTCGGTCTTATAATCTGTAGCATCTTGTAAACTGAATTTGTATTAATCAGTGAATACAACAGACATATTGCTGTTATGTATTTCTTCCGAAATCTCAACATGGAAAGGTTAAAAACATTCCATCATTATCAGAGCTTTTGACTGGTGGCTGTAATAATAATGCTGCCCATGTGGCAGGTAGTGGGCTTGAATCTTACTCGGGTTACCGGTTACATCGCGAGATTTTTTGCAGGACATTTTTTACTCTTTTCGGTTGAATTCCGGCGTATTAACTTAAAACAGACGACGACAGCCTCCTTCCAGATTTGTACTTACTTATCATTGATTATCGGGGCACGCGGTGATGCAGTTGGTTGAGGCACTGCGCTACAAGCTGGAAGATCGCGGGTTCGATTGGCGTAGTCCTGGCCGCACTATGTCCCTGGGGTCCACTCAGCCTCCTGAAAACCAGGAGTACTTCCTGGGGGTAAAGGCGGCCGGTGCGTAGGACTGACAATCTTACCACCTTTATGTGCCGATTGTCTGGAAATCTGGGAGTCTCAACCTCTTGGAACCCCAGGAGCCTGTCCAGGCCTGTAATGGGGTAGCTTTACCTTTACCTTCACCACTAATTATCATCTTTCCATTTTATGAAACCTGTTACGTCCTTGCTGATAACAGGTCGAATTTTTATATAAATTTTCCACTTTCGCCGTGAGTTTTAAACCTCTCGTCCATCTGATATGGCTTGCTCGACTGCCCGAATCATATTTGGTAAATACAAGTATAACTAATTATGATGCACGCCTTTGGTTACCATACGTGGGACTCTAAGAATTCATGCACCATGTTGAAATCTGTCTTAGTTTTGACGTCTACAGGATGGCGTGCTTCGTAAACAGATTTGCAAAGTATTATTTCTCCCTTTACCACAAAAAGGAAATAAAATATTTGTAACTAAGAATAAAGTTAGTAGTCACAAGTCATAAATACTTGAATGTGACTTTCTCTGTATGTTTGTTCGATCTGGTGTCCCTTCTACGTGGTACAAAGTGAATTTCCAATCGTTTCTATGTCCTTTGTTTTCAGTTGCCAAAGTACATCGAAAGGCCTGTAATGATATGCACTGGGGACTCTCTTTTGGTTCATCCCTTTAATTGTATATTCCAATCAGGGAGCGGCATGTCTTTGAAGTGACGCCAGATCTGTGCGACATCGCGTGGCGTAAGTTTCCTTCGTGCCGTAAACCTCCCACCCCCACTGCCACCACGCACACCCTCCCCAACATCAATTCAAACCTTGTCACATACGACATCATTCATTTGTGACGATTCTAAGTAATTCCTGTAGGCCGCTTTTATCTTTTGAAGTGATTGTGAAATTTACCGTTTATTTCTCTACATTATCTATACAGGCTGTATTGATACGGCCGGTCCTGGTGGCCGGGCAGTTCTTAGATAGCATGAGGTTAATGAGAATTTGTAAACGTGAATATGTGAATTCTAAAAGGTTTTGACGATGGTGTATAATATTGTGTGGTGATGGTTTTCTGGACTTTATCCATCGTCCTAAGAGTAAAATATTAAAATGAAAAAAATTAAAAATTCTTTTTTAATTTTGATTTTAATATTTTACTCTTCGGACGTTGGATAAAGTCCATAAAACCGTCACCACACAGTGAAAATGTGAGTTTTGAGCTTCTTAGGTCAGTGAGTGTGATGTTTAGGAATGTAATGCCATCTAATTTGGTTTATAATCAATACGATTTCGAAGGAACGTGCTGCCTGTAACAAGGCACAGTGAAGGAGACGTTCCCTCTTCTAGGATGTTAGCCGGTGTAAGCTGCTAGTTAGCTACCGGCGTGTTGGGAGAACGTGTCAGTGCCCACTTCAAGGGTCAAGCAGTTCTTGCGCTTATTCACCGTTGTAGATGGGACCGTCATGTTTCGCAATACGTTGTTAACCTGCTACCAGCCTACGCCTAGTAACATTCCAGAAGAGTGAATGCCTGAAATACACCGCGGCAGAAACCTGCAATGTCGCAAGTTGCAATGCAAACAAAGCAGAAGCTTTGCCGAAATGGTAGTACGTTTGTACACAACTGTACGGATTTACGCTGTAGAGCAGCATAATATTAGAACCCTGAAGACAGAAGCAGCGTATTCTTTGAAAACGTTTGTCACCAGGTAACAGATTAAGCGTGTCAAAAACACAAAGTCACAGTATCTAGTGACACAAGTAAATTACACTGGGAGCATTTGTCAGTATCCGTATTTCATATTTGAAAACATTTACGTATACATTATTATGTGGGCCCGCATTGTAAAATGTCTGGAGTTTTTAAATTGTTCTGTGTAGGCTATTCTGTCATTCGTATTAATGTAAAGTGTGTATATACATTGCGTATGCGTACATACATATGACCGATTGGCCTACACACACACACACACACACACACACACGTATTTTTATATTTGAAGCTCAAACACAAGTTTAACGATTTTTAGGTTGTCCTGTCGCTGTATTTTTGGATCTCATGCAGGCCCAGCTAATAATGTGTATTTAGTTGGTATAATAAATTGAAGGCAAGTTTAATGGTTTTCTGTAAATGGTTACATTGTAAAAGCAATTAGAATATTGACACGAAATAAAGGACTCGGTAAATTGCGTACTATTCATTCATTCGTTCATTCATTCATTTATTCATCGACATATATTCGTTCATTCATTAATTCGTTCACCCATATTCATTCATTCATTCATTCATTCATTCATTCATTCATTCATTCGCCCGTACCCGCGTGACATCAGATAGTTGCGCTGTTCGGTCCTTGAACGAGTTTATATTTACAGTTACATTTACCCCTTGCAATTAAGCACTGGCCTAAAGATTGCTGGTTTCTGGATTATGTCACAGTGGAGTCTGATATATGTGTGCTGATGTTTCGGAGGATCCAGCTGCCTCCATTGTCAAAGTACCCCTACATGATTTGTAATTCGTTATTCCCTCCTTTTACCCACTTATCTTCCGTTCTGTATTTTCTCGCCTGCACTTAACCTAAATAACTGTTCCTTGCTTTACCTTTTGTTCTCTTTCTGTCGAGTAGACGGATGGGTAATATTACAATGTATCTTACATTAAATAGTGTGTGAAACGAAACTTCGGGTTCTATAAAAAGAGGGAATTTCTTGACTAGTCGAACAACAACAATTCGACTGTTAGGTTTTCCAGAAGGACTGTGCTCGTTGTAGTGAGTTATCAGTGGGGTATTTGGTCATTAGCAGAATGAGGTAAGCAAATTCGTTGCGAAAATTCGTGTAATGTAAACTAGGCCTACACATTTGTACTACTATTTCATATCTTCACTTCGAACACAGTTTACCGTAATTGTGTAAAACTGAGGTTGATTTTTTTGCCTTTCTTCAGTAAACGAGAAATTACGTACAAATATATTTCTTCCTGTAGAAACATGTCTTTTGTGCTTTATTCTTTATTTTCTTCGTCTTCTTCTTCTTCTTCTTCTTCTTCTTCTTCTTCTTCTTCTTCTTCTTCTTCTTCTTCTTCTTCTTCTTCAAGTCTTCTCTTTCTTTGTATCCTACTCTTTGTGTTATACTATCCAGAGGCCTGCAGTGAAATTAGCAGGTGCAGTCAGTCCGATCATATTCCGCGGTGCAGCTGAAGACCCCTTCCGTGGATGATTGGCAGGTTGACACAATCACACATGCTAATTGTTTGATGGAAGCTGCAGTGTGCAACCTCACTGCCTAAGCAGTAGGTTTTTGTTCGTCAACCTAAAGACACTTGGTATTATAGAAAGAGTAGGCTTAGACTTTTAAGGTTCTTGTGGCAGTGACTAAGAAATTTGCTTTCCGAGGTATGAGGCAGTGTTTGGTCTGCCAGGCTGGGGCGTGAAGTTGGGGCACCATCTTTCTCTGAAATTTAGATAAATTTGCATGATACTACGCTGCGTCACAACCCAAAGCACAGTAATTTTACAGAAAGGTATTTGAGAACAACATGTTGGAGAGATTGTTTTAGCAAAAGAAAGTATAACTGGAAGGAAGAAAATTGAACATAAAGAAGCTTTAAATATTGTACCTTTAAACTATCAATTTCCCTGTTATTGCAGCTGTAAAATTTGTGAGATCTGACAAATTGCAAAATACTTTAACACACGTCCCCTTGGATTTTACGTTATGTGCTATAATGCATGAAGATGGTCGACGACGACAGAATCATGTAGCACGCATTGGCGGATTTAATACATTTGTTGTGTTTGACTGCACGAAATAAGTTACTACTAATTTGTCTAAATATCTGTCTACCTGTAGATAATTAGCCTAAATAGGACACAGTTTGACGTTATTCTGAAGAGTTGTAAATATAAACAAAAAGTCGTAGAAATAAACAGCAGAGGAAATATCTAAACATCATTCGACGTTTCAGTTTCATTCTTTGTCGAAAGCTCTTACACCAGCAGATAGCGTAAGTACTGAGTACATTTTCCTCCAGTAACTATTAAAATTAATTACTTGCATATTTTATGCTAGGCATACTGTTGTGAATTTGATCAATATTCAGTGAACGAATTACCGTCATCACAACTTATGTAGTGTCTTTTCTTGTTATAATTCAGGCTACATGTTTCGACTGCCTTTACAGTCATCATCAGGCCTTTCATACACAAAATTTAAAAGCTAAAATTATTAGTAAGTGAGTTACTAATAATTTTAGCTTTTAAATTTTGTGTATGAAAGGCCTGATGATGACTGTAAAGGCTGTCGAAACATGTAGCCTGAGTTATAATAAGAAAGACACGATATGAATTGTGGTGACGGTAATTCTTTTACGGAATACGTGCACACTCATCGAAATTTTGATTTCGTGACATTCCTCACAAGCTATAAATTCTATGTAAATTGTGGCT
The DNA here is from genome assembly GCA_013340265.1 of Coptotermes formosanus. Classification (NCBI taxonomy): domain Eukaryota; kingdom Metazoa; phylum Arthropoda; class Insecta; order Blattodea; family Rhinotermitidae; genus Coptotermes; species Coptotermes formosanus. The sequence continues at coordinate 2,125,243 of BLKM01000265.1, read as the reverse complement.
AGAGATGGGATTGTCAAACGATTTTTTTGAATTTTCAACTTGCAGCCCACTAGTTTACCTCAATTCCGATGAAGGAACGTGTTAATTTATTCTTCGCCTATCTATTCGTCTACTTGCTTACTCATCCAGTGAGTTCATCCATCAAACTTACTGCTGCTCGGTTCTTACACGTAAATACCCTTAAAACTTGAGTCCCGTACTTCTTACGCATAACGCTTGGGATGCAGCAGGGTTGGCGGGCGAGTTGCGGCGGACAGGTGGTCTAGCCTGTGGTGTTCTAATTCAGTTGATAAGTTGCATAGGATTTGAATAATCTATTCAGTTCCCAATTAGCCAGACAGTCGGTTGACAATGTATGTATTCAGTATGTATTACCCACAATTCAATAGAGGCCGCAGGCGAGTCGACAAGCCACCCCCACGTCCTCCCCAATGACTGGTAACCATTACGTCAGCATTTAAGGTAATCTGAAAATTTCTGTATAGTCTCTGTGCTTCAAGATATGAGGGGGTTGTGCATGTTAGTATGTTATGAATTCAATGGGTTGAAACCCCTGCTGTGGTAAAGGGAGCTGATACAGGGGTGGGTAGTGTGTTCCAGACCCTTATACTGCTGATTCTATCTCTGCAAAAGCAGGAAGTTATTTTAAGGGTATCAATTTCGAATTTCACCCTGACCAGTGGTTAATAATTCTAAAATTTTGTGATTTTCGTTGTTCTCTAAAAGCAAATGAAGACAGAATGCCTTCAAATTGGCTACTACCACTTCCAACCCCGTACATTTTGTCGCGCTATACTTGTCACCTTTATCATTCTTATCATCACCGCCTGTTCTTATGATGACTGTTAAGAATATGTCGTCCGTCTTTCTGTGGAAAGTCAATGACAGCGCCTCATGCTGTTCGTATTGACGGACCAGTGAATTCGAATATCAGGCAGCCTTCCCAAATGTTAAGACGTTTATTTTGATTACTGTCATCTGGTGTAGAGAAAATGTGCTAAAATGGTCTGTTAGCGACACCACTTCGGGCTGTTCACATATAATGCGTTGAATTGAAATGTTGCTGCTTCCTTATACTTGACTGACTCGTTAGTTAGTTATTTTGGTACATAGTTTACATATCGTCGAATCGTAAAATGATGATAAATTTTTAATTTGGATATGTGTAAGAGGAAGCCTTCATTCCCCATTTAACATCATTTGCCTTCCGGGACTGATAAAAGGCGTGAAAGACTTCAGTGATAATATCTGATCACGGGGCTTAGATTTAAATTCGGAATACCCGAATAAACCATTCCTTGGCAGCGGGGACTTTTAATGCCACCAGTACTCTGGCTGACATTATAAAGAAGAGGAATCAAAAATGCGGGTAATTTAAAATGATTTTATTACGTCAATATGAACAGTAATTTATGACACTTTTTGAAGGAAATTGTAGCATATCTGTCTGGAATAATATTAAATTTTTGTGTACATGTTCAATTTGGTATTCAGCGAAACTCGGAGTTCTGCAAATTGCCACACCCCCACTCGAAAACTTAACACTGGTTTCTTTCTCTTCGTTTATCTGCTTAGCAGACGCTGAATTTTCTCCTGGCCTCACCTTTCTTTTCTTCATTTGGTGAACATGAACCAGTTTATGAATTTGGAATCCATCCTGCAGTCTGTCGGCTTAATCCGTTACCAGCCGTCATTTGCATGGCGCTGATGTCAGTGCTGTCGTTATTGAGGCTAGTGGTTCATCGCATCGGCGATCATTTTCGCCTTCAGTCAAGAATTGAGTTCTTGAAACATAGCCCTTGCCCCTTTGATTTTGGTCTGTTGAGTGCCTTTTGAACAATGATCAAATGTTTAGGGCAGCCACCTGTGGCAAAAATAACATAATTTCTTGGTCCATTTCACGGTTTTTCTGCTGCTTGAATAATACGCACCATTTGGTCTGCTCTATCCACGCCTCGCATAAATGTGTTATAGGCTTCAGTTATTTCTGACTTCATTTTTCCCCGTCTCGCATTTTTCTTCCTTCCTGCACAATCTTTACTGTGAGGATGGTTGAAATAAGCTTTACGTCCGACTTATTTTGCCATAATTTTACCAAAACTTGAGATTCACGTAAGTGGGTTCCTTGTTTTTCAAATATGCTATGTTTCTCCTTATTGTCTTTTACTTAAAGTAACGTTGAAGCACTTACTACTCACGAGGTAAATATCAGGTAATGGACCAATGTCTTTGCCCCGCCTCCCCCCCCCCGTGCTCCCCTGATATCAAACCGGTGGATTTCTTACTGCGGAGGTGAGTGAAGGATTATGTTTGTGGAACATATGTGGGTGAATCTGCAGACCTTCGGGCAAGTAAATCGAAGCAATCAGAAGTGTGGTGGAAGGAATGTTGACCTGTACACGGGCAAAAGTGGACGAGCGGATTGATGTGATGAGGACCACTACGGATTCCGATGTTGAGGTGTACTGAAGCAAACATAAACGTGTTAGGTAAGGGACAATGCACAAAAGCATGCATACTTCTGTGTTTTTTGTTATCGTGTAATACATTTTTAAAAATACTAGTGTGACTGTTGTGGACACCCGTGTAAGAGATTTAGTGTCCTGAATAGTATTTCGTTTAGGTACAGATATTTCGCGAACCAGTGTTCTGTCATTAAGTTACAAGAGCAGTCAAAACACAGCCAAATGTAATGATTGTGTTTGAAAGAGCTAAAACGCGTTTTATCAGTTGATGCTGTACGAACACTGTACACGCTGCTCGCTAAAACAGCTGGATCATATTACAGGTTAGACATTCATTCGCCTATAGAGAGATTTCTCAGTCATATATGACGTCGTCGCGAGGCAGGAGCTAGCAAAGTGACCACGTGTCTCATGACGACAAAAGGTGTCATTGCCAGGCAACTGGGCGAATGTCTCCAAGTTACATTGCATCCGCGTCAGGGAAACAGGTGACAAGCGAACAGACTAACCGCTCTTGCAGGTCGTTTTCTTTTGTTTTCTAACATTTAAACTCTTTGTAATATCAGCAATCTGACCGGTGGTATAAATATTTGTGATTAATTAATTTTTAACGTATTTAACCGCCAAGGTATTTTGTAATGACTGGGAAGATAGGAGGGATGCAGAAAAAAACAGTCGAAGCCAATTTTAACTTAATATTTTGTTCAAAAACTTGTCTCGCTCATCTGAGAAAAAATTACAAATCTTCAATACGAATACTTTTTGCTTTAGAAATCTCATTTAGACACGTGAACAACGTGTCAAAGGTCGAGGAATCGAGGTTAGATTTTTAGCAGGGGCAGTAAATTTGTGTTCCTCACAGCCATCAAACTCCGTGCAGCAACTTATCGGCAGCTCTCGTAACGGGAACTGGGTGTTAAACTGGTAGCTTATCGCCATGCAGCGCCGAGATTAAGAGTGTGTGACATTTATTTATTTACGGATTACTGAATGAAGTTGTCAGTAGCTCACATTATATGGCGTGAAATATTGAAATGATCAGCGAATAATGAATTGGAGATAATACGGCAGGAAGCGGTCGTGGCCTCATTGACAATACTTGTTTTGTTTCCTAGTTTCGTTCTTTGGGTGTCTGTGTGTCACACGCACTAACAGATATGTACTGACCAAGAGACTTTTCTTAAGCAGTTTTGTATTTAATGCTGTAGAATAATTTGTATAAATCTTTTGCATCATTCATTCTCAGAGTAAGCACTTAAAGGCTTCACTGATGTGACGATACTTTGGAAAATCCAGCGTAATTTCTTCCTAAAATCCACTGCGACACACGAACGGACTTGCCATACCAACTTAAATACCGCTTTAATTTTGCCTATTCAATTTTTATGAAGTACACTCACACCTTGCGCCTTGGCAATATTCCTTTTCCACTTGTCAGGACCTCTGTTGCATGTCATAACCTAAATAGTAGCACATGCAATGCTCCTTCTATCCATTTTCCATAGACATATAGATGTTCCAATACAGTCACTCGCAAATAAACCGTAAAATACACCTCAGAACCATTACATAAGGCTTCAAACGCAATTAAATAACGATGTTTGAAGCCTAATGCAAATTAAGCCGATTGTTTTTAAGACTGAGTAAATGCAGTAGGGTGTTAACTGGCTGAAATGATAACGTATTGCACCTTCTTATTGGTTGATACGAAGACTGACAAGTTGTTTCATACACGCGCCTTTGGATACTTGACTGTTTTATACGTTCTGATTTTGATCTCCTAGAAACAGCCATTATTTATTACCTTTGGTAATAATCTGCCATACAGTTTTGTAGAAATTACCGTGCAGAGTACACTGCCTTGTGGAACTCAGTTGCGAACAAGAATGGAAACGGCGGTGGACTTCAGCGATTTCAGTTAATCTTAAGGAAATAATGTGTTCGGCTGTAGGCCGAATTCGACTGACTGACTGACCGACCGACCGACCGACCGACTGACTGACTGATGGCGAGAAAAAATGTCACATTCCTTAAAGAGCAGAGGATTTCGAAGTCAGCTAGACAACCTCTAGCTTCTCGGGAAGATTCTACTGCGAGTAGTTGCTAAATAATTATAACTTGTTCGCCGTGCAGGGCCTAGGTCTGAGGGCCCGGCGGATATTTCAGCAGTCGTCGTCATCGTCGTGATTGCAACCTTGCATACGATGGAAGCCACATGAAGAGATTGACATGTTTGTTAACGGCTGAAATCCACATTCCGTAGGAGGTTGGTAGCAATTATGACGACCTGCCATCAAAGCACTGAAATAACATCAGATTAGCTCCATAGATAATTAGGCGCGGATGAGGGTGATAGTTTGTGTCAACGCAACATTCCTGGGTGCCTTGTGGGGAGCCAGCTCTTCAAATTGTACGTACAACATTTGTAAGTAAATGCAGAAAGCGGCTTTGTACTGCTATACCTGATATTCGTCCGTCAGTTGTCAGTCAGTCTTTCATAGCGTCTGTCAATCAGTGAATACCTGAAAACCATTCCGTCAGTTGGACATTAATTCTGTGACTAGGTTAGTCAAGTAATCAGTTTTCGTTTCGCAGTCCTTACCTCTTTTACCCACTCACAGTAGGTGTCGAGGTTTTTGCTTTTCACTTGATCACACTCAGACACACACCACAGTCGGTAGGACTCCTCTGGACGAGGGATCGGCCAGTCGCTGAGACTTCTACCTGACCATACAAAAGCTCACAAGAGACACATCCATGCCTCCGGTGGGATTCGAACCCACGATCCCAGCAAGGGCTCTGCCGCAGACCTACGTCTTAGACCGCGCGGCCATAGTCAGTCAGTGACTCAGCTAATTAGTCATGCTGTTAGTTTGCGAGTCGGCTCGCAGGGGTTCAGTTGACTAGTCTTTCTCTCAGTCAACCAGTATTAATGGTACTCGGTCAAATACCTGTTTAATTACTAAGGCAGTCAGTCTGAGTATTTAGGCAGTTTCCGATGCGGCGAAACAGCAGTTCATCCATCCAGACTGTCTGAAGGCTGCACGGGCTACCCATGTCTAGTTGAGGCTTTCAGTCAGTCATTTTTTACACAAATGGGCCGGTTATTTTGATTATGTCATTCTTAGTTAAGTGTTAAGTGGGTCCCTGTCACCACGGCATGGCGCGTCCTCAGGTTGCGGGTGGAGGAATGGCCTCCAGTTACAGAGGGTAGCAGCGAATACATTGAATAAGCAGTCGCGGACAGCCAACAAGGGGTGGTCCTCCAGGCGGGGGTTGGACGGGGTGCTAACAACTCCTCACCTAAAAAATTACGTGGTTACGAAACAGCCTACAAAGCCTCGGACCTGGACCGATTCTTTGGTACGACCCCAGTTACGGAACTGGATTGAGCTGGCTCGGGATAGGGACAGGTGGCGGGCTCTTGCGAATGTGATAATGAACCTCCGGGTTCCATAAAATGGGGGGAATTTCTTGACTAGCTGAGAAACTGTTAGCTTCTCGACAATGCCTCTGCTCCATGTAGTTAGTTAGTTAGTTAGTTAGTTAGTTAGTTAGTTAGTTAGTTAGTTAGTTAGTTAGTTAGTTAGTTAGTTAGTTAGTTAGTCAGTCAGTCAGTCAGTCATTCTTAAAATTTCGTCATATTTGCCCGTGACAACATTCCGGAAACACAGAAATCCATATCTGTTTTGCGAACAACGTGTACCCCTCTCCTCATTCTTAGGTTACTGCAGTCTGGTCATGTGCAAAACTAATTTTCATGGCACGAAAGCAGGCCACCTGCCAATACTGCAGACACGAACACTGTCGCGTTGACGTTCATGAACATATTTAAATGGGGAAAGGCTGCCATTGTCGCACCTCTAAATTACACACGAAGTTGACATTAACCTTATTTAGGGTGTCATGAACATGACAGGTACGTCTGGGCACAGGGGCGTGGGCCTCAGTGTGTCGTGAATCTAAACACTACAACTGTTTTACTGTACTTCCAGCTATGAGCAAATTGTTATGATTTTGGTTACAGGGCAAATGTTTGTACATGTGAGGGTTTTTACACAGGCTTCAACGAAATAGCATTCAATGGAGTTTTGTCTTCTAGTATGTATCAGTGGGAACTGCGGAAGGAATAAATAACTTGGTCGATTATATCGTACATGGAACGACAGTATTAACCCTTTAAAGACGAAGCGTATCTGTTTTATATAAGGACTCAGCGCGTACCGCGCTGTAAACTCTCTCCACTTCGGTTATAAAAACCAATCTCTTAATGTTTTATAAGGCAAAAGTTGCTGTTTGTTCTGAGATCCGTACAAAACACATAAACGCAATGTGGGCACCGCGTAGAATTTTTTAATGTTAAACCTGGTGGTACGTAAAGTTACCGCTAGGCTTTAAAAGGTTAAAATACATCGTTAACCGAGTGTGACGTAAATGTATGTGGACTAAATTCAGTACAGTCACTGTATGCTCTACTGGAGAGTTCTTGAAATACGGTAATTCGCCTTTGGGTTCCACAAAAGGTGGAGAATTTCTTGCCGTACCCAACAAATGTAAACTTCTCAAGCAGGATCCTGAGCACCACTGAGTAAAATATAAAGGTGACAGTTGTTCAATTCAAGAGATTGTCAGGGGTCTTTCTTGTTAACAATACACTGAGCTTGACCCATGGGTTCATACAGCCTTTCATCCGATTTTTATCAAGCCCGCTGAAATTTTAAAAGAAAGGTCTAACCGTTCCCCTCTCTAGCTATGATTTCAGCAGATGACGCTTCCGTTAATGAATTCATATACAGCGTGTCTTTTAAAGAACACCGTGAAATCACAGATTCACTGAATATGCAAGCGATGATCTTTAAACTTTCTTGAAAGACAGCTTGATAGAATCACCCGTCTTGCAAATTACAGGATTTACCGACAGAGATCGAGGCTGTAATGCCGATCGCCAGAATAGTGAGTCTCGATTGTTTCAAAACGCCACATTGCTTTCGGCGATCACTATCACATGGCTTACGTATTCGTAGCGATAAAGTTGCCTTCAGAACTGGCGACAGAATATTCACAGAAAATCAGCTCTTAGTCTGTGTGTAGATGGGTACTAAAGTTCCCTTTGTTGGGAATAAGATTAGAACACCTTAAAGTGGTTCTTCACTCTTACCTAGTGCCAAAGTTAAGAATGTGTGGAGCTTCCCTTATGCACCACACATACGCCTGCATGCTATGGTGTGTAGGTACTGAATGACGCTACTCTTCGTAACAGGCCGTTCCTTGAACAACTGAGTAGTAATGGTTCAGTGAATTCATTTCGTCCCACATTTGTGGTTTATATATTTTTTTGGAAGTCGCAAATTCCACCAGGAATCGATATTCTGGATTCAGTCGATTATCAGTATATGCCACTAGCCTGTACATGTGGTCACTTTGCATCGCATTTTATCATGGATTATTCGAAGTGTAGAGAAATTTGAAACATCATGTTGAAATATGTTTGAGATTTTTCCAAATTGTTTGTGTTCTGACCTCAAAATGAAATACTATCCTTTCCATACTTCACGTACCTTTCATCACAAATGGGAAAATAATGTAAAAATGTTTTATACAAAAATCTGATTTACCTCTCATTGCCATTTTTATCACTCAACAAAAATGCCACTATAATAGTGATTTTACATATATTACAGGCTATATATGTATATATACGTATATAAAGTCACCATTAAGCCAGTGTTGAATTATTCAGAAAACTGTATTGATTTGTTGTCCTGATATCCACAACGATGAATCACTCCAACCCCTGTCGCCATCATCCCCTATAACACCACTCCTACCCTCTCTGCAACACAACAAAATATCCGCTTCAAATGTCACCTCCCATTCCAAGCCATTAAAATTACAGACCCATTACTGTCAGTAGCATTAATTTATACTGTTATAATCTTATCATGTGAACCGACCATTCTGTAGGAGGAGGTCGACTTGTTATCAGATCATCTCGTTTGAGTTCTTGATTCGATTGATTGCATTCTGCTGTGATAATGCAGGACATTATGGGTTTCAGGCGTACATAAACATGTGGCTACCCTGTTTCCCCTTCCGACTGTCATAACATGGGATTCTTTGCTGTTCGTGTTTCATTTTCATGTTACACCAAAGGAATTATTGTAATTAAGCAGCTGCACACGACTGACTAGCGAAGTAACGAAGTAACGTACTGGATAACTTACAGAAACAATCGAAGTAAGTCACAAAAAATATATTAAATATGTTATAAGCCTGCTAACAAAATCTGATCTGTTACCCTAGCATTCTAAGGAATTCATGAATAAACATAGAGATCAAAATATTTTTAAAAAATCAGACAATGTCACGGCGAGTGGAGTAGGCTCAGGTACGTGTCCAGTATTGGAGACTGGTGTAAGTGGCCTTGAACCTTCGGGTTTTGCTACAAAAGGGTTTCTTAATTAGTAAGATGGATCATAATAAAGTAGATTGTGAGGGTGGGAAGTGGATGGAACTACATCACGGGTCATGTCTAATGAAAGGTTTAATATTAGCAGTGACGAACCTTGATTTCTGCTACCGGAGATGTAGTCGACTGATCGCTCAAACAGCCTATTATTAATAAAAATATTCGTGTAAAAACGGTGTTCTATGAGTAAAGGGCCTTCTCAGACGTCGAATTTTTAACAGAATCTAGAGTAGTAAAAACAGCAGTGTGCGTGGTTGCCTCCCAACGCTGTAATTTGAATGAATAGTCCATCAAATTCGGTACAAGGGAATCTGATTGCACATGAATGAGACAGGGGACTGAAATACAAGACAGTGTGTGTCTTTAACACTGATGTCTCACCCTCTGCCCCAAAGAAGGAGTTTCACGGCGGCTGTGATGATTTCACTTTATTGAGCCGTCTAGGAAATGGCGTGCATTTGGGCTAACTGAACTATCTTTATTGTGGAAATAAATGGAGCCCTGGCCTATTGTGAGACCGTATATAATTACACATTCCACTTCGGTGAATGACGAATGTCCCCGCAAGTACAGTCATAGGCAGAAGTGCGTAAATTTAGAAAGACAGTTACGCTACATTTAACCCTTTAAAGACGAAGCGTATCTGTTTTATATAAGGACTCAGTGCGTACCGCGCTGTGAACAATCTCCACTTCGGTTATAAAAACCGATCTCTTAATGTATTATAAGACAAAAGTTGCTGTTTGTTCTGAGATCCGTACAAAACACATAAACGCAATGTGGGCACCACGTAGAATTTTTTAATGTTAAACCTGGTGGTACGTAAAGTTACCGCTAGGCTTTAAGGGGTTAATGGCTACATTGCCATTTCTCACTATTGAATCACCAGGTCCGTGTGCTCGAATGCCTTATGCATTTAATACCTGATGGTCACTGAATGAGTTAGAGAGCAGTTTGTTTACTTAGTAGGCAGGCAAATGTTAATTTCCTTGTTAGTTCTAGGTTTTAGTCAACCAGCCAGCCAGGTAACCAACAATTTAGCCAGTTCAACTAGCACTCAGCCATCTAGTCAATTACCTAGTTTCATAACAGCTATGCTAGTTACATACACAATTCATTTTTGAGTTATACGTTGGGATAGTAAGGTGGTTGTTTATCCAGTCGGCTACAGTACGCAGTGTATCTCCGTTCCATTACAGCTGATGAAGGCGTCTTACACTGGTTTGCTGTCTGTTTCAATTCAGGCGTCACGACGCTGCAAGGTGCTAATGTTTGTTGTCATGACAACGCGCTAGAGAAAGCAAACACGTGGGATATAGACAGGATAAACTTCTGTGTTTCTACTTGCTTGTAGACCAAATTATTCTGTCGTTATGTCCGCCCCATGAACAGATGCGTGTCACTGCACGCAAACACACTAACTGATTTTGCATGCTACAGCGTCGGATCGCCTAGAGACTGCCATAGTTCTTGCGTCATATCCGTTGGTAACGATATTAATTGTTATTGTTTTACATATTATTATTATTATTATTATTATTATTATTGACACCGTAACACAGAATATGCTCTCCATGAATCTGGATGAAACTCTGTCCGTAAGGGTTCTATCTTACGAACAACGCATTTGAGAAGAAAAGAAGTGCTACATTAGTATCTTCAACATGTGTATTATTACTCTTATTATTATTATTATTATTATTATTACTATTATTATTATATGAATTATGATTTGAAGTATTTAGGTAAACGTGTGTTTCAGTTTTATTTTATTAATTGTTTCGTTGTGTTGTTCGTTTGTGTTTATTTGTGTAATTTGCGTTGTAAAATTTTGTGTTAGTTTTGTAATTGGCCATTGTGCTGTTCAACTAGCACTCTAATAAGTGAGAATCGAATTATTATTATTATTATTATTATTATTATTATTATTATTATTATTATTATTATTATTATTATTATTATTACCAGTCTCAGTTCGTTACTGAAGTCAAAATGCCTTTTACTTGCGCTAATGTATATTCCAATATTTTTTTAAAATGTCCTGCTCCGTGACTACGTAATGTTGTACTTACTTATCTGTTTATTGGTTGAGTCAGACTGTACGGGAGGCCGCAAGCATCGACTTTCTTTACAGTACGCTGCCTTGGTGCCTAACTTTTCAAACAATATTATTCAGTAACTAATCCCCCATCTAGATCAATATTTACAGGTCTCAAACCGTTCCACCAAGTTTTTTTTTTTACCTCAGTGTCTTTATCATTGAATTTTCAACACAGTGATTCGCTTCCTTATCATGGTTTGTAAACTTGTTATCACCTCCTTTTTACCATTTGGTGTGCTTCGTGATATTGTTAATAAATTTCCAGTTCGTGCACGTCATTTATCTTGTTAGTTCCTTTATGCGATTCTAAAAGTGACCAAACTCACCCAGATTATTAGCTCAACCGTAAGGAATCCATGTACAAGACTACAGAAGGTACAGAACCACGCCCTGTGGAGCTACTGTTTCTTATCTCCATGTGTTCCTAAGTTTTCACTTATAAAACAATGGTGGAGCATACATTTTTCCGTGCATTCAAACACGTCCGTTAGTTACAAGAAGAGTCAATCATATAAACCCTCCAGTTCTTATTCTAAATACCAAGAAAACTTCGAAATATGCTACCAGGTATATTGGAGCGCATTTATATCGAAGACCTATCCACATTATTAACTGCACCCTCACCTTATCCTACACTCACACCCGTCTTAGCTCTCCCAAAACAATTGGAATCTCGAGTTTGGGTCTTACGCAGCGGTGCAGTTGAAGTCTCCGTTTTTATTGGATATGGTGTTGTGTCAATGGGTGATCGATGCATGATGTTTCGATCGTAGTTGAATATCAGACGGCGAAATTAAGAAGCTGAAGATTTCTTCTACGGACATTCTGCTCTTTAACGTGAAACCACTAAGCTGTCTCGAAACGCCGTGAACCAATCACCCAGCCACACGATACCATAGACCGGAATAATGGAGGCTTCAGCTGGAATCACCATAATAACATAGGCTAAATACTGGTCCTGCAAGCTAAATACTTGTCCTGCAAGGTAAATACGGGTCCTGCAAGCTAAATACTGGTCCTGCAAGCTAAATGCGTGTCGTGCAACGTAAATGCGGGTCCTGCAAGCTAAATGCTGGTTCTGCAAGCTAAATACCGGTCCTGCAAGTTAGATACGGGTCCTGCAAGCTAAATACGGTTCCTGCAAGCTAAATACGGGTCCTGCAAGCTAAATACTGCTCCTGGAAGCTAAATACGGGTCCTGCAAGCTAAATACTGCTCTTGGAAGCTAAATACGGGTCCTGCAAGCTAAATATGGGTCCTGCAAGCTAAATACTGGTCCTGCAAGCTAAATACTGGTCCTGCAAGATTTCTCCAAATCACATTCTCCTTAAATTTTCTTTCAAATAATTAAGAAAATTACTAGTAAATCTGCAGCACCAACCCAAACGTCGTCCACCCCAAACATGTCATAAGCATTAAGAAACACAACAAATGCCTATTTTGCTGGCATAATTCTCCACAATTCCAAAACCCAATTTCCATACCCCTACCACACTGCTGTAGATCATGTTTTTGTGTGGACGGTAGGCTCAGTACTGTACCTACCGTGCGCTCAAAAACATCCGACTCCTAAAGCATAAAAACAAAGATCTGCGAGCGAACTGCATACCAACTAACAGTTTTTATACACATTTTATAACAAAATATTGTCATTCTGATTGTGTAATTTTACCTTTTGAGCGTGTCCCTAATGATGATCCCAATAGGGATGGAAACATGTTGGAACCAAGTATGGTAATGTAAGAACATATTGAATAATAACAGTGCGTTAGTTGGTATGTCCATCTTCATCTGGAGGGATAAAGAACAGGCACGACGCCTAATACTTCACAGCTCATGATGATGATGATGATGATGATGATGATGATGATGATGATGATGATAGTTGGTATGTATTTGTACTTCATAACTGTGCACGGCATGAATAATGTAAACTTCTGACACTGTCGTTCTGTTAGAATTGCGGGTCTAAATTCTTGGCTAATTAAAAATAAACATTAAAAATGTTCCTTCTCACGTCTCACGCATGCACACACACACACACACACACACACACACACAGAGTAAATGTATTCCATACAGCATATTTACAATCGATACGAACGTAATCCATTCATTTGATTTGCGCCTAGCCTAATATATTGCATAGTCAAATTGTTCTCCGGCTTCTCTGGCTGTGCCTGTTTCTTGAACTAATCTCTGTACCGCAAGATATTCAGTTGCTTGCGGATATCTCGAAAGTGGCAAGATATCGTCAGTGTACGTTGGTATTCAACTAAAGTATCTCTTTGTTTTAGTTCAATTATAATCATAAGCGGAATGTATCGCCAAACAGTAGTAAAATTTCCTGGTACAGTTTTTCAACATGAAGCAGAGTTGTTCCGGGAAGACAGACGGACGGACAGACATGACGAATCTCATAGTCGCATTTTTCCATTTACTTTATGAACGCGCCTAAAACTGTGTGTCTGAAGCGTAAACTGGCGGTAAATTTACCGGACAATTGCTTGGCCGAACGGAAGCAGAAGGGGGTCAACTTCGTAACCCCCCACCACCGTTCCAACGGTGTGTAATTACTGATATATGCAGACATCAATCTGGAAGTGTCAGGTTCGATAAATCACTGCTGCTCTGTGCCTGGCACTGACGCAAACACGGGAACAGTTTAACCACAAACAAAAACGTATGGAACGAAAATATTGTTATACAAATACATTAAAGGTACTTGGATTTCTATTGGAAATTCACGTTTCATGTTAGCGGATATGTTCTATGCTGTTACATAGTCGTTCCTAATATTCAGCATCGAGTGGAAATGTAACGTAACCCCTATGAACACGGCTTACAAATACATCATACTGACACAACAGGAGAACCTCGATATGTGATATCGATTTGTGATGGAATTCAATGAAAGAAATTTTTGGCTGTTAGCAGGGGTGTAAATATTGTTGATATTAATGCAATTTCAAGACATGTACAACTTATTAAATTTATCTCTTGATTTAGTAAACAAAAATCATCAGCCCAATAGATTAATCATAATGAATTTCAGTATATGAGTATTGTTAGTTGCTGTTAACTGAGAAATAAGAGATCGGTTCCCCTCAGTCGAAAACATTTTTTTTTATTTTACGCCACATTCAGACTCGTCCACCCCCAACGGCCAGTCCAGAGAATAACGTTGGCCAAGCGGTTCTAACCTGAAGACACGGAATAATCACAAGAGCATTTATGTTCGGGATGCGTAGAACTTCCTAGTCCTTCTTCCGTAGACTGTATGCGCTTGGAAGTGCAGTGCTTGGTCTTCTCCCACTAAACGGACAGGACGGTTTAGCATTACGAGAAATGCACTGTACTTTTGATGACTCTCTCAACATCTCTGCTTTGCGCTTGGAATTGAATTACATGTACGCATATCTCTGCTGTCCAACAACAACAGTATGATTTCCATAACCCGTGTATTTGCATTGTAATTCTAAATGACAATTATGCAGACGTATTTCAGTCAGAGCACTCTTGAAGTTTCTTGAATTTGTGGAAGTTTATAGTTTGAGACTCATTGAATTTGACGCATCATTGCTTGATTCATCGTATCCTGAGTTACTGTAAAGTAGTCATAGGGAGAACCTAGTGAAAATGGAACGTAATTGTTCGTGTTATGGTGGAATATGGGCAGAGACGCTTTATAAAAACGGATATGTCGGAAAGTGAAATATTCTAGTAAAATGAATTTAAAATGCGACCTTAATAAGACTCATCTAATGATATTCAAAGGAAGAGGAAAACTAAAAAACAGAGAATGCTGGTATATGCATGGTCAAAGATCGGCAGTAGTAAAAGAATTTATTTATTTATTTATTTATTTGTTTAGGGCTAAATGTAAAATTTTCGGGAGAAAAAGGAAGGGCAGAACTGCAAGACAAACAAACATTAAGAGCAACTGACAATAGTTTGATTAGAATAACGAATGTGAATGTAAAAGTTTCGGAAAGTGTATGTGAAATGATTTGTGTGTCGAGGATGTTACATGGGGTTGAAATGCAGTGTGTGAAAGGGGATGGGAAATTATTGATGAAATTCAGGAAAGATTTTATAAGGGAGCCATAAAGAGCCCAACGATCACAGCAAAGGGAACAGCAGAATGGGAACCTGGCAGAGACAGTAGTGAGGCAGGATGCTTTGTAGTGTAGTAAAATACTGGTGCAGGATTATGTTAATGGAACAGGATAAATTGTTAAAATGCTGTTACGAGTGGCAGGAAGGAAACCTGAAATGTGAAAGCTGGGCAACCCCCCAAGTGATGAACTGTACAAAATTAGTTTGGGATACGTTTGGTTAGACAGACAGACAAGGGATTCGAAAAATATTTGTCAAATAATAAAAACTACGTGTGACGATACTCAAAGCCAATTAAGAATAGGAAAATAGAAAAAAGAAGTCTCTAGTCTCATACTGGAATATGAAATAAGAGTGGAGGGGAGACCTTTATGCAGATCGGTGTATTTTGAATGAGAGAAGTGGGTGCGCATGGCGTCGATTGGGAAGTTGGAAACTTTAAGGTCTAAGGAAAGATGTAGAAAAAGTAAGATGCCCCCTATGTAACAGAGAAGAGAATGTGATAAATATATTACTAAAATGTAAGTAGAACAGAGATGTAGAAAAACAATTCTTGTATGATAAATGGCTATACATAAATGAAAAAATAGCACGTAAGAAAAAATCAGTTGTAAAAGTCACAGAATTTAAAAGTGTATGTAAATTTTGTACAAATTAAAATACAAATGAGAAAACGAGGTGAAGAAACGGTGAAGGTTTAGAGAATATGCAGGAAGAGCAATTATAGACAGAAATGCTTTATTATGATAAGAAACTTAGATGAGATTGTGACCTGCTGGGACATAGTAAGTAGTATAGACACCCTTTAACCTTTAGTAAGGAAGTAATGGATGTGTAGTGGAAGAAGCCCGGTGCTACCAATTACATGCATGGATGTATACGAAACCCAGCTAACATGGGCCTTATTTTATTTTATTTTATTTTATTTGAAACTAATCCAGATGCTTATAATTTATTTGTATGTGAAAGACGTCAGTGTTATCTTACCATCTCGCCTGTGGACTCACAACTGGAATCCTGACTTGAATCTCTCCTACAAGAATCCTGTAAGCATTTCTCATACATATCGAAGCAGAATATACAATAAACCAAACGAAGTGTATATAGATATTTTCTACCGCCCTGCGGCGTCGTCTGTTCTAGTATAAATTTAACAACATTTTGAAGGTGTCGTAAAGATGGGTGGAACAAGTACTTTTCAGAAGTTGGTAAATTTTTATCAGATTACAAGACGTCACATGCCAGACAACACTAGACTAAACTTCATAATTGCCGCCGGGATGGCCTCAAGACTTACGAACGAGCTATGCGTTGTAACGAACGTCACGTAGGCTTGTTACCGGATATCGACTTTTTGGGGGGGACATACAAACACACGTTCAGAGTAAAAACAGAGTCTGCTTTGAAGACTGGCGCGGTGTCTTTCGTATACCAGATTACGGCGATATAACTCAGACAACATCATATATATTTCACCTCCGTCAAAACCTAAATCCCTGAAATGTATGTTATTGACTGTCATAAAATAAGGTATTCATAGAATGTTGTGTAATGGGGTTGTGGTGGAATATACATTTTTGTAATACTTGTGCAATAGAAATAGAATTTGACTTTAAAGTGTGACGTTGGATCCTGAAATAACATCAGTTCCATTTTAAAAAACGCATATACCATAAATAAGAATAAATTAATCGTAGCTTGAATGATTTTTTATTAATAAATTGCAGTTTTGTGCTCGGCCTTACATACTAGCTTTTTCTAATTCCAGCAGGATAATGAACTGCTAAGAACTTTGATTTTTCGACTCAGCACAAGTCAAGTATATATATATACACATATATATGTGTATGTATATGTATATGTATGTGTGTACGTATTCGTCGGTAAATTCGCTTCACACGTCGTGCAAAAACCCAAAAACCGGCAAGCAGTATATACTGTATATTCCAACCCACTGTCATACACAATAAAATTTACAAAATTTACAGGTTGCCAGTTTGGGCTTATCAATTAACCATCGTCAAAGCTACTAAATATGAAGAAACACACAAAAACTTACGAGTTCTTGTGTGGGTCTGTAGCGCTGTGCCTTTGTATCGGGCATATTGTGAAGACTGAGATGACCACTAAATTGCTTGTTAAATGTGGAAAACTTAAGAATTTTTTGAATGAAATTAAGTGATAGATATTATGTAAGATTTTCGAGTTTTGTGGCGGTAGCTAGAGTCTGCTAATTGTGACATTGTGTAGTCATGGAGATGTGTACTAGCGTCGACTTCAACCCCGATGACAGAGGCAGCCTAGTTCTCCGAAACATAATATCTAGGACCAAGACTACGGAATGTTACAACCCAGAAAGCAACGTACATTTATAACAAATATTCCTGGCAGGATGAAGGGTAGGTTATGTTCGTTATGTGCCGGTTAATAGTCGCTTAAGTATTGCTTCTTCTCTTTTTCCCCTCTAAAGAATTAAATATGAAACGTATACTACTACAGTGCCCCTGTATTATAACTTTGCATATTACCGTTTATTTATTCCGTAAGTCAACAGAAATCAAAACCAACAAAGTACACTCTATGAAGGGCGAATCCCCTAATGTGGTGTACAGCAAGCTGCTGCTT
Source organism: Coptotermes formosanus (assembly GCA_013340265.1). Classification (NCBI taxonomy): domain Eukaryota; kingdom Metazoa; phylum Arthropoda; class Insecta; order Blattodea; family Rhinotermitidae; genus Coptotermes; species Coptotermes formosanus. The sequence continues at coordinate 2,107,464 of BLKM01000265.1, read as the reverse complement.
GGTTTAAAATCTACAGTTCCTTAAATAAACCTAATGCTAAGGTGCATGTTGGAGCTGATTTTTGTCTATAGTTGTGATCTTCGTTTTTGTTACTAATTGCCGATACACTCTTGCTTTGCCAGGGACTAAACTGTCGTGTAACAAAACAAGACTTGATATTTTTATACTTCTTTTATGTAAATTAACGTTGTTTTTTTTCGTAATATGTAAGTTAAGGCTTACAGTTTCCTTTACCAGGAGGCCTGAAAGTATTGCGTAAGAAACAGCTTAATATCCTGTATCAGGCCTCAAATATTATTAGTTTAAGGAGGAGGAGATGAGCGGGACATACGGCACGCATGGAAGACGAGAAATGTATACAGGGCTTGGTGGGAGAGGGTAAAATAATACAATTCACTAGCGAGATTTAGAAGGAGATGGGGAGATAATATTAAAGTATATGTGGAAGTAATAAGATTTGAGGTTGTGGAATGGAATGTGTTTCAGGACACAGATATGGCATTAAACATATCTCGATTAAAGGCAAGAAATATTATATGCTGAGAAGCCGTTGCCTTCTCAGGGCCTCTAATACATGGAGTTAGTTTTTACGTAGCTATGCAGGTAGGTAACTAATTAAGTAGTTCATTGATGTGACCATAATATCGCAAATTAGTTTAAAAATTGAAGGTCTGCAACACAAACCTCTCTCACTGAGATTACACAATATTACTTAAATCCAGGCTGTAAAGGCTATTCCTTCTAAATGAGGTATCTAGTGTGTAGAGTAAAAACTGGTAAGAAAATTAGAAACTGGTAACTACGATTAAGGGAATTCTGGAAACCCAAAAGAAATCATTTTGAAAATTACAAGTTTTGGAGGCATATTGTGGATTCTTGAAACTTGGTTACATCATTAACGCCTACTTCTATTTCCACAACCTAATTCTGTAAACTTGTTCCTTGAATGCTCGTAACTTTATGTTATATTCCGATTTCTTCTGTACTCCTAAATGTTCTGCCTTCAGTTTCACTCCTTCCTGTTGCGCTGTCTAAAGTAATGATTCCTTGTGCTATAGAAAGCTGCAGTTCGGGGCTCCTTACCCCCCTCCCCCCGGCCCGCGTACGCACGCACGCACGCACGCACGCACGCACACACATAGACACACTTTCTGTACTCCGTGCTCCCTTCTACAATGCTTCTTTATCAGCTCCTCACCCTCGTTTCTTGCACTTCAGCTGTTTCTTGGCAAGTTTTCCTTGCTTCATCCGCCATTCCTGTAGAACGAGTCGATTCCGATGCAAATTACATCTCTTTCATATGAAAGTTAACGCGTGCTTGTTGTAATGTTGTGATTAGTTGGTTATTGAATAATACCAAACCTCTCACTAATTTAAAGGAACTTTTACATGTAACAGTCAGCAATCTGCTTCGTATTTGGGAGGTCACCAGTCTGAGTGTCAGAAGTCGTGTAAGGTAACCAAATATCTTAACACCAGCATTAAAGCGACGTTGTTGATAGAGTCATAATGGTGTGTGTGAACGTACCGATATATTTGATACCGCCGCGGTTACTGAAGATTAACCGTAGGTTACTTATTCGTGCCATACGAATTCTCCTATAGACATTTAAATACATGACCGATTTTTTCTTGTGTTTCAAAAACCTTCAGATATTCTCATTACTGAATTTATTACAAACCATAAGTTAATGAACTGTGGCTCCCAGCCATAAAACCCAAACAATAATTAATGTAATTTCAATGTAAAATGTCCACCAGTTATTTTTATTACTGTATTATTTAATGCCGTTGATTCAAATGCATATAATATGTACTTCTCACCAAATGTTTTTTAAGTTGTTCAAATCAAGAAGAGTGAGATGGACGATGCATGTGCCACGAATGCGGTTAAGAGAAATGCATGTTCTGTTTTGGTGGTAACCTGAAGGAAACAGACCGTTTGGAAGACCTTAGACCGAGATGTATGCTTTGTTAGTGGAGGGTTATTTTTAGAACGGTAATGAACGATCGGGCCTCATAAAATACGGGCAATTTGTTGATTAGCTAAGGAACCATTAGGTTCTCAAGAAGTTCGCTGCTTTGTATAGTTAGTTAATTAGTTAGTTAGTTTAGTTAGTTAGTTAGTCGGTCGGTCGGTCGGTCGGTTGGTTGGTTGGTTGGTTGGTTGGCTGGTTGGTTGGTTGGTTGGTTGGTTGGTTGGTTGATTGGTTTAGTTAGCCAGTTACTTTCAGCCATGGAACGTATGTCGTCGATTGAAATAAAAACTGAATACTGAGTAGCTGGGGATTTGACTGCGTGTTGTCGTAGCGTACATTACAGTACATTCCTGGCATTTGTCTAAACAGGCGGTTCCCAACCCTTTATGTGTGTGTGACCCTAACGTAGCAAATGGTATGTGGCCCGCGACCCTACCATGGAAAGGACAATAGTCAGTGATGTTTATTCTAAATGAACTAATACTTATGCCTTTTCTTGAGTACTACATAACGTTGCCACTTATTAAAAAGATATTAAATTTTTAATGTCACTTATTAAATCTAATATTTTGTGAGAATATTAAAAACGCAAAAAATAAACAAATCTTTATTTAAATAACACACATATGCCGGTTACACAAATCATTTGCTTCTAAATAAAAACTTATGAAGCACTGAATATATTGAACGTCACACAAAATGAACAGAAAAATAATGTCAAAAATTTAGTGACTGGAGTTCTCCATAAAACCCTCTCCCGACCCTACGTCAGAGCCCCCGCGACCCTGATGTGGGTCGCGGCCTGGGGTTGGGAACCACTGGTCTAGACAGTTGGAGCAAAATCATGGCACATTGTGGTGGGATTGCTGGTAGTCCAGCCGATAATAGTAGTGGGTACAACTATATAGAACTCTATAAAGTGGGGCTGTTACTGCTACATTACCCTTCACTATTTTATGGGTTATTAGCGATTTTGTCAGCAGCCCAGACTACGTAGCATCGAATGGCCGGTTGTCTAGTAAAAGACAGGTTGGAAAGAATGCGAAAGGAGGTGGTCATCATCCAGTTGAGCTACTATCTTGAAATCTGACGAATTGAGTAAGGCGACCACAAGTAAAGCATCAGTCAGTGTTGTCGATGACCTGGCCGATATCCGTAAAAAGCGCCGAGTGTTACCGACTGAGCTCGCTTGATCGATTACACATACCTTACCGTATCTGATTTAAATATGCGACAAAGTGCGTGGCCAAGAACTTCTCGTTTTTTATTAGTTTGCTAACAGGTTGTTATAAAAACATTAGTTCCCTGAAATCTTCAAGGGTCAAGAAGTCTACGTCAAGAAGTCAAGGAGTCATAGACTTCTTGACCCTTGAAGGCGGGACCGATACGTTGTCCTGACACGTCGGTAAAGGATTACCACTCGACGCTGCGTAATATCACAGAAGAATGCAGATCTCATCAACATCACAGCGGAAGCCTGAAATCACTGTCCGTGTGTTTAATTAGGCGTCACGCAATGAAGACCTATACGGAGTGAAGGCATAGCTTCGATAATTTTTGTCTCCGTTGGGGATGGAGATAAGTGGTCAGCTGTACGCCCAGCCACAAGTATTTCCCAGTGCTGGACTTCAGTGTCGGCCTGGAGGCTGAGCTTCTTCTGAGAATCTTATCGGTTTCCTCCGCCTTCCCTACTAAAGTCTTCTTACTTCAATAAATAACTAAACACGATGTGGAAGTCAGTTTCCAGCAACCAATCTTAGCGATCTCCAAAAAAAGCTGATCACAGACAGCCTCACTGTTGCCATAGACATGAACAGCTGCGAAAAGCCTTCTCGAATTCTCCCTGTATGTCAATGAATTTTTTAAACAAGGAAAACTCATGAAAAGTCAGTACAGGTCAGCGTCGTATGACATACGTTCTGGGACGTGCACACACAGACAGAGTGTTTTTATTGATCCATACTTGGACGTCAGGGTAATGTACATATTTGCTTTCGCAGTGTTAATTAAAATAATGAATCTCAGCAAGTGAACTTCGTGTACAAACCTCAAGCGTGTGCAGCAGAAATGTACCACTGAAATAATGTAATGTGATGACTCAAAATCTTGAAGGGCCCATTTATTTTCACCTCCTAACCAATCCACCCTTTATACGACACAACCTGATGTGATAATTTATTAAATAATTTAATAAATAAGTACTAACATTTCGGAAGAATTTGCTGCCTCCACCACCGGGTAAGTCCTTCGAAATTCTGCCGTCTACAAAATTACACGGCGTCACATTCCATAAGACCTCAGTCTTCATAACTTCTGCCATGAAAACCTCAGGCTCTGATATGAGTGTGTTAGTGAGATTTGAGGTTCCCACAACGTTGTTTATATATGTTACACTTATGGGATATGAAGTCGTGTTGATTGGTGATGTTTCGATGACTTATCAGCAAGCTACGTCGAAACGTCTGTAACAACTTACGAATCAACACGGCGTCATATCGCAGTAGGTTGTAATACTGGGTGGATGTATTTAAAATCGTCCATACTGTGTACGTGCTTGTTATAACAACGTGTAATACCCCAACGTATTTCTTAACGAATTCCTAACCAACTAGACTTGTGTATTTTTTAGTGTTCTGTGTGTCGCCCCTGAGGATGGTTGGTGTTACACCGAAACATGTCGGGAGTTTTATGAAGTTTTTACATTCTACTTCAACACTGGTTGCGAATTGGTGGTATTACATGTTGTTGGATGGATATATTTATTCACATCTTTATTCCTTCAAAGCATGTACGTTATTTTAAGTACCAGATTCTTTAACGATCGAGAACTCTGCGTTTACCCACATATTTTATGTATGTGCTTAATATAGCCCAGATATTCAGAATAAACAACGATTATTTCCAGAAACAACATTAACCGATTTTAATTTATAATTGAACGTCTAGTGTGTCTGTGTGGTAAGAATTTAGTTATTAAACATTTGTTTGACATTTAAATTTCAAAGGACTAGTTAGCAGTGTCAGATGAGGAGTATAAATTGTGTGTCTCCTCATCATGCAGTATTATCGCGTAATCTGTTAGCCTGTTTCATCACTAACAATCTCTGTTTATCATTTGTATCCCAGTCAATGGACGCCGCTACTCCATCCAGCTACGAACGGAATTCAGTCACACTGACGGTTCCTGTTGACACGACAAAATATAAAGCGTATTCTCAAAACTTACAAGTAATAATAAACACGTTAAATAGCCCAGTTACTATGCAGTGGATATCTGTCACGAAGTTTTGGCTGCCTTGACTATGGATAACTTCTATCCGGACTGGAAGCCGAACCAGAAACTTCCAGCGTATAAACCAAGTTTATTAGCGTTACGCTATTTAGATCAGTGACTAATTTCTCTGAACATGCGTTATGACATAATACATTAAATCGTGTTAATGTCTTGTAATTCGTGAAATTGGATATTTCCACGTTAGGAGGTCCATGAGTAGCAAACAACTGAAGTAAATAATTTAGTAGCTGTAGTTGTCATCAGGCGTCTTATCTCTTGGACGCCATGCCACATATTTAATAAACACGACCTTTTCCCACTTGCGAAGGGAAAATCGTCCTCTGACAGACGCTTATAAGAGTTTGAAAGCGACAAGACGAAGAGAAATGTTTGTCTAGTAGCATTTGAACGTCATATAAACAGGGAAGCAGCTGTTATCGTATGGGCCAAGTGGGAACTTCTGCGTCAGTTGTGTTGGGCGGTCGAGTCTGTCTCTTACTAGCAGGGGCAGTGTCAGTGGTTTGGTACCGTCGCGTCATGCAGAACCTTGAACCGGCTGTTGATTGAGTTCGGGAAACGTGGAGTATGGTGACTGTGATGCGTAGAAATGGCGAAGACGTTGCTATTAACCAAGAATGTTCTGTGATATAGACCTACATCAATTTATAAGAAGATGACGCCCGAAATATTCGTGGATGCGTTACGAGCACCATATGCAGTACGACAATTCGGCACCCGTACCGTTCCATAGTATTAAATAAGTCCCAAATTCGTTAAAAAACAATAACGCTTCTTTACTGTCGCACCGTGTTACATTTCCAGGGATATGCACGTTTCAAAAAGAAATTGTTAATTAAACCAGTATGGCTTTGAAGGTGAATCGGCGCTTGCAACATCTTACATGGACGGATATACACAAACTCACATTTTGTGGGCGTATGATTTAATTTTAGATAGCATCTTAAAATTCCGTTGAGGGTCCGAACTGGATATAAAACCTAACCGAAAATAATTGTAGTATTTTAGGTCATTTGTCGTCTGCGGCCGCTCGATTGTTGGGATTGCGGGTTCGAATCCCGCCGGTGCCATGGATGTCTGTCTCTTGTGAGTATTGTGTGTTGTCAGGTAGATGTCTCTGCGACGAACTGATCACTCGTTCTTAGGAGTCCTACCGTATGTATATGTGTCTCTGTGTGATCTAGAAATGTCTACAGTGAGGCAGCCTAGGCCCAAGTTGGGCTGTTGCGCCACAGGAAAGGAAAAGGTCATTTGATGCATCTTTCTAAAGTGCATGGGTGCTTAGAGCTGCTGCGGCTTTTAATAAGAAGTTAGTTGTGATAAGGAACTGATAAAAATGTGGAAGGATATGGTCACTATTTTAAGCTACGGTACCACAATTTCCTTGGCGGGATTCAAGCAAAACATAGAAGCTGTCGGCCTCTACAATCAAATCTGGTATCCCCAGAATTCGAAGGAAGAGTGCCACTCACAAAACAGCAGTACTTGGCTCTAATCCATGAATATCGTCATAACGTGCTGGATGCCTCAAACCTTGATACCAGCTCTATAATGTTTTTCAAAGCCCTCCATACACTTCCCTCAAGTTTAATTCGTTCGCTCGTTACCGGGATTCTTCAGCTGTAAGTGTTTATCTGACTGTAAGGGGAGTGATAGCCCATGTCGTAATCCCCTCCCTCCCGCAAAAAAAAACTGGGGCTAATATTTCAACTGTTAAAGTGATAACTGGTGCTGAAAAACGGACACGTGTTCATATATTAGACGGAAGTGAAAAGTCTCCGAATAGTGTTAAATGTAAAACTGTACAGGAATTCATGTCAGATTGCTATAATACTAGTAACAAGAACGTGTAATCTTGAATTATAGGAAATAGGTGAATTGCAGGATGAGTAAGACGGGAAAGGGCGTACACCATAATTCCGAACGAAGATCCTTATAGTTAATAGTTAATTCTGACCTGTTTTTCCGTGGAAATACAATTCACATTTTTTTAAGGTTGTCGAAAATCTAAGTTACTTGATAATGTCTAGCAAGGTACTTTAGTATAGATTTAAAAGAAACGTCTGTGCTTCGATTTGGGCGCCTGTGTTACGTCACACAGAGACAGAAGCTCTAGATAAGACTTTCCACCACGGCCCCTCCCACTTCATAGCACCACCATATCCAAAAACTTGCTACATAAAGTGCTCTTCATTGTACAATATGCCAATTTTTCTGACGCCATTACTGTCCTTACATTCTTTAGACTATGAAAAATGTGATTAAAAGCTGCTCTGAAACGTTGGTAAGTATTTACCCATCTACACGGCGTCGTATCCTACGACAGATAAATTTTCCTCAACACCGCTACGAGAAACTAAAATCGTAGCGTCTGTTTATGTTTAAAGAACGCCTGATAAATGATCAGGCAATTGTGATCGTGGTGTTGTTCTCAGTCTGCCCTTGATGACACACACCGCATGTCCCCTTATGCAAACAGCGAAACAATAAGCAATAAGATTAATTATCGCTTTTGTCCACCTGTGAGGCTTAACTTAGGCTAAATACGCGCTTTGTGTTATTGACGGCTTTGGTGGGTGCTTCACTTGGCTTGATTGATTATCATGTAGTGCCCCTGACGAACGGCGGAATATTAATTTTGTTTGTTTTTCGGCTTATTTACAGAAAGACAGATTTGTTACTGCACCTAAGCTGTGCATCGTGCAGGCGTGTGAGATAGTTCATGCAGTAGGTGTACACATTCTAGTGCCATTACAGTAAATGCCTATGTACATTAAAACCAGTCTTAAACGGAACCTGGACATAACGGAAACCTGTCTTTAGCGGAAAACTTTTACAGTCCCTGGGATTAAAATTCAAGTACCTCTGTTAAACAGAACGTTCCTCAAACTGAAAAAAGTTCGGCCCCTGGTGGTTCCGTTATAGACAGGTTTCGTTGTACAATATATCGCTGCACTGCAATTACAACACTGGTTCTGATATGAAAATTATAATATAACGCGGGCGTTGTTACGCGCATACTAACATATCCACTATGTATCTTGTGAATCCAATAAAATAAGCAGATTTCAAGTATTTCCCTAACTTCAGTTAATGTTCCTGTGAGGATATATTGCGCAGCAGCTGTGATTTCTGACTTCGTTTCTTGAATCCTTCATGGGTGTGTTTCTGAAATTTAACAAAGGCCGTTTAATAATTTTAACACTACTGTCATTACTACCACTACTACTACTGGCGCTACTGCTAACACTACGACGATAACCCAAATGCTGTCTGTTCCCTGATTAACGTAATACGTTCTAATGTTGTGACATTTCGGAAACTGGGTTTTGAGACTGTCCTCAGGTGAAAAAGAGGAGGGAAGTGTTATATTAGGCCCATATATATATATAGATCCACTCTTACGCAGCATATCGCGTCGGCCCAATGTAGGTTTCCTCGCCTTTTCTCTTCTGAAAAACGGAGATGTGTCTCCAAAAAGTCATTTTCGTAAGGTATTTAATTTTAATCAGAAAACGACCGAAGACACAGTCCTTCGGGATTACCCATTAGGAATTATTACAGGATTCAAATCCTAAGAGTAAAATCACGTCTTTTCTTGTGCCTGTGTTTCAACACGGGGTGGATTTCAGCGGTAAGTTTTAAAACCTGTATGCCTGGTCCTCGGTGGAGACCCCCGATGGAGTAGATAGGAGAACAGGAGGCCCTGGATCCAGCTTAAACATTTTATGTTCTTTGTACATGTTTCGTTTCGTAGTCCTTCCCTCTTCTACCTACTTGTTCACAGTAGGTGTAGAGGTTTTCGTAAATTTCACTTTATCACACTCAAACACACACCAGAGTCGGTAGGACTCCTCTGAACGAGGGATCGGCCCGTTCCAGAGACCTCTACCTGACAACACAAACAGTGTACAAGAGACAAACATCCATGCCTCCGGTGCAATTCGAACCCACGACCCCATCAAGCGCTCAGCCGCAGACTTATGCCTTAGACCGCGCGGCCCAAAATATGTCGAATTATTATGTAAATAATACAATCATTAATGGGTTAAATATCCAAATAAAAATTTTATTATCGCATTAGAATCCCAGTTTTTCGAAGTGAAGGGGACCGTGTTGCGTGGAATTACTGAAAAGCTCGGACTATACGGGCTACGACGATTAGGACACACGATTACGTATAGTGCGATGTAAACATTGTTCATAACGTACTGTCTGTACGATATTGTATTAGAATGCCAAGATACACAATAGCATAACAGTAGAATAGTAATAGAATATGCACTGTCAAATTTTATGTTATTCGTCTCCGTGCATTAACAATATTTTATAATTAAAATCTACCACGTGCACAAATTGCAGTATACAATTTATATCAGTCTATTGTACTCCTCCTCCATGTTTTGATGTATTCGTCATATTATTATATAAAACATTAAAATATTAAAATGTGGTGCTGGAGCCTAAAGCTGAGATGCCAAGAACACATCAGGTACATAAAATACAATAACCGACATTCAGCCTTTGCCCTGCGTATTCTGCAAAATTTGCATGAATGCGGACCTATTCAAGAAACTATGAATCTTCTACAATCCGTCCGTAAAGGATTACACGTGAATACCATAGAACAGTTCTACATCCAAAAATATCAACATAATAACATACTCATACCGGAACAAAATGTTGGTGAACATAACCCTCTTTTGAAATAGCCTGTGATCTTCAAAAACAACAGGCAGTTACCTGAGCTAAACACACAATCAACCTATCCGTTCCCAGTCCCTTCAGTCCGTTGCCTGACGTCGATGCATATGCACAACTACCAATATAAACTGGATATGTAAGTACAACTATCACTTGCCTTTAGTTTAACCTTATAAAGCTTAGCGGTAACTTTACGTACCACCAGGTTTGACATTCAAAAATTCTACGTGGTGTCCACATTGCGTTTATGTGTTTTGTACGGCTCTTAGAACAAACAGCAACTTTTGCCTTATAAAACATTAAAGAGACTGGTTTCTATATGCATAGTAGAGAGTGTTTACAGAGCGGTACGCGCTGAGTCCTTGTATAAAACAGATACGCTTCGTCTTTAAAGGGTTAATGGAAATTATTTTGTATCGTTAATGTATTCTCACTGTGATGTCGTATATATTTTATAACAATTATTCAAACATCCGCGTAATTTCTCCATCGAACCTGTCTCTTCAACAAATCACCACGTCATTATAGATTCAATACAACAAGATAAATTTCAAGATTTTTAGGATCAGTACCAGCACCATGTTTTAATATTTTAATATTTTACATAACGATATGATGCGTACCTCCCTGATGGTGGTGAATACACCGAAACGTGTAGGAAGAGTAGACTATACTGATATATACTGTAATTTGTGCATTTGGCTGGTTTTTAATTATAAAGAATGCGCTGTTAAGTTAGGTTGTAAAGGAATTAAAACCTGCACTCTGCTTTAAGACGCGGAAAGGTTGTTAAAACATCAGCTTGGATGAAACGGAGCCTCGAAAAATTGGGACTCCGAGAGTCGAGACTGTACTAACTGTTAAAGTAACTCCACCGGGAGGACAAACAGGGTAGAATGCAGTTAATATTGTGCAGGAAAAGCATAGTTGTTTATTGCGTCAATAACCATACGAAACATATAAATTCACTGTGGAGGCAGGATTTAGAGAACTTTATGGGCGGTACATATAGCGACCTGTGTGCTTTAAATGTTTAAAGTTTAAATATATCTGGATTCGTTATTCTGAAATCGAGGAACGCTACAGCAGTGGCGGACCTACCGACAGCATTTGCCAACTACTTCCCTGCGCTGTCAGGCTGAACTTCCCTTCTGAAGTTAACTTAATAAATATTTTCACTCCAGATGGTTCTGCTATGTTAACACATAATATTATTCTTAGGCTACAAGGAAACTGTCTTACGCTCTTCCCAGAGCTTCCGGATACTTGGTGGCATCCCCGGGAGATCAATTTGTGAACAGAAAGGATAATCTTAGGGGCCGTGAAATCGCAGTGGGATTCTTCATTTAAAACCACTGCTGCCAACCCAACAAAGGCAACTAATAATTGGGAAAATTAAGTGTCTTTTCTGTCTCTGTCTTTAGATATTAGCGCGGATGTTTTGATTCTAACCCTTCTCATCTCCTCCACCCTCTTTCATTCCTCCTTACATATTTATTCAGGAGTGAAAGGGAGGTTTAAAGCAGAACTCTATTTGCATGGGCTTCACGACGCGTTTAACTTCATCCAACTAATTTGAATAACTGGCGGGGGGGCGGGGTATTGGAACTCTCCTCTACATTGTTGGGTCCATTAAACATTTTTATTTCATAAATGGCTGACCGTTGAGAGATTAATGTTCCGCCTTGTTGTGATAACTTAAAGAGCATCTAAGATTATGGCTTGTTGTGCTGAAAGGCTTTTATTTTGTGTTTGAAGTTATATAAACACGAAGAATAAACGTGTTAGGGCTGGGTAATAATGAAATATGTTCCGCTTATCCCTTCCAATGACGTATCGCACAGGAGAAAGAAATGTCAAATGCATCAAGATTGTTAATAGGAAAGCCTGAAGGGAAAGTACCATATGGCAAACTTAAGCGCAGATGGAAGGATCTAAATAAGTCTAATAATATTTATTGAATAGTATATATTGTAATTTTATAATTAAACATTCCTCCGTTCACCCCATTTTGACCCTCACCAGTAACATCGTCTACCAAAGCTACACAGCCAACTGCCTTCTCAGCCAGTAATATATAAGTTTAATATGAGGTCAGATATGTTTCGACCCTTTTTATGGTCATCGGCAGGGTCATGTAAACACAACTGATAAGTTTATTGCCCAATTTCTTCTATCCCTTTGTACTTACATTTCTTATTTGCAGTTTTATCTGACATTTGTCACCACAATCCGACTTTATTTAAAAATCAGACGGAAATAAGAAATACCTTGCACGGAAACCTGCCCACATTTATGATCTGTCACATTTATTGGTCTTTATAATGGAGACAGACTGTGTACCCTGTCAAGTTACGCCCTGAGACCCAAGAAACAGTTGACGGCCGAACATAACAATCGACGTTTACGAGATAGGCCTATTGCTTATTGTCATCGTAAATCTGTTGCTAAGATAGTGACAGATCTTACATTGTGTGCCGTGGAAAACGTTAAAAGGCACACTTAAAATACACGCCTCGTCAGTGTTTTTCCTGAAGGTGTTCGCGTATTTAAAATCGAAGGACAATAACAGATCGAACCTGCCGAAACTGTTACTCTCTGCGGACATTTCCTAACTTCTTATTTCTGTTAACAATACTTCCTACTGTGTACATTTGATTACGTGTTTCTCCACAGCTCAGATTAATACGTTCAGTGAAAATAGAACAAACTCGGATTTTATAGCGCTCCATATTAATATGTATTAAAGCAGTCTCATTATAGGCCTGGACAGGCCGACAGGGTTCCAGGAGGTCGAGGCTCCCAGACGATCGGCACATGAAGGTGGTAGGTTGTCAGCCATACGCGTTTACCCCCCAGGAAATATTCCTGGGGGGTAAACGCTGAGGCTGAGTCGACCCCAGGGCCATAGTGCGACAGGATTATGTCAATGAAAAATTCCAATGACATCATCCGGAATCGAACCCGCGACCTGCCGGTTTGTAGCGCAGTGCCTCAACCAACTGCGCCACCGCATGCCCCTATTAATATGTGTTTCCCTATTAAATTATACAAATTGAAATCCACAAAGTACACTTTTTAGGAAGGCTTCCTAATTGTGTTCATTCAAGCTTCCACATGTTTCGGCTCATCAGGCTTATTATCGAGGAGTTTATAGTAGCAGAATGAGAAATATAGAACGAATTAAAAGGGTATATGTAAGTAAAACCTTTGTACACATAAATATAGATATATAAGTTATTATCATTTTGAAAATTTTTCTGTTAGCAATCTGACTGGTGCAATCTCTGCTTTTTTTCAAATGGCTTTCTTGAACATTTTTGGCGGCAGGTGTCATAAAATACATGTTTGAATATAAAACGTTTTATAAAATTATGTGTTACATATACAATCCCAGCTCAAGATTTTTGTTCCCAAACATCTAAAAGGATTTGTTATCACCAAAACCACATAACGGGGGCACGCGGTAGCGCAGTTGGTTGAGGCACTGCGTGACAGGCCGAAAGGTCGTGGGTTCGATTGCCGTTGGTGTCATTGGCGTTATCCTTCCGGCCGCAATATGGTTCTTGTGTCGACTCAGCCTCTAACAGAAATGAGTACCAGGAACATTTCCTTGGGTAAAGGCGGCCAGTGCATAGGGCTAAAACGTCACCACGTTCGTGTGCCGACTGTCTTGAAATCTGGGAGCCTCAGCCTGTTGGAAGCCTCAGGGCCTGTCCAGGGATTGCTTTAAAACTATATAACACACAATGTGTGTACAAAATACGCAATATTTGTCGAGGCTTAGAGTTGCTCTCTGAAGTGTGTCCTGCATGACCTTGTGGATAATATACAAATATATCGTGTACAAGTATTTTTGAATTTTTATATCTTGTACACCTTGAATATTACAAGTTAATTAGAAACAAACCAACAATAACTTCGTGAATTTTTGTGCATAATTGTTGGTTTGTTTCTAATTAAGTGTACAAGTATATTTAATAAGGCAAAGCGTTTATTAACCTTTTAAAGCCTAGCGGTAACTTTACATACGACCAGGTTTTAACATTAAAAAATTCTATGTGGTGCCCACATTGCGTTTATGTGTTTTGTACGGATCTCAGAACAAACAGCAACTTTTGCCTTATAAAACATTAAGAGACTGGTTTTTGTAACCGAAGTGGAGAGTGTTTACAGCGCGGTACGCACTGAGTCCTTATATAAAACATACGCTTCGTCTTGAAAGGGTTAATTTGCAAGCGCCGACTTTATATTATAGTAAATAAAGGTATCTAATGGTGAGACATGATATTGCCCTCATACTTCCTAAACGTTGCCGATCCCCGTTGCCGGGCAGTCTAAGGCGTAGGCGTGCGGCCGAGCACTTGTTGGGATCGTGGGTTCGAATCCCATCGGGGGCATGGATGTATGTCTCTTGTGAGTGTTTGTGTTGTCAGGTAGAAGTCTCTGCTCCGGGTCGATCCCTCGTCCAGAGGAGTCCTACCGACTGTGGCATGTGTGTCTGAGTGTGATCAAGTGAAAATAAACAACCTCAACACCTACTGTGAGTAGATAGAGGAGGTAAGGACTACGAAAAACAGCTTTCTAAGCGTTCATCATAACTAACCCTCATCTGTGTTTGTTATATAAAATAAATATTTCGTTTCGTTTCGTAGTCCTTCCCTCTTCTTCCTACTTGTTCACAGCAGGTGTAGAGGGTTTTTATTTTACGCTTGATCGCACTCAAACACACACCACAGTCGGTAGGACTCCTCTGGACGAGGGATCGGCCCGTCGCAGAGACCTGTACCTGACAATAGAAACACTGTACAAGAGAGAAACATCCATGCCCCCGGTGGTATTCGAGCCCACGATCTCAGCAAGCGTAAAATAAATGTAATGTCTCAATGCTTTTGAAGGAAGAAGACTTTGTGACGTTCGTTGATACTTTCATTTTTTATTTTACGACCCTGTTAGTAATTAAGATCCTGTACTGTCGAGTAGTTGAATGGTGGAAGAAATAGGACGGGATTCGGATGGTAACTGTACATATTTTCCTGTCATTTGCCTGGCTGAGATTTGGTCGAGTTTCGAAGCAGGCATCTCCAGACTTCAAACGTATCGCTGTGTTACTACAGCAACATTTTCGGTGATACTTTTTAAGTAACTGAAAATTACACACTCGCTTTCGTTTATTCTTCCCATACTGCCGTCACATACAGGCACAAAGCCCGTCTGAATAAAGTTCAGTAATTCTTTACTACCTCTGAGAAAACACCGTGTCTCCGTCAGTCTATTCTTCTTCTTTTTCCTCTTAGATGGCACTACAGTCCAATGCGGACCTACGCCTCATGGTTGGACTTCTCCCAGTCAGCTCTGTTTTTTTGACCTGCGTTTCCAGTTTTAATTTTGCATCTATTAACATCTGTTTATACACACTTCCACCATCTGTTTTTGGCTATCCTCTTGCTAGACTTCTCTGGGGATTATTATTAAATACCTGACTTACTTTCTTTTACTATCCAACTCCGTCGGTCCATTAATGTTAAGAAAACAACAACTATTTATCTGGTAACCAAAAGTAAACAAAAATACACACTGTAAGTGAAGTAGCCCTATTAATTAAAGTTACGGCGTACGGTACGTATAATTACCGCTGTGCTTAAACTTATAAGGCCATAGGAGACGGATCTTGCAACACCACGTTTGTACCTACCGAAGTTCTCCACTAACCCTTTTTCATGTACAGAAACCAGAAGAAACGCATCAATATTCGGTGCTGCAATTTCAGTAAATGATTGATACTGTAATTCTTGAGCTGTAGTCGGTGCTGACATTTCCTTCCTCTATTGTGCTGATTCACGTGCAGTCATCTGAACGGTCGCGTATTTGCATTGATATTCCTACAAGAATGTAAATAAGACTGGATAGAAATTCCGTACGACAATCGCGACTCACTCTCGTGAGGAGGGTTGTAAAACAATATGGAAACGCCGGTGGTTCACTCGGTATGTCAGACTTTTCCAATACCGGTGATGCTACCTATCGGCAAACAGTTGTATCGCTTCCATTTGTTGGGACTGACAGTGCTGGAGAGTGAGATGAGGCGGTTGCTTCGTGAAGAATCGGTGGTTGGAAGGCCGAGTCGACGCGAAGGCCGTACGAATGGTTTTTGGTAGCCGTGAAAATAGCGAGATTCCATTCGGAAGCAGAGTATGCAGAAGAATGCGTGGATTCATTTCATCGAGGAGATTTAAAATGGAAGATTATTCCTAGCGATTACACACGAAATCCCTAATTAAAGCACAAATGATTCATTTCAGCGGGAGGAACCTGACAGTGTAAAGCAGAAATTGCAGGGCTTATTTGATTCTCTTTGCATTGTCGTGAATAGCACAGCAGTAACTCGTATGTGTAACATTCAAAAGAGTCTTTGTTCGATTCCCGGGCTACATGTATCTACATTAATCATCTGTGTGTTTTTCCTTCATCCCTCTGGACCAGTGCTTTTCAAACTTTCCTTCTAGCTTACCGCTGTAACAATACAATGCATGTACGCGTACCCATAGGTACTGCAAATATTAATGTCTACATTCAGGATTCTGGTCTTCCGGAATGTTTTGCTGGTTTGGCACGTTTGAAGACTTCAAACATAGCAACCAGTGAAGCAACAACTCTGTGGACACCTCAAATTTCGCAGTTGCAATTTTTATAGTTTAACGTGATTAGACGACAGAAGAGAGTCTGAATTTGTATTCGAATAGTGAAGTAGTACCTTGTAATACGTTTTATAAATATTTTTCTCTGTATTTCAACACATTTAAAACAATTGTAGTAGTGCAAGTAACGTTTCTAAGTTTTAGGTATTGAAAACATACTTACATTTCTTCACGTAGCACCAGATGACCGTCCGCGTGCCACTGTGGTACGCCTATCACCGTTTGAAAAACACTGCTCTAGACAGTTCTTCTGACTCAAAAGTCGGATACAGCCGGTTTCAAACTGAGGCGCAGTTAGGCTTTCCTTCATGTCTTGGTGGTTTAATTCGCGCCAGGCTCGCCAGAAAAACCAGCCCAGTTCAGTCAGCAAAGTTACTATGTTATGGGCTGTAAGAACAGGGAATCGGGACTCAATTTCCGTCGGAACCAAAAGCTTTCTCTCCACCCTGCCACAACTTCTCTGGGGCCCATCCACCATCGTGTACAGTGGGCACCAGGGGTTACTGCCCTGGAAAAAAAATCAGTTTGGATATGAAACCGACTGCTCGCTTCATTCTAGTACTAAATTGTGAAGGCGACGGCTCGTACGTCCACTTTTTCATGTCTTATAGCGTGGTACTTAATGAAGCACAGGGAAAATTATACCTTTGCCTCTACCAAGCAATAAGCACATTTAACATCTATTGTCATAAATTCATCAACAGATACAACACCTTGATGTAGCGAATAAGCACCCATTATGATCTATACTGTCACATGTTGTGCGCTGATTGGTAGGTCCATAAAGTGTCTAGACGGCACGAGTTCACATCCCAATTACCATATTCATTTTCCTCTTCTACACTAATACGATGAAACGAGTCTGGGACCCATCTACCTTTATATCAGTACGGATGAATACGTTTTCTTCTCCAGGAGACAAAGCGGCCTCGGCGTTAGTCTTCATGTAGGATCATTAAATTTCTTTTTTGTCGTCACTCTAGCTTCTAATTCCCGGATTTTGGGCGAATGGTTCTCTATTCTGAAGCATATTTAATGTAATTTCCATTACCCTCATGGAAAATCCCGGCATGGCATTGTAGCACTTAACTGTCGATAAAATATTAGACACAAAATATTTTATAATGGAAAATTTGCTCTCAGGATTCTCTGACATCGTAATTACACTCAGTTTGTGCTGTAGCATTTAGTGTATCGTGTGTGTGGCTAAAAACTATATACAGGTTCCAGTAACTAATATTTGCTCATGCCAGTATCAGTTCCGTCGATTATGCATCCAGCTATGGGGGAGATTCTCGAGAGGCAAATTGCCTTTTAAATTTGCAGTATTTGTGTGTGTTTGTATGTACAAATATTATTAAAGTAATTTCCGAAAATGTTTTGCGCTACGCCGCCAACGTGGAAAATTACAGGAAACGAGACATCAAATCTCAAATTAACATCATTTATTTTCCTATTTCTGTTGTGATCTTTTCTTTAAGTCTCCCAGACGTAGATATTTGTGTAGAAAAATTCTGGTTTGTTTCAGATGTTTTGCTTTGTGCAGAGATATTAGAAAATAGTAACATTTGTACTCTAGGTGTAATTAAAAAATCACAGCAGCCCTGCCAGTATATACAATTACCTCATAATGAAGCAGCTTGGAAGAGAGTAGTTGAGGTAAGGGGAGGCACTGTTTTAAGGATAAAATATAGAATATTTCTGTCTGTGGAAATGTGCAGAAAGTGGGAGAAACTGAATGCAAAAAATTTGCACTGGATTGAAGGTACAATTTTTCAATTCCTCGGAGAGGAAACCAGTCATGAACAACACTTGTCTTTGCTTTTATATAAAGATTAAATTTATTTAAATTTATTTAGAGATTCAATTTAAAGATTTAAATAAAAACAAAGTCAAGTGTTGGTCATGACTAATTTCCTGTCTGAGTAGCTGAAGAATTGTACCCTGTATACATATGCCAACTGGGATGTTCAACATCAGACTTACGCTTGATTGCATGTATGGTTGTTCCTTGTGACATCTGAAGTTCTCAGGGCGGTGTTGATAAAGTTTCGAGTCGTTTTGTATGTTAGCCGTCTGTGCTGGTAAATGAATGGATCCCACACCACCCTTCTTCACGTTCCATCTCGACATACCTATTACATCCTATGTGTCTTCACATTGTTTTCCTACCTCACACCCTGCGACTGGTTGATGTCGCTTAACTTTCCTGCCGCTTTCACTATATCTTCGTCCAGTGAAGTACCAGAACCACCCGCATGACATCACCATCCGAAAGGTTCTTACCTACGTAATAACACATATTTTTCCCATTACGGACAACCAGTCACTATAGAAAATGACAGAAGGAAATGGGGTCCTAGCCCCCTCATCCTGTTTCTTACTCCAGATAAATCGTTTTGTCATATTTTAAGAAAACCGAAGTCCTCGCTGGTAGCCTTGAGGCTCATTTTAATCCGGTAAACGTCACGTCATAACCGGTAATGACTGAGATGTTCAATGAAGCGATATGAGTTTACGCGCTTGCTCCTGTGAGTAAACCTAAATTAACTAGCCCTGCTGAAATTCAAGAGGCCGTCGGAGGTCTCAAGTTTCGATAGGACTGGGACCCAAATGGTGTGCTGATTGAGCCCTGAAAGTCACCTAACCGAGCAAAACCAATCTCACGAAAATGTATGTCGCTCTTCTTCGCCTGCAGTATCTCCCACCAACATGGAAACACACTAGCATTTTATCCACCTGAAGCCAGGAAAGAATCCCCTGCTGCCTTTGTCCTATCGACAGACCCTAAGTGTGCTTGACACGATTGGTAAACTCAGTGAGAAGATCGGACTCACTAGGTCCTAAGAAAAGTAGTGGAGTGCGTGCTACTGCGTGAAGCAGATTTGGGGTGCCGGCTGTTACAGATTACTGCACTGCAACTGGTGTGTCTCGTTGGAACAGTCAACAGGAATTAGTAGAATTAACCAACAAATGCACAATGTTTTTGTTGTATATTTATTTGCACTTTTTCCCCGACATGTTTCGGCATCTACGTGCCATTCTCAACGGGTCCATTCTAATTACATAAAACTTTATCGTGCATTGACACGTGACTCTTAAAAAATTTCTAATGTCTTAAAAGTTAAAGGTTAAAATTTTTCTTCTCTAAAATATAAAATATGTAACTTTGCTCTAATTTTATTATTGCTGTGGCGTTATGTGATAAGGCATCTTTGGTCTGTGGTAAATAAATAAATAAATATGAGTGAGATTACATATTATAATGCATATTATAATTATATAATATGGCTTCCATTGGAGCAAAGGTATTAGATAGTTGTGCGTACTTATTTGTTCAAGGTTGTGTGAGCGATGTAGGCCGAGCCAGGTATCGGATAGATAGTTCCGGAATGATCCGCTGTTGATGGCGTCCGGCAAGAAACTAAGCGTTTCGAGCTAATACGAAGGTTGGTGGGGGTGTGTTTTGTCAGGCGCCTGCATGTCGTCTTTGTAGAGTCACGTGTCAATGCGCGATAAAGTTTTATGTAATTAGAACGGACCCCCTTGAGAATGGCATGTAGATGCCGAAACATGTCGGGGAAAAAGTGAAAATAAATATGAAACAAATACTTTGTGCTTTTTTGGTTAATTCTACTAAGATATAAATATATGCACGGAAAGCTAGTCAACAGGAATTTTGTCGATAA
Organism: Coptotermes formosanus; assembly: GCA_013340265.1. Taxonomy (NCBI): domain Eukaryota; kingdom Metazoa; phylum Arthropoda; class Insecta; order Blattodea; family Rhinotermitidae; genus Coptotermes; species Coptotermes formosanus. The sequence goes on along the minus strand of BLKM01000265.1, from coordinate 2,087,102 downwards.
GCGGCCAATAAGCGTGATTTCCCTGGGTGTGCCTAAGGTTTCATCTACAAGCTAACCATCCTCAACTGTCAAACATAATTGGCGAAAACCTTATCGTCCCACCCAAATTGGCGGACGTTTCGAAAGTCCCAACACTCAGCCATATCGACCCGTTGCAGCATGCGGGCTGAAGCTGCTTATTACCCACCGCTACCTGGAGGAATATTTCAATAGTTCGAGAACTCTATACAGGACTGGAGAATAGTCATTGTCACCTGGAAGAATAATGTAGTACTCTTCATTAAGACCGCGAGACATACGCGAAGATCCCGTCTAGTACACCTGCGTGGGGAATCAATCAAGTGTTCAATTTAATTATGAACATCCCCGTTGGCTCACGTATACAATGTACAACATCTTCAATTCCTTGAAGGAATGCAGTCACGACCAACTTTGACAAGGTTGGTCGTGACTGATTTCCTTCAAGAAGTTGAAGATTTTGTATAATCAATTGTTCGAAACAATTCGGCATCGTCGGATGAACCTTGTCATACAGCTGACCAGGGCTACTCATATAAATCAGGTCTGAAAGAAGGCATCCCAGAGTCTAGGCATGCTCTGTCCATCAGAAGTGATGCTGTGCTTTGTAAACAGCTCGTCTGTCGTATGATTGAATATACACGTACATGCCCTGTCTGGAATTTCGCTGGCCACACCCAGCGAAGGATATTGCAAGTGCTATAGTCCAAGCGTCTTAGGCTTGCGACTAACCCGCACTGATACGTAGATAACAGCCAAATTAACTGTGATTTGGAAATTCAGTTTTTTGCAGATCATATCAGGGCAGTAACAAACGGTTCTGCCTGGAAGTTAACCGGTGAAACAACTTGGAAGGCATTTGTGCAAATGCTGGGCTGAGCACAGTCTTCTTACGCCTAAGCCGAAGACGACTGGGAATGATCAGCTCATTAGACGCTGCCCATAACAAGACACCCATTTCGACAGAACGATTTGTACCTGATAATTTTCGGCTGACTCGTGTTTTCCGTGGTTTTGCTCAGTTTACTTGGGATGTCATGTTATGCTTAAAAGACGGCCACTGTCCGCATCACATGCAGTTCTGAAAGCCTGTAGCCATAGTCAGCCTCCTGCAAGTCGCAAAAGCCTTTATCCCACCCTACCTTGCCATTCTGGGTTCAAACCCCAGACATCACGCCAACCAAATTTCTCTTCCCACCGCCAGAAAAAAGGACATATTGCCTTTTGTAAAGTAGTACGAACACGTCTCAGCCGTTAACCAAGACGGGAAACTCTTGCACATAAGCACAATCGCCGTTAATTTTATAACATATACATCTGAGGCCCATCAGTGCGTTTCGTATACAGGTAAAGCTAGACGGGCCAAGGCACGTCGTCTGTTACTTCGTGCTGCTACCTATCCTTAGTTAGGTTTATAGTGTTTCGGGTTGGTTTGTGCAGCTGTTGTTTTTAACTCTTTGACCGCGAATGTGGAGACAATACTATCCTCCGAAACTTCGATAGGTACTCAGCAGTTGACGATCCCAGAAAACTCGACTCTTCATATTTACTTTTTTTCATTCCTTCCCCGCACTATTTCTCCCAGATTTTCAGTATATTCTGTTACATTTCGTTCATTAATGTTATCTGCTTCACTCAGTGCATTTAATTCTTCCTGTCCGTTTTATTTCTATACGCATTAGCCCTTCCTTACATTATTTTCCTCAGTTGCATATTCCCCTCCCTAAAGCTGCCCACTGTTAGAGTCATCGATAGGTCGCAGACCCTACCACGACCACCTTCCTTCACGTTCGGCGTATTCTTCTATCCAGAATAATGAGCAGGAATACACTTCGAAAAGTTTTGACCTGTCAGTAATTATCCTATTCGCGGCCTTGAGAATTCACATGAATTTAGAAATTGTAAGGCGACTGGGTGATGCAATTTTAAGGACTGTGACTGACGTGACATTTGTAAAAAAGGTAAAGCAGTCCCATTACAGGCCTGGACAGGCCCACAGGGTTCCAGGAGGTCGAGGCTCCCAGATTTCTAGACAATCGGCACATGAAGGTGGTAAGGTTGTCAGCCCTACGCACCGGCCGCGTTTACCCCCCAGGAAATATTCCTGGTACTCATTTCCGTTAGAGGCTGACAGGATTATGCCAATGAAAAATTCCACTGACACCATCGGGAACCCGCGACCTGCCGGTTTGTAGCACAGTGCTTCAGCCAACTGCGCCACCGCGGCCCCCGACGTGACATTTGTGGAGTACAATCTTTATGAAATGTCACGGTTTAGTTCTGCAGTAATTTGGGCTTACTTTCCATTATTCAGCTGCATATTTCCAGCACATTCTTCAATACACACCTCTGAAGTGATAATGCCCGAAGACGGTGTTAGCAGGATAGCGCAGTTGATGTAGTGATGACTGTCTCTACTGGATGGCCGGGGAGTTGGTATTTAATTTCCGGCAGCGTCAGAATTGACTCTTGTTTCCACGCTGCTTCGTACCCAATTCATGTCGTGGGTTCTTTCGAAGGGGTAAAGTGGCAGGGACGTGAAGCTGACAGTTCACTTCCATGCATTTATGTGATTAAGAAGTCCCCATACGTATATATGACATGGTTCTTAACTTATTAAACACAGGGACTGCTGTGCTTTATATTACGCTAAACGTTGTAATTCCCTGCTAGCTCAACAGTTTTATGACAGATGAACCACATTAATGTTCACCTGTCATTCACAATGTCTGTGTCCACGTAGTCATGTGTTCTCCTGAGGCTTGGTATTGAAGAGTGCGTGTAGTTACGATAAAAGCTAAACTGTTTACACGCACGTGAAATGAACGCCTTAACACTCTGCCAAAGGACATGTTATGTGGAAATTAGTTTCAGATTATCATTCACTAGGGCGAAGAGATGTTGACAAATAATATAAAACCTGGCATAGATGAGTAGGAAAAGGATAAAAATAAAAACAGTGAGAAGGCGAAGAACCAGGAAAGAGTAGGTAATGTTGAGGACAGTGTCAGGTGAAACGAAGGCCCGAATAAAATGCAGAAGAGGAGAAAGAAATGAAAAAGTGGAAGAAAAAGAAAACGGAACAAGTAATGTTTCAAGAGCACCATCTTCTGAGATGCGTGATAGAAACTGATCAACGTTTCTGAGTAACCTTCTGCATTTATCTACTGTGCCCTGAAGGATGCTGCGCTACGTTTCTCCGAAACGTCGGTCAGTTCGCACCAGAGAAACTGGCATCGTTCTTTATAGACACCGCCGTCAGGATCCCCAATCTCACAAGTTAGTTTTTTTTTACTGTGCTTGCTGCAGTACACATTACTAAACTATTTTCAACGTTCCTTCTCTTCTTGAAAGTGTCTATTTACCGTTCGATTATTGAATAGTTCTCTGCTTTGTGTCTATTATATCCTGTGTGAGTCTACCCTTACTATTGCTACCCTTAGGGAAGCCAATATTGATTCAGTGGATGAGGGGTGGTCTTGCGGTCTCCGATAAGCTGTAGCTTCCAACTTGCTGACAAGCAATCGATAAGCATGCAGCCCACTTCACTTAACATCACAGTGTTCCCGTCTTTATTATTTGGGTTGAAGTTTGGTTGTACAACACAATGATTTCGGTCATGTTATTGATAGTAGGAGTCATCATACTCGTTTATGAAAAGGAGTAAGTGTGTACAATGGACGATGGTTTGGTGACTGTGATCACGTCTAATAACAGTACATTTTCGCGTAACACTATAGTCGCTTTAAATGTAAACAAACTCCACTGCAGCGATCTACTAGCCTTGCATATAGCATACCTTTACTTGTAATGTGGCATTGAATGACTGCTACTAAGCCCTTAAACTTTTAAGTTTCGAGAGATAATTGTGCGCCGTAGAGACGCAACATCCACTGTGAATTTTTTTAAATAGTGGACTGAAATGTATTTCACATTTTCTGCGCTGCTGCACAGCTACATTCAGAGTCCAGGCTATTATGTAACTATATTATCTTGAACTGTTTACTGCTTTAAAATTCATTATCTTTATTATTTAAATATAAAAGTCGCATTAGCACAATTCTCCTTCAACTTACGTTGTTGGTTTGTTCAGCAACTTTGTATTATTTGCTTAGGTAAGGTAACGCAATGCCTTTACAGGCTTGGACAGGCCCCAAGGGTTCCAGGAACTTGAAACGTCCATAACCTATTTCTAGACAATCGGTACATGAGGGTGGTAAGGTCAGCCCTACGCACCGGCCGGTTTTACCCCGCAGGGAATAATTCTGGTTCTCATTTCTGTTAGAAACGGAGTCGAGCCCAGGGCTGGAAGGATTACGTCAACGGAAAATCGAACCCGCAACCTTCTAGCTTGTAAGTCAATGCCTCAAACAACTGCGTCACCGCGTGCCCCCATTACTTGCTTAGACTGTATGAAACTTAAAGGTAACTTTGTTTCTGTCTGCGCCCTAAAGGCGCATACGGAGAGCAGAAGTATAACCTTTTTTATCCTGAACCTCAGCACTAGGTGTTGCGAATGGGTAAGGTGATGCCCGAGGAAAAAGCACACCTTTATTAGGAATCTGGGTGGGCCCCAAAGCCAGCCCGGACATTTTCAAAACAAGAAAGTTTCTTGGCCCTGAAATGAATCGAACTGTTAGGCTAAATGCCTGTGGGAATGCACTAGCGTAATATTTTCCTGAGGACTGGGAAGAGCCACAATAGTTATCTGTATAGGTAATAGCCTAACCTAGGTTCGAACTGTGAAGCTTTGGGAACACGAACTATAACAGTATCCACTACAGAGCAGCCTACAACTTGTCATAAACCGTTCGCATTGAAATTCATGTGTTAGATCCAGTTAAACACATTCTGTGACGTGAACACAAACATGTTTAAACCCGTGTCTCATTCTGTAGAGAACTGCGAGTACTAGCCACGGTTATAGTACCATCGTACAGCTGTTATATAGTAAGTAAAAGGCTTTGATTTTGCATCTGCTGACTTACGAATCCACTATAGAGGCTGCTGTAGATCGCCCGTGCTGAATTCCAGAAGGCATAAAATATGATGTCAACCAGTTAATAAATTACAGGGAATGTACTCTTCAGGTAAGGTTATTAACATGAGTAACACACAGGGGTTGGAATATAACGGACACTTAACGTGTTTGGGGAAGATCCATTTTATCGTTAAAATAATTGAGAAAAAATGACTATTTCTGAGACCTAAGTTTGTTTGTAAATAACACTGAATTGGACGCATTCTACTAGCCCATGTTACGAAATCATTTGCCCAAATTTTGAAGGGATGTCCTCGACCGTATAGTCAGTAAAAGACAGAAAGTATTTTGGTTAAAATGCACCTTGGTTCACACATGGTTATAGCACTAGGAGCAGCAGAAGGAGAAGCAGGAAGAAGACGAAGAAGGAGGAGGAGGAGGAGGAGGAGAAGAAGAAGAAGAAGAAGAAAAAGAAGAAAAGCAGGAGGCGTAGAAGAAAAGAAGGAGGTCTAAATTGGGAACGTGAAGATACAGAGCGAGTGACAGCCTCTCGGGCGGTAGAGGTGCGAGGCATTTGCTGATAGACGCGAAGGAATGTTGATGGAGTTAGACACTTCATCGTTTTTTATTTTTCAATTCACTCATTTCCTGTGCCGTGAAGGGAAAGGATGAAGGGGTAGAAGATACCATTTCTGAGGGGTTGAAATGTCACCTCAGCCATATCTCGGCACTTTATCATACTTCTCCCCTCCCCCCCTCCCCCACCATCACCCCATTGTGTGATCACACATCACAATCAGTGGTGGTCCGAGAATGAATAATGGCGTCACAGGAAGTTACGTCATTCAGTGGGAGGAGCCGGTGCTTCGCAAATCACATCACATCTGTTTCTGGTTTGTCTTCAAGACATTCTGTCAACACCACAAGACTTTTTCCATCTCTGTTAAATCACCGTCGTACCAATTTTCTTTCCTTTTTGGTAAGGATATTTCTCAACTTTCTAGTTCTCTATTTGTTTCTTCCAGAAGCAGGCGGGACTGTTTTGCATGGCACGATCCAAGTAACTGGAGTAGAAACACCAGCATTTAAAAAATTCTGGACACTTCTTATTGGACCAGATAATTTAAGAAGTCTTTCGTGCCATACCTTGACAATCGGGAAGGATTAGTTTTAATTTGGAATTGCGTAAGTTAATAACCCAGACCAGTGATTCCGAAACTTGTTCAGTTCCCGGAGCACATGAACATCGTGCTGTCTGGAGATCACCGTAAAAATTGCATCATTTGTGCCATCATTGTAACTGAAAATAGTAGACTATTTCTAGCGGAAACTATCATGTGATCTAATACAGTGTTATAGACCTGGTTGAAAGGACGACTTTTAAATTACAGATTAAGAGGAAAATATGAAATTAAAAAGTTCAATTTGTAAGTTTTTTTGTTGCGAATAGTTAAAACACTGTCATTGCTCAGTCGCAGGGGCGGAACACTGCTTTCCCACCCGTGGAAAACCAGTGCCGTCCGGGACTAAATTTGGCCACCACTGGCTCAGATTCTTCAGAATCAGACGACGTAACGATTAGACTACTCACAATTACAGTGGATCTGCAAGCCGTATGTGATCCACAATCCTTATCTGCTTCCAGTTTCACGGCACTGACATGTCTCCTCCACAAGTTACAAGGATCAGCTACCCTCTTGCTACTTCTCATCACCCTCAGTTGTGTCGTTTCTTTGATTGTTTCCACCATGTGGACTCCAGTTTTTAAGTATGTTTCATGCATTTGGCGTAGTGTGACCCGCTGCACGAAATCTTTCTGACGGGCAACAGAATCGCCATGGATCAGTAGAAAGGACAAGACAAGTGTACGTAGCTGTGGAGTGTTCCAGAAGCGTTTTAATTGAACTCATTTCAAGCAACGCAGTTGTGTTGTAAGTTGCATTAGCCTTAAGGTGGGTGTGTATTCAATATACACGACGTTTCGGAAACAGATTACTTCGCTCTTTAGGTCACTAATGGTAGTTTTGTCGACAGATATTTTTGTACGTAATTGTCGTCGTTAGTGACTTCAGTTGAGACCAAACCAGGAACCATTTCGACATAAAGTGCTGCAGCATCACTAGGGTAGCACACGTTGCGGTCGAGTGTGTAGTATTAGGGACGTCCGGGGTTCAGGGATCGGCCAGGAGACTAGCTACACTGGCTGAGGTTTATCAAGGATTATTCTAGACCCTTCGGTAAAACGCCGCGATTGTACCTCATATCTCAGAGGTCACGACAAAATCCTGTCGACGTCGTTATTCTCCAATCATCTGCATAATGATAAAATGCTGAGAGCATCAAGAAGAAACCTGGAAAAGTAAGAGAAACTTCAGATTTTCACAGCTGTAACTGTGAACATTGTCATTCAGGATGTGACGCCGTGTAGTTTGGTACAAAGCGCGAAGTTTTCGGAAGTATGAACTTCCCACCCCAAATATGGGACAGGAGTTTCTCCGAAACTTCGGTACCTATCTATTGACTAGGCGGAATTAATTTAATCACCAACAATAAATATGAAACCTTTATTTAAATGAGACTGCAGATAATGTAAAAGGTAGGGTAAATGCGAAAAGGAAGAAAGACATTAGATAGATGGATGGATGGTTGGTTGGATGGTTGGTTGGTTGGTTGGTTGGTTGGTTGGTTGGTTGGTTGGTTGGTTTGTTGGTTGGTTGGTTGGTTGGTTGGTTGGATGGATGGATGGATGGATGGATGGATGGATGGAAGGAAGGATGGATGGATGGATGGATGGATGGATGGATAAACAGACAGAAAAATGGAAACCGGGAAGCGAAGGTTTATTTGGGAAGAAGACTCAAGGAGATGATCTCGTGGCTCTGGTAGTCATTCGGACCGCTCTGCCTAGAAGGGCTGAGGGTTTCAGATACGGCAGGATGGGGGCTTGGAACTCGCGCGTATTCAAGACCTGAAGGCGACAGACAAATTAATTGGAGTTGGGACGTTTGTTTCCTCAAAGTTAAATGGAGCGGTGCGAAAGGAGAAACTCGGCGAGAGACATTGATAGTGAGTACTACTGTAGTGTAGGGGGCTAGCTGAGCGGCTCTGTGGCTCCATTGCGTGCTCACAATGCCAGCTGTAACAACAGATATTAAACTTTCCTTTGCTGATTTATTTTTATAGAACTTTTTCAGCATCGTTACAGGGTATCGTGTTATTTTTCTTGTTGAAAATCCAAGAATAATTTGTTCTACGTACAGGGATGACTGATCGATTTTGTTTTACTCTTCTTCATTAAAAATGATAATCACTACGACAAAATATTCCTTTTTAATGTGATATGTGAACTGGGCAAACAGCTTAGTTTTTCATTAACTTAGGAGGAACAGAGTCGCTCAGTTCGTTAAGAAGTTACTTGCTTTTTACGAAAAACGAAGATTTACGAATCGTGGCAGCTTAATAGTGTTCATGTCCTGATACCCCATTTCTTGTATATGCATTTTTACATTACACTTTTTTGTAGTCCTAATAACGTCACTGAGACTTCTCTCTTTTAGGTTTCGAAACTAAAATTCTATATCCATTTATTATTCTTCCATTCGTGCTTAAAGTCCAATCTTACCTTACGACACAGAGGGTTATAAAAGTGAGATATAACTGATTATGGCTTCTTTTTTTTTTTTTGTTTTAGGTAAGAGAGAACAATCCAGTCTTCAAGTCTTCACTGTTCTGATGGGAGACCTCCTGTAATCAAAGGTAGGAGAACACATTCATTTGATTTATTGTTGTGACAAGAACAGTAATATTGTTCCATCGTAATTAATGGCGCCCTGCGGCAAAGAAAAATACTGTGACAATATTAAAAAGTTTGTTGACTCTTGTTAGGACAAACTGCTGGCACATCTCAATCCTATGGAGCCCCCGGGTCGTTCTGTGACAGTCATCTGTCTTTCTCACTACGTAACAAAACATACGTTAATAATGTTACTTTTTCCCCTTCTTATCTCCATCTTTCTTATTTCTTCGTTTCAAACGGATCTGCTTCATCCGTTACCTGTAGAAGATAACTTCAGTCCATCCTTTCTTTGACAGCCTTCGTTCTTAAGTGTATACAGTTTCGTCTGGGTCTATGCAAGACAAACGTCTGCTAGAGATATAAGGGAAAATGTGTCCCTGCGCTTTGTTAAACAGTTCAAGCACGAATATTTCTTAAATACAGTAGAACTCGGTTATATAACGTTATGAAAGGAACTGAATGTTTTGTGTCGTTATAAACGAGTGTTGTTATAACCGCGGATTATAATGTTGCAGTTAACAATGAGGAATTAATTGGCACCACAGAACACGTGACGCTGTAGGCGAGGTGTCGTATGAACCGATGTCGTTTTAACCGGGTTTACTGTCGTATAAAACTTCTAGGCATTCTTTTTCCAACTTTTCAGTCAGCACTTTCAGTCCCCATTACAGAGCTAACCAGTTAGTGCTTGTTAGGGAAATAATTGCTGAAAATTGCCACAATCATAGGAAACCTAACGCAGAATTGTTTATGGTTTAGCAGGTGGTACTTTCGCGTAACACCGATGTTTCAAACAGGTAAACACCACACCTTGAAGATCTCTGGCCGAGTGGGTATATTTAATTTATCAATTAATAACCTCGACATGAGGTGTGAGACAAATGATAAGATACACTGCCCGGCCACTTTACCCACGCAGAAAGAGCCCCGAATACCAACTGGAGAGGGCACAGTGTGTCCCACAGCCGATTTACATGCTGGTTGCTGACAGTTGTATTAAGAGGAGGATGGAGAAAGTTACCACAATGAGAAGTCCGTTCTTTTTACTCTCCATGTAATAATATTGGAAGAAGTAAAGCAATGAGTGTGAGATTAACAAGGCATGTAGCACGCGTAGAATAAATAATGAATAAAGCATTTTGGTCGGATAACTTTACATTGAGAGACATCTGTGGAATATATTGTTAGAATATTTCTTACAGGAATAAATGTGACTGCAAGAAATGGAATAAACGGCTTATATTAATGCTCAATGGTGGGGAATTTATGTAGTGAGTGATGAAATTTATGATAATCAATATTTAGGGGAAAAAATCCTTACGCCATGGAATAATTTTGTAAAGGAGACACGGACTGAACGCCAAGGTCCACTCGGCAGCTTTGTATTGATTGTGCCTTGGCTTCAAATTTTCTCTCATCAACCCTCCATTGCTATAAAGTGTTCGTAGTTTTCCTCAGTCCTTACAGAAAAATGGTACAACACGTCGAATTATGGTGCAGACCCTTCCTTCTACATCCTTCCAAATTATTTATTTATCTTTTTGTTTAGTGTTGTATTCTAATCTATAGTCAGTGTTTTAAATAATTTAAACAAATATAACATGAATAAATCTTCGTGACCTTATTGTGGTTTGTCTTTACGTCTCGAGTGCTTTGGTAGAAGTAAGAAACATGTTTTGACATGACAAAGATTATGATCAGTATCAAACCCTGAAGACATTTGTACAGGACAGAAGTATTATGTATTTCTCGTTACACTGCAACGCCCGGGTATTTTAATCTCACACTGCACTAGCGGAGAGCTTTCCGTCTAGGTCATTTATGTATTGTTTGTCGTTTTTACCATAAAAGCACGCTGCAAGCTCAAGTACACATTATGTGTTATTGAACAGCTGGTGATTATTCAATTGGCCGCTATCGAACCTCAATTTTTAACATTATAAACGTGTATTGAAATGATTGGTTCTTATCTCATGGGTGTCCAACCAGTGGCCCATTGCGACTACCATAAATTACATATGCAGCATAAAAATTACGCAATAATTCAGGCGGTTAGGTGTATCACTTATTATAACTTTTACACGTGAGGCCCGCGAACCGGCCCGCAACAAGTTTTATGGCCCTTCGCTAAAATAGATTGGATTTCCATGCCCTATCTTGGGCTAGCAGACTTCATTTTAACATATTCCGAATGTATTTATGTAAAACCTGTTTTAATATTATCCTTACGTGCAATATTGCGTCTCTTCCCTCTATAAACTTCTGCCTGGACAGCCCATATTACCGACGACAGGCCTACAGTGTCGTAGATGTAAATTGCTCGTAAATTTCAGCTGCATAATTACCTTACACAGCCTCCAAGTCAGTCTTTTTGTAACGTCTAAAATGTGAAGTTCACATAAGTAAGTTCTGAAAATTAATGTTCCTCCTAAGAATAAGAGGAGCCGGGTTAGAGTAGTCGGTGTAGCGACTCGCTATGGACTTAACGGTCCGGGCTTCGAATCCCGGTAGGCTAAGGAATTTTCTCTTCTCCGCAGTCTTTCAGACGACCGGTTCTGGGGCCCACCCTGCCTCCTGTTCGATGCGTACCGGTGTTACTTCCCTGGGTTAAAGCGGAGGGAACCTGTGGCTTATCACTCACCTCCGTCTAGCGCCGCAGTTAGGAATGAGTGGCGCTACATCATTACTCCTCCTGTATGCCTTCATGAAGTGGACAAACATAACTTTATACTCAGAATGTCCCTATTACAAAGATCAGCAGCTTAATGGCGTTGAGGGAAAATAGTTGCTGTTTATTGCAAGATTGACGCGTAACCTATTAATGCATATTTCATTAATGTCATTGTGTTTATTACACTAACAACTGGGCCTTAAAAGGTAAATTTGTAGTACCAGTGTTGACGTAGCCAGTTTCCTTGTGTAATCAGAACTTTTGTGCATGAGGTATGTTCAGAAGTGTACCGATCCGTATCTAGGGGCGGAGTAGCTTAGTCGGTATAGTGACTCGCTACGGGCTGGACGGTTCGGGTTTCGAACCTCCAAGGGGGCCACATTTTCGGGACCGGTCTAGACCGGCCCTGGGGGCCACCCATCATCCTTTACAATGGGTACCGGGTCTCTTTCCTGGGGGTAAAGCGGCCGGGGCGTGCCGTTAATCATCCACTCCCATCTAGCGCCGAGGTTAAAGAAAGAGCATACCTCTCCTCCACTCCCCTTCTGCGCCTTCGTGGTATGTTTTACAAATTCGTATCTTAGCAAGAAGGGCATACTGCCCGTCCGTGTTTTGTAGACATATGCAGACTTACACTTAGCATTTATTTTCGCGTGGGTTGGAATCCGCAATTCATCCTCACGTAATTGACACTAATATCCTGTACATCTTTCTTCCATATGCTTTACGGAAGACAGAAATGTATCTTCATTCTTTCAAGCTTGTTCTCCAATACTTGTTTCGCCTTTCACATAATACGCAGTTTTGTGTGACTGTAACGCTTTGCAAGGTCTCACGGTGTTAGACTTCATCAACCATTTGTGAATCTAAGAATCAATAAGTGAGAAGGTAGATAGACTTACATTTTGTGAGGGTGCAAAAATTGTGTTTTTACCTCCAGTTACTAAACCGTGAAAGCAGACGGCTGTATAGATTTGGACACATCGGGAATACTGTTAAAATGTGTGTTCAAAACGTAACGTATAATAATGTGAACTAGATCTGCCTGGCTTGGTAGAATGTTCATTGGCGAACTTTTTATTAGTTGATTTAGGGGTTTCACAAACTGGGGGAGTTTTGATCACATAAGCGACTATAAGATATTCAAGAAAGTCGTTGCTCGATTGAGTTAGTAATCTGCCTGTGTTTCTAAAATGTATTTGAACTGAAGTTTTCTGAACCATTGGGAACCTAAAATAAAACATGATAACACAAAAGAGTTTGGCTTCTGTCTCATGAAAATTCTGCTTCACCATTGCAGTAAATTACTCTATGATAATGTTTAGAGGTATAATGTGTTTGTTATCAGAATCATACAAAACAAATAATAATAATAATAATAATAATAATAATAATAATAATAATAATAATAATGTGCATGGAATTTAATTCTGAATCAGGCGGAGCTTAGTACCATTCATTCAGTAACTCAGTCTGTATTTGTTTCTATTTATTTGTGTCATCTGTTCTTTCCTTTACCTTTTTCCCTTACTTCTTTCTCTGTTCCATCCTTTCATCCTCCTTGCGCCAGAACTCGCTACACAATCCGACAGCAATATCATACCATACCACTGTAGGAGACACTGTTGTGTTGGGATGGTGAGAGATGGAGTCAGTCTCCCTTTATCTGTTCTGAACATTTTCTCTTTTTTCTTGTTGCATTGTTCCTGTCACAGTCCAGGGAAGGGGGAAGTGTGAATGTTAAATGGTATGGAATTTGTCGCAAACACAAAACAAATCTGTTACAACAGGGAGTGTGAGATTGGGAGAGAGAAATATGTTACACTTTGCAATGAAACTACGCCGACAGATCGCTCCACTGCCGGCTGTCTAGTGTGCAGTCAAGTATAATCGATTGTAATCGAACCTTCCAGGGACATCACATTCTTAAGTAACCTAGAGTAGTGCCACGTGTGTGTGTGTGTGTGTGTGTGTGTGTGTGTGTGTGCGCGCGCGCGCGCGCGTGTGTGTGGAACAGAAATGTATTTATACTCGATTTAAACCCTGTTATAGTACTAGATTTAGTGAAGTTTCCCTAGTTTGACTCAATCCAGTCACACAAAACTACAGTAGTCTCTCTTCAGAGAACTGAGAAATATTTTTATATCATTCCTGACGTACAATTGAAATGCATAATTAATTATTTTGTTCTTTCTGGCGTTTCTAAACCACAGTTTTTCTATCGTATAGGTGTTTTATCTAATGTTCTGTAGGAACATTATAAAAGGCGAAGAATTTACTTTTTAAATCGACAGAAAGTATTAAGGGAAGAAAAAAGGAGAAAGAATTAACGGAAATAATACAGAAAATAAATATAAAGAGAAGGAAATAAAAAACAGAACTAATGAAGCTATAATATATCGGAACAGCTGAATCAAATTCTATCCTTCTGTTTAACTGAGCCGAGTACCTCAGTAGGGTGACTGGGCCACCGGCTGGGCTACCTAGGCCTTAGCTTCTCCAACGCAATCATACCCGTTACGGTGCTCACCCAGTCGTTTATTTAGTGAGTACAGGTGACAATTTCGCGCGGAGTAAAGTGGCCGATCTGTGAATTTAATCACGTTCTTCCACCTAGTGCCGAGGTTAGCAGTCCGTTGAATTATACCGTCACTTCTTTATGAGAGCTGTTTAATTAAACACAAGGACAAATTTACATTTCCTCTTCTTTCTTAGCCTGACCTCTTCTACCTCCTCATTGTAGGTGTATAGGGTTATTCTTGCACTTTTGTCACATCCAGTTTCACACACACACACACATTCCTCGGGACGAGGGATTGGCCCGTCGCAGAGACCTCTACCTGACAACACACAACATTCAAAAGACACAGATATACATACCTCCGGTGGGACTGGAACCCGCAATCCCAGCAAGCAAGCGGCCGCAGACCCACGCCTTAAACCGCGCGGGTACCGGGATCGGCCAAATTTAAATTTCACGGTCTTTAGTTTAATGGAGCTGATAATAGGCCACGACTTCAAGAAAGTGAAACATACAAGAGCGAATAAATTATGAAGTACAGTATGCAGGCTACACACTGAAGAAAGAGAGAAATTTGTTTGATGCAGATGGGCACATATTTGGTACACATTAATCTCTAGCAGCTGTTCCTCAAATCCTCCCACCGTAATTTTGCAATTTTAAGGACCTCTTTGGGACCGGAATAAGGAATAAATTTAAAAGAGGGCCTTTTAAATCAATGCACGGAAAAGCCCCTCCTCCTTCCCCCCCCCCACCTCACGCCATTTGATATTCTCGACAAACTTTGGATCCGACTGCCGGCCATTTGGACACTTCACACTCAGCCAGAGACAAGTATGGCCACTTGAACAAGTCGCGTGATTTACGGTTGTTAACAATGGAAAATCGATGGCCGTCCCTTTCCAACAGGCAGCCAGTATCGTCATTATTTACAGCGCGCAACTTCTGTAAAGGCAATCAGGCACATTGCTTTTGACGTTGTCTTGCTAATTGTTTATGACCTTTTAGTATTAGTAACACTATAATTTGTTCTTAAGTATCGTCAGTGTTCTGATATTCGTTATTCTGTAACTCAATGTAGGTTTATGGACACCTGTTTCAAGGCGCTTTCACAGAACACTTGCGAAAAGCAACCATCAGCTTCGCCATATTTTTCTCTCCGTCCGTCTGTCTGTCTGTTTGTTTATCGCTTCGTCAGTCCGCATGGAACAACTCAAGTTCCTCTGGACGGTTTTTGTATGAAATTTTATATTTAAGACTTTTACGAACATTTGTTGGCATATTTAGGTTTTTGTTGAAATCTGTTGTATATAACAAGCATTTTACATAGGTATACATATCCACGTGGGGAACGCGGTGGTGCAGTTGGTTGAGGCGCTGTGCTCCAACCAGAAGATCGCGGGTCACTGGAAATTTTCATTGACATAATCCTTCCGGTCACAGTAGGACCCTGAGGTCGACTGAGTCTCTAATATAAATGAGTACGAGGAATATTTCCTGGAGGGTGAAAGCGGCCAGTGTGTAGGCTGAAACCTTACCACCTTCATGTGCCGATTGTCTTGAAATCCAGGAGCCTCAGCCTCTCGGAACCCTCAGGGCGTGTCCAGCCGGTCCATTGATTGCTTTGCCTTTTTTGTACATGTCCAAATACATTTTAATATATGGCTATCGTTGGTTTTGTAAGTGAGGCGCTGTTTACTGTGAGGTGCGAGTCGAAGAAGTAGCCTTTATATTGACAATGTTTTTTCTATGTGACATAGGGGCTGGGACTGAAGAAGCAGTTCAGCATCGAACATGAAAGATTCCATTCTTCGTTAATCATTGAATCATTTGACGCTACGTGTATAAACTGATTGTTTGGAAGTGTTGTTAAAGTTTGATGCAGAGAAATTTAATCTCAAGAAGCTAAGTGAACTAGAGGCTAGGAAACAGTATCAGCTTAAGATCTCAAACAGGTTTGCAGCTCTGGAAAGCTTAAATGTTAGTGAGGACATGAATAGGGCTTGGGAAAACATTAAAGAGAATATCAAAATCTCAGCTCAAGAGAGTCTAGGTCTACACGAACGGAAGCAGCATAAACCATGGTTTGATGCAGAATGTGCAGAATTTTTAGATAAAAGGAAGCAGGCTAAAATTCAGTGGTTACAGAATCCAAACCAAAATAATGGAGATAATCTGCACAACGTAAGACGTGAAGCTAGTAGACATCTCAGGAACAAAAAGAAGGAATATCTGAAAGCTAAAATTAATGAAATTGAAACAAACAGTAAGAAGAAGAATATAAGAGACTTGTATAGGTGTATCAATGAGTTTAAGAGGGGGTACCAGCCTAGGATTAATGTAGTAAAGGATGAGAAGTGTGGCCTGGTTGCTGACTCCCACAGTATTTTGGCTAGGTGGAGGAATCATTTCTTCCAGCTGTTGAATATACACGGGGTTAATGATGTTAGGCAGATTGAAGTACACACGGCAGAGCCACTAGTGCCTGAGCCCAGTGCCTTTGAGGTTGAGATGGTTATTGAAAAGCTAAAAAGTCACAAATCACCAGGTATTGATCAGATTCCAGCAGAATTGATTAAAGCAGGAGGTAGGATTATTCGGTCTGAAATCCATAAACTTATTATTTCTATTTGGAATAAGGAGGAATTGCCTGAGGAATGGAAGGAGTCGGTCATTGTGCCTATTTATAAGAAGGGTGATAAGACAGATTTTAGTAACTATCGAGGCATATCACTTTTGTCGACTACGTACAAAATTCTATCCAACATCCTTTTGTCAAGGTTAACGCCATATGCGGAGGAAATTATTGGGGATCATCAGTGTGGATTTCGACGTAACAGGTCAACTACTGATCATATATTCAGTATTCGTCAAATACTTGAGAAAAAATGGGAATACAATGAGGCAGTGCATCAGCTATTTATAGACTCCAAGAAAGCCTATGATTCAGTTCGGAGGGAGGTCTTGTATAATATTCTCACTGAGTTCGCTATCCCCATGAAACGAGTAAGGTTAATAAAAATGTGCCTAAGTGAAACGTATAGCAGAGTTCGGGTAAGCAAACATCTGTCTGACACGTTCCCTATTAAGAATGGCTTGAAACAAGGAGATGCTCTGTCGCCATTGCATTTCAACTTTGCTTTAGAATATGCCATTAGGAGGGTTCAGGCAAACCAGGAGGGCTTGAAATTGAATGGTACACATCAGCTTCAGGTTTATGCTGATGATGTTAATATATTGGGCGGAAGCGTACATAGCATAAAGAAAAATGCAGAAGATTTAATTATTGTTAGCAAGGAGATTGGTCTAGAAGTAAATGCTCAGAAAACTAAGTACATGGTTATGTCTCGAAATCGGAATGCACGACACAATCACAACATAAATATAAATAATAAATCCTTTGAAAGGGTGGAAGGATTCAAATATTTGGGAGCAACCGTAACGAATCGAAACTCCATTCATGAAGAAATTAAGAGCAGATTGAAGTCGGGGAATGCTTGCTATCATTCGGTGCAGAATCTTTTGTCTTCCAGGTTGCTTTCCAAAAACACAAAGATTAGGGTATACAGAAATATAATTTTACCTGTTGTTCTGTATGGATGTGAAACTTGGTCTCTCACACTGAGGTAGGAACAAAGACTGAGGGTGTTCGAGAATAAGGTGCTGAGGAGGATATTTGGGCCTAAGAGGGACGAGGCGACAGGGGATTGGAGAAGACTATATAACGAGGAACTTAATGACCTGTACTCATCACCAAATATTATTCGGGTAATCAAATCGAGAAGAGTGAGATGGGCGGGGCATTTGGCACGTATGGGGGAGGAGAGAGGTGCATACCGGATTTTGGTGGGGAGACCCGAGGGAAGGCGACCACTTGGGAGACCCAGGCGTAGATGGGAGGATGATATTAAGATGGATATTCGGGAAGTGGGATAGGGAGACATGAACTGGATTGAGCTGGCTCAGGATAGGGACAGGTGGCGGGCTGTTGTGAATGCGGTAATGAACCTTCGGGTTCCATAAAATGCGGGGAATTTCCTGACTAGCTTAGAGACTGTTAGCTTCTCAAGAAGGCCTCTGCTCCATGGCGTTAGTTAGTTAGTTAGTTAGTTAGTTAGTTAGTTAGTTAGTTAGTTNTGCTCCATGGCGTTAGTTAGTTAGTTAGTTAGTTAGTTAGTTAGTTAGTTAGTTAGTTAGTTAAAGCAGTCTTAAATCAATATCATTAGTGTTTGTTTCCTAGTTGCAGAGATGTGGTGTCCAGTGTGACGAGCTGCACACTGCCCCGGGATGCCAGTAGCATTCTGGGCCGCCCTATAAACTATGTGCTCACAAAGTGTTTACATACTTGCCGACGGCTCTGCTGTCTATGCCGGGTCACTAATTCATCTTGTTGGTATGCCACATTAGAATGGCAAAGTGAAACTGGAAATTCCACCTGCAGACGAAACGAGACACGTCGGTGCGTTTTAATTCCAGAGAGGACATTGGATGTGTCCTGGCAGGAATTCGCGCCGCTTCTCCATATTCACCTTCGTTTACATCCCTGTAATCAGTTAAACTAGCTACAAATACATGCTTCAAATTCTAATGAGTAGCTTCATATTGGTATACTTTATGTTGTTATTTAGCAAATAGTTACAAATTGGAGCAGGATATTATAAAAGTGGAAGTAGGTAATGCAGTGTACACATTCTTGTATGGAGCTTCATCTCGACTCCAGTGCCCTCTTACTCCATGTTATTCAACAATAACATTTAGCTGTTTTCCACACCTTTTAAATTTACTGGTGTGTGAAGAAATCTTGTTTTGAACAGTTTTCTGGTTAAACCGACAAGCTTTACACAAGTAATACTATAATGTTACCTATTTAGGTAAAAAGAAAGGTAAAGCAATCCCTGGACGGGCCCAGAGGGTTCCAGAAGGTTGAGGCTCCCAGATTTAAAGACAATCGACACATGAAGGTGGTAAGGTTGTCAGCCCTACACACCGGCCGCCTTTACCCCCCCCCCCCCCCCCCCCCCCCAAGGAAGTATTCCTGGTAGTCATTTCTATTAGAGGCTGAGTCGACACAGGGCCATAGTGCGACCGACAGGATTATGTCAATGAAAAATTCGAAAAGCAGTGTGGTGTGGGGTTTCTACTCCTCTGCAACACCCTACCCTGTCACTGAAGCTGCATAATGTGATTCATACTTCGCTACAGCTCCCATTGGTTCACTGGAGCTAGAAGGTTTAGGATTCTTACATCGCCACAGCATTCCGTCTTGTAACCGAAGCTGGAAGGATTACGTCAATGAAAAATTCCAATGACACCATCGGGAATCGAACCTGCGACCTGCCGGCTTGTAACGCAGTGCCTTAATCAACTGAGCCACCGCATGCCCCCACTTATTTAGGTAGTGTTCCTATATTTAAAGACGTTGTATCGACTGTGGTACTGTATACCTAGAAGTGTTGTATGCTTATGAAAATGAAAGGCGAAATGTGTGAGACGGAAGTGCGGTTGTCTGCTTTTAGTCTTACGAACAACTTTATTTAATCTATCCTAACATGCATACTGCCTCAGATTTATATCCTATGTCTGTCCATAGACATAGGGTCGTATTAGAAATTTCGTTCAAATCCATTAGTATTTGTGCACCAACTCGTAAGTTCTCATTACATGGACGGCTCCATGGACATATCTGTCACACCACCACACGCATGCTGGTAGCCTTCAGCAGGCTGCATGACGGATGCGTACACCGACTGACAGGTGCCATTTACGCTGAAGTTTTCGAAAATTAACCGCCAGCACTCTTAGAAGACATTGCTGTCCACACCCACCGTCAGATGTGCTACCAACATGATGAGACATCAGCCCATTTCTGTAGTCGCGCTAAAACGGGCCAGACTTTGTATCCAGGCCGAAGACGCCCATGTTGAACACTTGTAAACACACTGTAACACTGTTCCATTGTGTGAAGAAAAGGGAACCGTGTCCTCCGCTGACTTATTCGTGTTTTTATGCCCACCTGTACTTATTCACATTTCAAAGTCCCGTAATTTTCTAACGGTTGAGAATCTTTCTTGTCCATGCCGATACATTTTTGACTTGGTATTAGGTCAGGATTCTAATACTGAAATTATTACATAGCCATCGGACATCCTCTGTACATATACGTCATGGCTAATTTGAAATGCTAACTTTATAATGAACTGGAAAAGCTGAGAAAAACCACCAAAAAATTAGTTATAATACAGGCTATTTGGGTAGATAATCTCCCTGCTTGAAAGAATTTTTTAAATTCATTTTAAATCGTAAAAATTTGACCAATCAGTTTGCAGTACTCTTCATGTAGGCCAACTCGTGTGATGTTATATACTTTGCCTTTCAGCCCAAAGAATTTCATTTCGTTCTCAGAATGAAGAACAAGACTCTTCCTGAAGGGCCATTAGCTGAATTAAATTTGTAGTAGGTATTATTTTGTTCTGTGTGAAGTACAACCTAACGTAAGTTGTTATACTCCTGTGTTATTCTATTCAACTTCTTGTTTAAAGGGTTGCAAGAGGAACTGGGAGTAACTTCAGGGAAGGTATTGTGTTGATCTTTGAACCAGGTTTCTCGGAAAATATAAGATGCGAGACAAAGCTTCTTGACTGGGGCAGTGCAATAACTTTAGGCGTTCTTTAGTTATATGTTTGTATTTTTCCCTTCGAAATAGTTACTTTCGGGGTTTATTCAGCAGACTCAGCGCCTCTTCCACGATAAGAAGCACCTCTGGTTCTCTTGCTTCATGATGCCATCCAGCACCGCCTGCCATTCAGCTGGGATTTTCACGATAGCCCGTAATCCTTATCTGTTTAAAATGATTTTCATCTGTGGGAACAGGAAGACTTTGAAAGGGAGTTCCTGTATTTTTTGGTCTGATCTTGCAAGTCTTTACACACAGAATGTCAGATTTTTCTTGTCGTCGTTCAGCAGATCGGGAACAAATTTTGTAGCCTTCAACCTCATGTTAAAGCTTCTGTTAACATTTTGAACATGCAAGATATGATAGGCCTAGAATGTTAGAAACGTCGTCAGTCCTACGCCATCTGGCCTTGTGGATGGCTTGGCCATTTTATGCACGTTTTCGTCAGACCTTGACGATGGCCGACTTGAACGCCAAAAACCTCAACCGAAATAGGCCACATTTTAAAAGTGAATACCATTCAGTTGTTTATCTTCTATTCATGGCATTATCCCGAAAGGCTTTTTAAGCACATTTAAGTTTCGGAAGCTGTTGGCTTAAGGTTACACAAAATTTGCTGCAATTTTTGTTCCGCAAGTCTGCCATTAATTCATCAAAAATGCACTTCAACGCCAACTGTACAGAATCGCAGCGGTGTGTTAACAATGACACTCGCCACGCTGTTTTACAGTCAATTAACTCAGTGGCACCTAGCGGCGTACTGCTGCATTTGATCCTGTTGGCTCCCAACGCGGCCAGTCCATGAATTTTTGGTTTGTTTACCTTCTTCCTCATCGTTAAATAACGCGATTTTTCTCCCATGTAAGGCATAGGTTTACATGTTCTTTCGTTTGCCCAGTAAACAGCGGTATTTTCTCAAATATTAATCTACTGATCTTTGTAAATGAGATGCCGTAGGATTCCTGGAAGGCACAAACAACATTTGAAACTGTGTCTATAGGAGCTTTACGTTTTAGTTTAGATAATAGTGGGCGCATATTCTAAGGATACAGGCTGCTGTATCTTTCGAACACTATCCACACGTTTTCAAATCCCACTCGAGGTATGGGTGGATATATGTCTGTTTTCTTCTGCCTTTACGTTGTCCTGTATGGGTAGAGAACTTCAGATATGCCGAAACGTCACCTAAGAGTACTAAGACGTGTGTTCCATGTCCGTGCACTATGTTATACAAAAGACTTTAAACACCAACGAATGCACAAAGAGTTTTTTCGTCAATTATAACACACTCCTACATGTTTCGACCCTGCTGGGTCATCTTCAGGGAGAAACTTTCCGTTGTGGTTACAGTAGGTTGCACTATACAGTTAAGCGAGAATTCACAAAGAATTCACGCCTCCATAAACGGCGCAGTGCACAGTCAACAGCACATTCTCGCTTAACTGTATAGTGCAACCTACTGTAACTACAACGGAAATTTTCTCCCTGAAGATGATCCAGCAGGGTCGAAACATGTAGGAGTGTGTTATAATTGACGAAAGAACTCTTTGTGCATTCGTTGGTGGTTAAAGTCTTTAGTACTAAGACGTGTTTATTAGGAAGATTCATAGAACGGAAAAAGTGGAAGCCTTGGCTTACATTGACCTGTACCGCCATGGATTTGGACGGACGGACGGATGGGTGGATGGGTGGATGGATGGATGGACGGACGGATGGGTGGATGGATGGATGGACGGACGGATGGACGGATGGATCGATGGATGGATGGACGGATGGCAGGATGGACGGACGGATGGATGGATGGACGGACGGACGGACGGACGGATGGATGGATGGACGGACGGGCGGGCGGACGGACGGACGGACGGACGGATGGATGGATGGATGGATGGATGCAGTGGGATAAAGGGTTAAACAGTTCACGAAAGGTTACGCACCATGCGAGTATATCAGAACATGAATACACAAGTGGAGAAACTTGTGGAACAGGCGATGGGTACGCTGTTATGTATTGTTAGAAGCAGTTGCGGGCAAAACAAGTGTGGCATATTGAAGTGCACCTTAGGGCTGAGTCGGCATTACACCAAGCAGCGTGTTCCGAACTTGTTACTGAGCGTGCCTTGTCCTGGGAAACTGGAACCACGAGCAGTGTCGTCCGTCTTACTGCATTCCGCACTTTACCGTTTCTAACCTAACCTAACCAATGCAGAGCCTGCAGCTGCGTGAGTTGTCGAAGAATAAATCCAGGAATTCAAGTTCTATGAATGCGGCAGTTGCACTCATTTAGACCCCTAGATTTTCACCGCACTAAAGAGGAAGCAGTTATGTCTCTTATATCTCATTTTAAAGTTTGGCTTTTCGAATCTTGACGGGAAAGAAAATACAGACATCTCTCTTGGACGACCCAAAGACCGTTCTTGGCTTCGCCTTGCATTCTGTACTATTTTTCAGGACTTCGTAAAGACGGAATCAGTTTTGTATAAGATATCTACAAGTTGCTAGGTCTAAATCCTTTGCCAGCATTCGGAGCAGTGTTGAGTCCTTCCTGCACATCACGCATTGTAGTCGAGTTGTTAGTGCGTCGTACTTGGGGGGTCCCAAATTAAGTTTTCCTGCCAGACGTCTAGTATACTCACTAATATAAGGATTTTTTATTGTCCTCATCCTCACTAGATTAATGTTGGGATAGTACTTAAAAATATCCCACGACGCCTGCCTTTCTAAGTTTTTATTTACAGCCAGTTTATAATTCTATATTAAATTACATGTACGGTGGACAAACTTCAAAAATAAGTTCTTCACATCAAAACAAAAAGTTCTTATAGACATAGTTCCGGAAATCATCGATTTTTTATTTTCGTTGAAAGATTAATTTCAACAATAAATACCTTTCCTATGCAATAGTTTACTTACAACTGACATATTACATTTACCACACACCTTCCCAATTTAGTAACTGTTGAGTTCTTACTGTTTATCAAGGCAAAATTCACAACAGATGCTGAAAATGTCCTCCATCTGAATTACGAAGCAGTTTACACCTGAGCACGTCTGATCATGGATTCTCGCACGCTTTCATAGGCCCCGGGGCGGTTGCGAATGATTGGACAAGTATTAGAAATGCTTTGGTGAAGTGTCTCTTCAATTTCAGTTGAAGCTGAATAAACTAAGGGTTTTTAAGTGTCGTCACAGATAAAAATGTAAAGGACTGAGTTCGGGCGAACGTGGGGGCTGTACCTCGAAACCAAAGTGTCTGCGGTCATATATGTTTATATGAACTCTTTTCCTTATTTTGGTGTGGGGAACTCACTTCCGAAGTTTCTCCAAGCATTTTAGATACACCTTTTACACATAATCACCTTTGTTAATCTAAGAAAAACATCAACTGCAATGGTTGTTACGAGAGCCCATTCTTTGCAAGCGACATAGGCAAGAAATAAACTCTGGTATATATTGTGGTTGTGATCGCATCCTTGTAGAAGGAGTATTAATATAGTTCTGTCAGTTCGTCTGTACACGTATATGATCCACCTAAGCACTGTGCAGATCTTCGTGGAATTCGATACTGAATTGTTACTAAGGACTGATGAGCCATATCCATCCTTGTTCAGGTAGAGCTGTTTTAACGATTACGTTATATGAGACGTCAATACGTTTCTGCTTGCATAGGTTTTTACATCCCTGTTATACACATGCGCAGTTCCTATTTTGCTTTATTTTTGAAGCAGTTTATATATCCGTTTTCCGATAACTCACGGTTTCTTTTATATTATTGCAGTAAAATGTCGTTAAGCCAGATTAGTTTCGGAATAGGTAATCCTGATTAAGCGATAATCCGGATTAGCGAAAAGAAGACAACCCTGAAAGACACGAAACTTATAACACTATTTTCAAGTTGTTCTGTCACTCTGAGCTTGTCCATGACGGTTAAAGTAACGTGTTTTCGTTCTATTCGAATTTTCAGTCCGTTAGAACCCATAATTATATAAAGCATGGTAACATATGTACATGTGCAATTACAGTATAAAGAACTGCGCAACTGAAGCGTTGTAAACATTAGCGTCCATCCGACTCAGAGCCAACAACGATACTGAACAACAATCAAGACATGGCGGCAGTGTAATATATGTTCCGTGTGTATCTGCGCCGTCAGCTCATCTGCTTTCCTAAATCCCATTGTGTCTTTTAAAGTACGTACTCAACTGTGAACAGAATTTTTCATATTAGTTGATCCGGATTATGCGATATCCGGATTAACTGTGACCGGATCAGCGCGTGTTTACTGTATCTGCGTCCACCGATTTGTATACTGTAATATTCTTTCATCGTAACTCTCGAGTCTTAAGACTGATGTTATTCTGAATTTCTGGGTGCAAGAATGGCTCGTTCACGAAGCCAATTGTGGTACGTGAAATCACATATATTTAGTAAGTTCTCTTTAACAGGTCCTGTCTTATTTGTTACAGTACGATAAGATGTCCTTCGAATATTTATAAGGCCATTGGAAGGATTAACTGGTAATTTTTTCTTACCAAGACGGTACATCCTTTGTAAATTGCCTACTAGATATATGCAGGAATGTCGCCTTGAATATGCAATTAGTATACAGACTTTCAGCCACTCTAGAGCCGATAGATCTCCCAACACTGGCCAGTAAGTAACATGCGTGGTATCCTCAGTTGCACTGTTGTTGGAAATGCATGAAACATAAGCAGACCAACCAAACAAGCGACGAACAAACCGGCAAATGAAACTTATCTTTACAGAGGCGGAGATGGTGGTCTGGCTTTGAAAAATGTTTATTTTGTTTCGTAACAATACGATGCCTGAGTGTTCATCTCCACACTCAATGTGGAAGAGCGAGGATATATCAGTAAGTACTCTGTCTATGCTAGGGGTTTGGCGAACGTAAACTCGAGATTTCATTTTTAAAGAGGCCGACATTTTTCTGTGCAAGTTTTTCTTCTTCACAACAACGTCCATAACTGGTATGCAGTCCACCCAGCCTTCCATCTAACCGGCGCTGGTGTGAAGCTGACCACAAATCTTTTTCCATTGGCGACAGTGAGAATACGGGGAGCTGGTCTTCCATTCCCCAAACATTTTAACGCCTAGTGCTTAATTAAACACATAGAAGAAATTTTAGAAGAGTTGAAAGTAAAACCAGTTGACGAGAAACTAAGAAGATACAAATCAAATGGTCTGCAACGTATAACAAGAATGAACGACAACAGGATGCCCGAAATAATGCTGAATTATAGGCCAAGTGGACGAAAATGACTTGGAAGACCTTTGAAGAGGCTATTACACGAGGCCGAAACAGGTCTATTAAGGCCTAACTCGAGATGGGTGGTGGTGGTGGTGGCGGCGGCGGCGGCGGCGGCGGCGGCGGCGGTGGCGGTGGCGGCGGCGGCGGCGACGGCGACGACGACAATGACAAATTTACGCTGAGTATGAAGGCGACAGATGTCTCCGAAATTTCTGTGCATATCTACATTACTATGCTGTGTCATAACCTAAAATATCGGATTTAAATTTCGTTTCCTGAAAACTTCAGACCATCTAATTTGCTTATTAATGTGTTGAAATGTCTCCTAAGGAACAGGATGTAGTTATATTGGCAGGAGTCATGTGATTAAGGGTGAGAACCAGTGGTCTTATGAATAAAGTAATGAAGTTACTAGTTTGGTGAGTTGTGGCAAATTTTTGAGGAGCCGAGAAACCATTCGCTTCTCAACAAAGAATCTAATCTGTTGAGTTAGGTAGATGGTGAAAGTTTAAAATAAATAAAAATGAAACGGGTATATACTACAAACACAACTGACGGTTTCAGCCACGTCCTGGATTCAAATTACAGTATTTTACGTAAAATGTTTAAATACATATATGTGTGCCATCAGCCCGCCATTTTACAAGAAATAAATTAAATTAATCTGTTGTTAAATGACAGTTCCACTTTAATTTCGGGCCCTCTCTCGTGGTCCCTGGGGGCACTTAATCTGTATGTGTCTATCTGCACCACCATCCCAATTCCATTTGTGAATTCACCCCTTCCCACCACCCACCCACACGCTGCTTTGTTCAAACAGTTCTACCGACAGTCCACAATGGCTGATCATTGTCTGACTGTAAAGCATGTTTCAGCACAGTGCTTATTATTGCATATTAAATATGATCCATATTTAATGTTTATTAGTTACCATTGCCGTTACTGAAGATGTAGGTACTATAAACGTTGACATAAAACAGGCCTGTTCAGGACGCTAGACTATGATGCTGTGCTGTTGTTGGTTACTGTAGTGTCTGCCGAATTGATACCAACTGTTAAAGAAACGGGATAGCTTGGTGTAATGACAAGTCATGGGTTGGACAACCGATAAATGGGTCTTAAATTCTTTTTAGGAGTGAAATATTTTCTCCCTTCCAAAGCGTCCAGCTAGTCACTGAAGCAGTCTATCCAGTGGGTACCACAAGTAACGGGCGGGGCTTGAAGCTAGCGTTTCAGTTCTTCACATTTCCGATTTAAGGATTCATGGATATGTTATTTTACTATTCATGGAATGACGCTCAGTTGTGCGCGGGGCTACTTCTTACTTCACCATATTCCTTGTATTGTCACTGTTGTCATGAACCAGGTTCGGAAAGTTGAAGCTCTACAGATGTGGCATTCAATAAAATATTCTTGTAGTATGTCAGTATCATTTTCCTAACTTGGTTCACTTCAACCCTGAAGATGAATTAACGTATTGCTCTGAAATATTGATAAATAAGGTAAAGCTACCCCGTTACAGGCCTGGACACGCCCTGAGGGTTCCAGGAGGTTGAGGCTTCCAGATGGTAAGGTTGTCAGCCCTACACACCGGCCGCCTTTAACTCCGAGGAAATATTCCTGGTACACATTTCTGTTAGAGGCTGAGTCGACCCCAGGGCTATAGTGCGACCGGAAGGATTATGTCAATGAAAAATTCCAATGACTGCATCGGGAATCGAACCCGCAACCTCCCGATTTGTAGCGCAGTGCCTCAATCAACTGCGCCACCGCGTGCCCCAAAATATTGATAAATACCTACCAAAATTGAACACAGTGTCATAAATCTGAAGCTCATAGTGTGTTTTCACATCAGCTTTTACTTTCGTGTAACACTTTTTCAGCACAGAGGTTGAAAATAGAGCAGTTTTAAAATTACTGTTTCATGGAAGGTGACGGCCTGGAGTCTGGTAGAAAGGTATTAATGTTTCTGAGAAATGTATTGCGCTTATCGTCTTTTACCCTGATGACTGAGGCAGTAATTTGCTTCATAATTTGTCTCAGTCTTCACGACGTCAGAGCCAACAAGACAGTGCACACTGGTTACCTACATAAGAGCATCAAATATCGCGGAATAATATTTGTGCACGTACTTTTCAAGTCGCATGTGGTATAACAGACGCGTCTTTTTATTGGCCGAGAAGGTACTTGTCTATTTCCACACAGCTAGTTATCTTCCAGAGGGATACAACAATACTACGGGAATATATTAACAGGAAAAAAGTTATTTATAGAAGAATGTAGAGTGGGACAACACTAGAATTAAACACGTGTGACATAACGCCGTGTAGTCTTATTTTTCCTTCCTGTGGTATTCACATGCTATACTGAGTTTCAGTTATCGCTATCTTGAGCACCACGGCTGTCGTGGGATGTCCCGACGGATGGGGGCTTTCTGAACCATAAAGCTACCGTACTCTTTGTGACGATGAAAGAAATAGACTACCTTGTGCGTTCCTAATAAATGCTAAATATAAATTATTCTCTCTCAAACATTGGGCTACTTTTTCAGAAATTCAGCAGATACTAAAAGCTCCCTAAAGTTCGGTGCATTTTGGAAAGTGTAGAACTCAGACCTAGGAAGAAATCGCACGGCGACAATATTGACTAATGAATCTTACGTTGCCATATTAATTGATAAGTTTTTTCCCCGTTGTTATTCAAACTGCGACATATTTATACTCATGATTTAATCAAATATATATGGTTTTACACTGAAACTTGAATATTTTAAAACCTTTATAGGATTTGATACACTAATATCCCTCCCTAACTACTGCCTATATTAAATTGTATGATGCAGCAAATTTTAGAATGACATAGTCCAAAACGTTTGTACACGAGATAATTAGTACTGATGCGGATGATACACTGTATGAGCCGCTTTAATATAAGCCGGAGTTGTACTGTGTTACACTGTATTAGTGTGCCGAATTCTGTAAAGCAGAGCTGCAAAAATTATTCAGAAATCTAGCAGCCATCTTAAATTTCTGGGCGCCAGCAGGGTAAATTGAAGCAAGTTCCGTAGTGAGGGCACACAAATATTTGAAGCCGCCGGACAAAATCTAGTTGCTCGGGCGACATTTTTGCACCCCTGCTATAAAGGCTGTACAAAAATACGCTTTTCAATGTACAAAGCGTTAAGACGTTTAAATAATAAATCCAACCCTGCTGGGTTATGAGTTATTGTTGAATTCTGTGTTTTTGATGGAAATAAAAACTTACTCATTCATACAAAGCACTCGGTAAAAATGAATATCTTTAAAATGCCTTGCCTTGTATTTGCTGTATAAATTGGTTTTGCTCTGTAATGGCATCTTCTTTGTTTCGTCGGACGGTAACTGTTAGTGTGGCAGCTGAGAGGCAAATTTGTGTACATCAAGATAAAAGCGGTTATAGTAGCAATTGCGCACTGCGTGTATTATCTGGAATTTCTGTGCAATTACACAACAATCCTCATGAAACATTATATCATTTGACGCTGTCACGTGATTATATGTAAAATTATAATGCATGCAAATTTGTTGATTAGTCACAACAAGGGGCGGTGAGTCATGGGACTGGGTGGTATGGAGGTCAGTCTCCGATATCATACCTTGTCATGTGCGTTGAGATAGGAACGTTGTTAACGTTGATTGCACGCCACTGATGTATAGTGAGGTGCCTGCTCACGGGAAATGTAAGCTGTGAATTGAATGTGTTTGAACATTCTGTAGTCTGTAGGATGCAATATGTCATGACCTCAACAATGCCTATTAGTACGCTGTTTCAAATTTGTGCTCTGTTTACGCATTGGTTGGATTGAGTGGTCAACTTCACACTCCGGCCACATTTACCCCTAGGGAAAAGAACCCCGGTAGCCATTGAATTGGATACTGGTAGGCTGCGGATCCAATCTGGACACTTTGGAGAGCAGGAACTCCCTTGCTTGTATTCGGAATCGAGACAGATTTCCTCGCTAGTAGGCTACAGCTCGTAACGTAATCACGGAGTGTTTACTGATTCAAAACTTTTAACATCTTGTCCATTCATATGTCCTCAGTCAATTAACTTGCTGGGTCTTTATCGTATGTAAAACTTTCATTTGCTTTCCTCGGTTGTTTATTGATAGTTACGTTTTAACTTAGACCAAAAGTAGAGCAGGTCTCTCTTATCTAGAATTATTATACATTCCCAGATGCCCAAAAGGATGGAAAGCGTCTGGTGGCAGTTTGTAACCCTCTGCTGTAATCGTCTCTTTCCTTGCTTGCCTTACAGTTATGCTGCTTACTACAGAACATTAAACGGTATACGTTTCGTGAGAGAAGGCCTAAAATGATGCACTAGTGTTTATTTCTTTAACTTTGATTAAAAGTTGTTCTTTCCTTTTTGGATACTGTCGGCTTTCGAGTACCCACTCGGAATCACAGGCACTTCACTACATCCATTTTAGGATTTCCATGAAAAATTTTCCTTCTGTTAAATGTGTGTAAGCTACAAACTTTGTTCTAGTGATGATACATTCAAAGAATAAGTGGTTCTGTTTATCAGAATTTATATTCTTTCATTCATGAAACTACTTTTCTGATTTGTTAGTTAACTATTATAGACAATTCTCTTCTGCTTTTTCTTGTTTTCGTGTTTCTTTTGTTTGTGTGTACGTTCGTATGCTATTTGCTGTATATTAGCATTGCTTTTAATAGACACTTACGCTCTTGCGTGGGCATGTAAACAAAAAACATATAATTGTATTATCAATATTGTTATTAGTTGTGGTGTTTTTAATGGTAGTAATGTTAGACGTTGCAGTGATAATAGTACTAGTTTAGTAGTACAAGTAACGGTAGTAATATTAGTAGTAGTAATGGTTGTGTTAGTAGGGCCAGATATAACAGTGTTACAGAAAAGCGAGCGTACAGAATAAGCACATGTAAAAGTTTTCATAATCTTTAATTTTGCAGACAAATGATTAAGGTAACAAATCAAGGAGGGTTAATGGACGGCCATGTAGAAGGCACGGTGAGAATAAGAAATTCATACAAAAATTAAGTGTGAAAACTAAACAGAAGGAAGGGCTTGACACACGTGAAAGCGTAAGGAATGATAATATTAGAACGGATCCCAAAGAACTAGGATATGAGAATGTATACTGACTTTATTAACGCTGTGTTTTTGTTATTTGTCACCTCAAGAATGATCTTTTTCTTTCCATAAAAGCACAGAATTTCTTGACGCACTGATTGACTGGCAACGTGTTAGTGCCAACACTTCTGTATAAGGTTACTCGTTACATGTCTACTTCCTTATGAAGTGAGATTTGTTTCTCACGGCAGACTATAAAACCTGCACGGATCTGAATTTGATGCCTTGTAATTTTGCACATTTGTACCGACATTTGAGAGGAACAGAATGCTTTCATCATTAGGGCAGATGGTGGCAGAAATTTCCTCTGAAACATCAGTACACTTTATCAGACTACACGGCATCTTTTTGAGAAGACAGCAGTATTTTTACTACATTATTTCTGTGTGCCACTGCTGAAGATTGCGCATACTTAGCGCACATTAAACTCTTCAGGTCAAAACTCCTGTCTCGAATCATTAACAGCCATCGACAAAACGAGCGCGCTCAGAATATTTGGATGGAGAAGTGTAAGGAAAATATATGGGCCCGTAAAAGAAAGAGAATGCTGGAGAAAAAGAATAAACAATGAACTTAGCCATATTGCAAAAGACACGTACTGTTAAATTTATAAAATCCCTCCGACTAAAATGGTTTTGTCATGTTAAAAGAATGCAAAATCAACGAATGCCGAAACAAATTGCAGCAGCTAAAGTGGAAGGAACCCGTGAAAGAGGAAGACCACGTAGAAGATGGAGGGACGAGGTGTTGGAAGCCAGTGTCCACAGCGGACTGTAGTGCTTGAGAAGAAGGAGAAGAAGAAACGGGAGGAGAAGGAGAAGAAGAAGAAGAAGAAGAAGAAGAAGAAGAAGAAGAAGAAGAGGAAGAAGATAATTACGATTATGATGAAAAGTAGACGACAAATGACGTCTGTAGCCTTAGGTTTCCATACCAAGGGAAAGCCTGCTCCTAATTTCTTCGGGTGCTGGCAGAGCCGAATATTGGAGATGACTATGTCAGCTCATTGTTGTTACGTTTAGAAATGTTTAACGCGCGTTTTAATGTTGCTGGTGCTCAACTATTAATGGAAGCAACCATAGAGTGTTTCAGTGTACAGTTAATGTAAAAATATTTTTCAGAACTCTAGATTATATAAATGCACTTTATTCCTAATCTTGAATAATTCGTGGTGGGCGGTTACACAAAACCGTTACGTTTGCCTTTTGTAGCAGTTACTCATTTACAGCTTATGTTCAACACGCCACTGACGCCTGGTTAGCTATAGGCGTGGAAGATGAGGGCAGTTGTTAGACAACATCTGGCTTACCAGTGCTGAGAGAACGGCATGCCTCTGCCATGTAGAGATATCTACACATTACTAAGAAAAAAGCCTATGTAGCACTGTGGGTATCACGCCACTGATATTTTGCTAACAGAATGCACTGGTGTGTGGCGGGAGGTCTACCCACAGACGAGAGAGAGACTCAGTCAATAGAAACATGAAACAACATATCACGTCCAAGCGACAATTTGTATTCCGTTAAACTTTATATACTGCTGTGGCATCAGTTCCTGTTTGCGTTTAGCACTGAAAGACGGAAGTGACTATTGTATATGTACAGCATTAAATTCGGATAGAAATTCAGTTCACAGTTCGTTTATAAATGTGCATAAAGTCACGTCAACTTCTACAGTTATTCGGAGTGGTTGAGAAATTAAACGTAAAAAAAGGAAACAAAAACTCCACAGAGCAGAGTCCTTCTTGAGAAGCTAACAGGTCCTCAGCTAGTCAAGAAATTCCCCGCATTTTATGGAACCCGAAGGTTCATTACCGCATTTGCAGGATCCCGCCATCTGTCCTTATCCTCAGCCAGCTCAATCCAGTCCATGCCTCCCCATCCCACTTCTTGAAATTCTGTTTTAATATTATCCTCCCATCTACGCCTGGATCTGCCAACTGGTTCCTTCCCTCAGGTCTCCCTACCAAAATCTTGTATGCATCTCTCCTAGCCATCATACGTGCTACATGCCCCGCCTATCTCATTCTTCTGGAGTTGCTTGCCCACATAATTTTTGGTGCTGAGTAAAGATCATTAAGTTCCTCGATAAAAAGCAAATACGTGGAAGTAAATTGAAAACTACACCCAGATGTATTGCATGTTTAACGGCCACATTTCTTCGTGTAATATTAAGAATATATAATTTACCGCATGTTTCAATAATTGTTGGATATATTATATGAGGAAATGTAAGGCTCTTAATTTTTCCTTGCGTCTGGTTGCGGTTTTCAGTTTAACTCCCTGCATAAATATGAACTCTTTACTTGCTGTTTGGTTACAACTTTTCTCGCATAGCAAATCTAAATTTTATATTTGGTATGCACCGTGATTATATGGGACTCATGTAAGGTTATTAGAAGGTGTACACTGCACTGCATAGGTATTATAGGGTGTACACTGCACTGCATAGGTATTAGAGGGTGTACACTGCACTGCATAGGTATTAGAGGGTGTACACTGCACTGCGCAATTCTTTATCGAGTTTCTTGAGTAGTGCCATTGCTTATTGCCTAAATATTTCTGGTACACTTGTGGTAGTTACTAGTAATTTATTGTAAGAAAACAAACAGAAGCACCAGTTCTTCACTCGTGATGTGTTCTCCTTTCTTGTCACCGTTACACTACTTGCCAACTAATGCTTTTAATTAAGGAATAAAACTCGGATTAAGGAATTGAAACTTACACATTTAACTAAAAGGACGCCGTATAAGATTCGAATTGCATCCAAAACCTACAGCTTAATTTTCGGATTACATTATTTCCGTATGTGACACTGCGTCACTACATAATGTTTCCGACGTTTCGGGAAGACTTAGTGGTCGCATTTTCTGTTGTCGAAGATGAGACCACTACGTTGCCTCGAAACGTCGGAAACGGATCGTCTAGTGACGCAGCGTCTTTTTCCAGAAGAATAGATGACTCAACTACACCGCTGCGAAAACCTAAACGCTTGTACAGCGGTACTTGCACGTTGCTTTAACAGCCATGGCTACCGCATATTGGCAAGATTACTGAGTGGATTTCATAATGGTCTGTCTGTTACCTGTGCGTTAGAATGCAGAGCATCTACAGGGATGTTATCAGTGCGTTGTGCATGACATGTAATTTAAATTTCTAATAAAACAACGGCACACATTTTAGTGAAACGTTTATGGGACTGCTGGTTAGAAGTCAGTATGTACCCGGAAGGTCCTACAGCCGACCATCTCAGTAAACGTTTTCCTGGTTTCCTTCCGTCTTCAAGCAAGTTCTAAGACTCTTCCTAAGTTTAAGTTCCTACTATATGCTTCTCTTGAAGGCGCCCCCAACCCTCACCCCTAGTTCTAAGTCATAACTAGACAGGAAATATAAATGTACCGTAACACTCGGACGCTTTCGTTTGGTCATACAATTCAGTCCACCGTGGTCATATTTCGTAGTTACTGTTTACAGTTTTGCTCATATTTAGAATATTAATACTATTATTGCCGATCCCAGTGGCCGCGCGGTCTAAGGCGTGGGTCTGCGGCCGCTCGTTTGCTGGGATTGTGGGTTCGATTCCCGCCGGGGACATGGATCTCTGTTTCTGGTGTTGTGTTGTTAGGTAGAGGTCTCTGCGTCGGACTGATCGCTCGTCCAGAGGAGTCCTACCGAGTGTGGTGTGTCTGAGTGTGATCGTGAAACCTCGATAACGAGGAGACCCTGGCCCAATCCTGTTGCGCCATGGGGAAAAAAATGCTATTTTTAAGATGTTACTACGTTTATTTGCAGAACTCACTGGCGAATTCAGATCCGTTGGTCGGGTCTAGCGGGAAGGCACACAGTGCGGCACTGTACCCTCCAGCTAGTCCTGACCTGCGGTTTAGGATTCGCCACTGGCAGAACTTATTTATTGTATATGTGCCTTGATATCTTTTAAAATGTGTTGGTCATACAAAACCGCAAGTATTCAACCCGCCGAACCATGTTGAAGTTGCTGATTTAAAAACACTGTTTATAGATATATACATAATCAGTCTACTTAACAAATGTCACATTCCTAGACAGAACTAGTAAATAAGAAATATGATATGTGCACTTTTTATTTTCCTGAAGTGTGTATCGTTATAAATTGCATGAAGAAATAAGGCGGATAAATGTCTTTTAGTACCGTTATGAGGTGCTATCGACAGCAACCATGGAAACTTTAGTAACCAGAGTAGTCACGAACGTACGTAGGTTTTCATATAGGCTGCCTGTTATTTGATGCAATTTTAACTACACTTGAATTTTGTAGACAGATTTTCGTAGAACTTCCCAACAAAAAGTTTCACGAAACTCAGTTTCACAGGAGCCGCGTTTTTCGATGCGGACTGTCTGAAGTACAGACATGACGAAGCTCATAGTTGTTTTCGCGGCTTTTTGAACGCTCCTAAAATTAATCCCTTTGCTTTAGAGCTCACCAAATTATATTTTCCAAATTATTCCCTATAGAATTAACCAGTAAATCCAAATTTGGCGGCTTTTGATTCAAGCGACTAGGTTTAATTATTGTAGCATCTTCATTTTCACACTACTTCTATACAACAGTACACCTGAGGAATACCAAAGAATATCTATTCAAAATATATGACGCCTTTCCAACAACAGCGTCTGTACTGTTGGTAACATTTAAGTCCATGAAGCCATGTTCTTTGGCTGTGTGGCCGGTTGATGTGCAGTCTGTGAGAACAGACACGCTCTTATAATGGAACCACGTAGCCCTCAGCTGTCCTTTGTCATTAACCACATTCAGTGTCACATGCAAAACACCTGACCGACTTTTAACCGCAAATAATTGTTTCTGCTATGTATTGCCCCGAATTCCGTCCCCTTCATATGACCGCTCCTTTAACATAATCAAGCACTACATTTGCCGCAGTGGGTTTAGAACACTATCTTAAGAGGCAAGATGTCTATGTCATTAAAGTGAACACGCTGAGAGCTGGGCTGCCAGATAGTAGGGGTTCGATTCTTGGCATCCCAAACGACGTAGAGATCGACACAATATCATATACAGTGCTTAAAGGGGCTTTTGCTGCGGGAAAGTGGCTAGGGATTTAAGCTATACCTTTGCTGTCTCACACATCTTTACTGTGTAGGGCTTACTTATTTACAGGGACAAGTTTTTTTTTCTGTTTTGGGGGAATACGAAATCGTCACTGTCGTCTGTGCGTATGTATATTCTGTTTATTTGTTGCATGGTGTTTCTATTAGGTTTGTGAAAACCATTAGCAACTTGATTGTGTCTGTCTGGCCATTTAGTCCTCTCTGATGATCCGATTTTCGTAAAACTGGATTTCATTACCCTGCCAGTGGAAAACTCGTCATCAAAGTACGTAGATTTTCTATCTAAATAATACCAACCCAGTGGCCGTTCGAACTTCAGGGGTGCAGACAACACTAATATCATTAAGTGCAGATTCGTGAATTACTGCATAGTGACAGATTTTTAGAAAATGATATACTTATTGGAATACTGTAATTTCTTCTAAAGAGTCGAAAAGAATAATATGGTCGGTGCGCGAAATATTTTCACAGAATAATTAATGATGACCCCATTGAATGATGGGTGTTCAGGGCCACACCTTGCTTGCAGTGGTTACCACTGTTACTTTCTCTGTGAGACACGCACTGAGGCCGAAGTAACAGCTGAACATCGACTGTGCTCACCGTGATGTACGAGTTGAAGCTGTAGAAACAATGGATCGTTGAGAAGTTACATACATCTTAGCACAACTAGGCGACAGAACTCTTATAGATAAATTTAACGCTTAGATTGCTATAAGGCCGATGAAAACGGCCGACGAGTAGTGCATGAATATTATGTCAGCCAGGCATATAAAGCCAACGTTAATTTAAAGGCTTACCATAAATACGTCTTCTTTGATTAAATCGTTGTAGATTGGTTTTAGTACTGTACATACCATTCAGTTCTACAATAGTGAAAAACTGATGTAGACTGATTTCTGTAAATAATGCCTCCTGCTTGAAAGACACAATAGAAATACTGGCATTGTTATTGTTCATTAAATTGCTTGAAAGGAACACAAGTATAAATAAATTTTTTATGTATAATGTGATATACATATAAAGCAATCCCACTACGGACTTGGACGTGCCCTGAGGGTTTCAGGAGGTTGAGGCTCCCAGATTTCAAGACAGTCGGCACATGAAGGTGGTAACGTTGTCAGCCCTACGCACCGACCGCATTTTTCCTGGGGGGGGGGCCCCCCCTCCAAGAAATATTCCTGGTACTCATTTCTGGTAGAGGCTGAGTTGCCCCCGGCCCGTAGTGCGGCCGGAAGGATTATGTCAATGAAAAATTCCAGTGACTCCATCGGGAATCGAACCCGCGATATTCCGGCTTGTAGCGCAGTGCCTCAACCAACGGCTCCAGCGCGTGCCCCCTAAAATATACATATATGTATGTACTACTAGGGCCTTCTGTCTGGAGACCGACAGGTGCCTAGTAGATGGAAGCTAAAGCTGTCTCTGTGTTTAAAGTGCGTTAATTAGAAATGCATATTGCGGTGAATGTAAAGGTTCAAACATTCTTAATCTCGAAAGCAGATAGAAAGCAATGTTCTCGCTCCAGCTGCTTTTTCAACAGACTGAGGGACTCCGCTAACCTTCGGACTGGAGGCTGGGTGTGACCCAGACCCGATTCCACGCTGTGGAGTAGGTAAAAGTCTCTGGATTCTTAATCGAATGATAAGGAAATGGTGGTTTAACCCTTTAAAGACGGAGCGTATTTGTTTTATATAAGGGCTCAGTGCGTACCGCGCTTTAAACACTCTCCACTTCGGTTATAAAAACCAGTCTCTTAATGTTTTATAAGGCAAAAGTTGCTGTTTGTTCTGAGATCTGTACAAAACACATAAACGCAATGTGGGCACCACGTAGAATTTTTTAATCTTAAACCTGGTGGTATGTAAAGTTACCGCTAGGCTTTAAATGGTCCACGTCATTCTTGGGCGGAGGGAGAAGTGTAAATGACAAAATGTCACTTCAAACAGACTGACAGTAATTCTCATTTGAAGAATGAATGGTGCGAAGCATCGAGACAGAGAAACAGCTGAATGGGGTGTACGTGTATATGGTATAATATCAAAGGCAGAAATCAGCTGAAGGGCGTTTATTTTCACGTATGAGTATATTTCAGATGGCTGCGTGCAACAGTGTATTAACCACTCTTCATATTTTCCAGCCTATAGTTGGCGCGAAGAATGACGGGATCAGGCAGTTATATAATATAGTCCTTTTTCGTCTGCATGCTTAGAAATTTTAAATTGAGGAGGGTGCTAAAGAAAATGATCGTGGTGTGTTGCGAACATATATGCCGCGATTTTATTGGAGAGTCTAAGAAATTACCTAAAAGGTCTCATTAAAAAACTGCCTGTTTAGAGACCCAGATTCGAGCCCAGTAGCTGCTTCAAATTATAATTTGGATACTGTAATCTGTGTGTCGCAATGTATGGTGATGCTTATTAATGACGTAATCAGAAATATGTAGAAGGAATATTTTTAAATTGTGGCTAAGCAGCTTTGTACTTCTACAGGTATCCTCTTCAAATATCGAATGGAACACCGAACTTATGGATAGAGAATTTAAAATTGTCCATACCCTGTAGATACTTATAACAACGTGTATTACCACCAACACGTACACAAAATTGTATT
This sequence comes from Coptotermes formosanus, assembly GCA_013340265.1. Lineage (NCBI taxonomy): Eukaryota > Metazoa > Arthropoda > Insecta > Blattodea > Rhinotermitidae > Coptotermes > Coptotermes formosanus. Next base: position 2,048,295 of record BLKM01000265.1, on the reverse strand, counting down.
CGTGTTGGTGGTAATACATGTTGTTATATTGATAGAGTTTTTTTTTATCTCGTGTAGACGAATTTTTGGAGCCACTCTTCCGATACAATGAGCCTATCCCACTTATTTGGCATCACATTTGTTTCTTGATATATTCACATAGTTTTTCTAAACTGAAGATATATCAGTATGTCTGAAAGATGTACGTTTTTTAAAAAAATAAGTTGTAGTATACAATAAATAATTTTAATAGATCCTTTCTCAATTATCGTGGAGAGACGGAGGAAAATCACGAAAGCTGTAGATAGATGTTTAAACTTCTGTTGTGGGCCTAACATGGTTCCTCATCAACATGATCCTCAGGCCACACTAGGCTTGCAAGAGAAGACAAATAGCTTTTAGTTAGGGCTGGATTAAATAACACACAGGCGCGATAATATGTGGATGGATTGCTGTGCTTTGCATGAGAGCATATGTATACTGCAGGGGTGTACAACTTCGACAGTGCCAGGTTAAAGGGGCAATAGATAATTTACTGTGGGCGCCATAGGCCTGCACACCCCTTCTTATGCTGATGGTTACCCCTGAATGTAGTGCTCCAGTGATGTATGTAGCTATGTAAACCACCTAGACTAAGTTCAGTAAAGCCGTTTGGAGCTATCAGTTGCGGCTGTTGGTGTAAGAAACCAACTTTTGATCACCGTTGACATCTTCAGGGGTGGGATCGAATTCCCTCATGGTAGAGGTGGCAGTTGCCTCCGAAACATTGATTTCTGTCAACTACCTGATGCGGCTGATAGCTCGAGAGAGGTTTGTTAATATACATCATGTGTTACCCCCACCCTGATGATGAAAGCAGAGAATGTCGTCGAAATTTTCTCATCCTGTGGCTGTCGTCCTAAACGTTTGTATGAGATCACTGTGGCTTTATTCTACATCATGTTCCCTTCATCAGTTATCACCCACGCAACTGAGACAAAAATGTTCAGTCCGTCTGTACTGGTAGGCATGGAACATACAGACGCGTTTTTACGCGAAGCAATGGTTCGTAACCTTCTGCAGTGAAGTTTTCATATTAAATAGGCGTGCAGTATTTCACGTCACAAGAGTGTAAAGGCCAACTATTCGCTCATGTTAGGGTCGCTTTTTTTTGTCAATATCACATTGCATAGTAAATGAAGGCTTGAAGATGGAATTTCATTAAAATAAAAAAAATAAATTTCATGTAGTTAAAAAGACTGTGAATGGGGATTCGAATCACATCCAAAGTCTGAACCGTAATACCTGCAAAGCCCCTTAACACGCATGGTTGCCGTGCACATGGGCTATAATTGGAAAACGGTTAAACACGAACATATGCTCATATATAATAATATTTCATTCAGTGTTACTGAACAGAATGTAATTATACTGGCAGGATTGGCAGTGAGGATGATGTAGGATAAGTGCGTTAGTCTACTGTTCCTCTGAATTTATTACATAATATGTACGCTAGCACCCGATAGCCAACGTACTAAAAAAAATAACGTTTCATTCAAACTGCAAAATGACGCTTTTAAAACGTGCGTGTTGCGCGGTGTGCCACCTACCAGGGGCTATGTTCGGCCACTATACACGATGTTACTAACGCTGTTGTGGGGCTGTCAGTCAGAGCAAAGCGAAAGTTGCCCGTAATTCTGATTTTCTGGTTTTTTATACGGAGTGTTTTGGTACATTTATTGTGTGCACAGTTAGGACATTTGACCCTAATATACGGGGTAACTGATTAGAATCCCGCACACCTCAGTGACCTTTAATGTCCTTGTGTTTGGAATGTTACGCAGCGTAGGTTGATAATTAGTTACCGATGTTTGGAGGCGAATACTGGTCCCATCTCCATGGGACAAGCAGTCTGATGAGTCATTTCTTCTTGGGCTGTTTGCGTAATATCCCAGAAGAGCGAAAGTCCCAACTTTACCGCGGCAGAAGCCTGACATTTCCATGTGGTTTACAAAAATTCCGCTTGACTATGTTAACAACAGTACTACTCGACAGATCCGCTGGATGTAGCCTTAACGAACGTGACATTTCGCCTACACATTTTGTTATTAGGTTCTGGTTTGTTCTCAAACGTAACAACGATTACTTCCCTGTACGTTAACTAACTGGTGTTTGTAAAAGCTATGTGTAGTGTCTTCTATGAATTAGGGACCGGCTTTTAACACTTTGTGATGAAAACCAATTTAAATCCGTCAAGAACAACATATGTTCCTTATAAATAAAAATAACTGCACTTTTCGACTAGTCAGTCAGCCATGATGAGGCTGTACGCATAAAAATTGCGTTTCGTTTCGCAGTTCTTACCTCTTCTGCCTACTCACAGTAGGTGTCGAGGTTGTTTATGTTCACTTGATCACACTCAGACACACATCACAGTCTGTAGGGCTCCTCTGGACGAGGGATCGGCCCGTCGCAGAGACCTCTACCTGACAACGTAACCACTCACAGGAGACAAACATCAATGTCCTTAGTGGGATTCGAACCCACGATCCCAGCACGCTCTCGGCCGCAGACGTACGCCTTAGACTGCGCGGCCGTTGGGATTGGCACACATAAAAATTTAACAAGTAAAATTTGCACCTGCAAGTTTCTTAGGTAGAGATCTCAGTCTTTACAATATTTTAATTCTAGGACAAGTGTAAAAATATATAAATGTTTACAGTTATACGCATATATATAATACTCAGTAGCAGTTGGGGGGCAGCTGTATATCCTGTAGGCCGAGATCATATCAGTCATAATAAGTAAACGTGCAGATGATATAAACAGTTGAATTCATAGAAGCGGCGTGTGTACATTTAGAATCCTACATGTAATAATCAAATAGTCTAGAGATATATAAATTGTTTAGTCTAAGTTGAATATATATCTTTATTAACGCTGTGTAATACTTATTATTGGAGTGAGTTATTCGATGTAAATATAAAATTTGTGTTGAGATATTCTTTATCACACAAAGTAGCACTTGTTATGTGGATTTAATTTTAAATATATGTGTTTGTTTCGTAAATTAGAAATCTGTTGCAGGATTTTAGTTCTGACGCAACTTGAATATTCAGCTCTCTTAATTCAGTCCATTTATAAGCATTACACAATAGAATTAACCCTTAATATTCAACTTTGCCAGAAAAATTTATGTATTTCAAATTACTTGGTTATTACACATAGGGTTCTAAACATACATATGCCGCTTCTAGAAAATGAAAATATACAGCTGCAGCCCAACTGCTGTTGTGTATTATATAACTGTAAATAGTTATAAAGTTTTATATATTTTTTAAACTTTTTCGGAGAATAAAATATGGTAAACTTTGATGTCGCAACAAAATTGCAGCTGTAAAATTTACTTTCTTTCTTCTTATGTGTGCAGCGCATTCATGGCTATCTGATTAGCCGAAACATGTAGTTGTTTGTGTGTAAAAGAATATGTTAAGTTTGAGAGATTGTTAGTTTTTATCGTAGTATCTGAAACACAACGGGGCTTAATCATCTGTTCACTTTAAAATATTTTTAAACCTTTTCTCCCCACAAACTGTTAAATCATGTACATGTATATACTCGTGAGATTAATTTGTTATGTGAAAATTTAAAGAGCAATAAATGATGAAGTACGTGTGCTCTGAAGATAAATATACATTAAGTTATATATATAAACCTAACACGAAACAGGAACTTGTAACAGGCTATTTGTACCTGTTTGGGTAATGTTCATCTACTTACGTGTGAAATAATCACGCGTTCTGTGTGGAATATGCTAATGAAGTCGTTTGTGTTCAGTAAGCATTTTGCATTTTCCCAGAAGCAGAGGTGACGTACGGTGGGGGATTTTAGAACCAGTCCTGCAAGTAATACATACTGTTCTGTAGTTGGAAATTACAAAAGCAATACAGATAATTAGAGAAAGAATGAAAGAGACTTGTGCAAATTGAATATCCCGCACCTAAGTCCTTGATTGAGTATTTAAAACTTCAGCTACATATTGGCGAGGTCCTGGCTTCATATCTGGACCCAGAGACTGACTAATACTGACTGAAACGTTTCGTTTTGTTTTCAGTCCTTGCAGGCAAATTTTGGGTTTTCATAAAATTGGGCCACGGACTTTTCTCCGTAAACCTCTATTTCGTAGTAACTAACCACCTGTCATTCGACGCTACATAATTTGAGATACAGAGGACGTCGCAAAATGCAAAATGAGTGAGTAAATAAATTTCTCACAAACTCTTAATTCGAACTTGAAGAATTTAATATTAAAAAACTGTTAATGCATGGAAATCAAGTAAACCAGCTAAAATAATTTCTAATGTGCAATAAATATTACCTCCCTTGGATCTTGCTAATTGGTACATGCGTATAGTGTGTTTACCCTTGGCTGATGGCCCCCAGTACCATTTGTATTAGTCTGAGTGTTGGAGAGAAATATTGAAAAATCCCTTATGTGTATTTGAACTGCTGTCGTCCAGGTGGTAACTTTTCCAGTGAGCCGCCGCGCTGTACAAACACGGGGAATTGTTTTGTAGCACTAATAATGAGAATTTCAGAAGCGCTAACATCGACTGTGATGTTGTTCCCACGTGTGAATTCAGTGGCCAGTTACAAAGCACCCCCAGCTGTGTTGCTGGTATTCAAAATATTTTCATGGTTTAGCGTTTGATCTGTTGTTTCTGCCCTCTGGCATAGTAATTAAAAACTAACCTATAATACATTGTGCCCATTTACACTTTTTGTGATTTAGGTTATCCAATATAAACATTGTAAATGACGTCACAATGTATCTGTATTTCGTTTGAAATATCATATTGTTCAGTGATGTACTACTAAGCTGGATAAATCTGTTTCCATGGCAACATGTGTTGGAGGACCGCAATACGCTGGTTTTCTAAGCCCTTTAAAAGAAATGAAATTGAATTGAATATAAAGTTACAGAATTGAACGCACCCTTGCTCCATTGTAATTAATTAACTAAATCAAAACAGACACAATGTTGAGGAACTGGTAGCCGCGAATGTCTTAATAAATTGCCCGCCTCTTATGAAACTCGAAAGTCCTTTGACGTGTTCACTGAATCCCATAACTGATCTCCATCTTGTACCACGTGAACCCATTTCCTATCCACTTAACAGACTTTCTATAAGATATATTTAATATTATCCTCCTATCTGATCCTAGGTCTTCCATATGGCGTCTTTCCTTCCGGCTCACTGGCTAAGAGTTCTTATTTAACATCCTTCCTATGCGTGTTACATGTCCCGCCGCTTTCATTCCTCCTGGCTGTAGAATATTCTGAAACTGCCGTTATGTCATTGTCTTCATTCTGCTGTTAATCTATTTTACTTTTGAATTTTCCCCTTAACTCTTCATTCATAAAGCGTCTTAATACGAATTTGACAGACATATTATCGTTTTTAACAAGGTTGTATGTCGTCGAACGAACACTCCATTTCATCGAATATAATTACAAAACTTTCCTTATTAAGGCCACTAGTTCAGTCTGAAGTATTATTCGATTTAGTTTATGGTCAATGGAAAAAAATGTGAAATGCATTAAGTCACTGAATAAAAAATCTGATTGATTGTTAACCCTTTAAAGACGCGGCGTATCTGTTTTATATGAGGACTCAGTGCGTACCGCGCTGTAAACACTCTCCACTTCGGTTATAAAAACCAGTCTCTTAATGTTTTATAAGGCAAAAGTTGCTGTTTGTTCTGAGATCCGTACAAAACACATAAACGCAATGTGGGCACCACGTAGAATTTTTAATGTTAAACCTGGTCGTATGTAAAGTTACCGCTAGGCTTTAGAAGGTTAATATCAAAATACATATTTTATGTGTAGGCACAGAATGTAACAAAGAGCTGTTATCTGCTGTAATGATACAAGTAACTTCAAAGATTGGGACAGCGAGGAATAATGTGCTTATAGAGAGAGTATAAAACATTGTACTGACATATTACCAGTACTGGTAAAAATAGTGTGTTTAAATCCTTCTTTACAATAAACAGCTGGTTGACGAGGATATGCATTTCTTACACACCCAGTTGCGCCCTTTCCCGTTCTCTATATAGGGTTCCTCCACGTGGTAATTTGAGGCGCGTTGTTCAAAGCCACTTGGATTACAGCTATAGTTGATACCATTGCTTTGAGGTAGCTATGGTTACATTAATTTTGTGCGCGTAGTGTCTGTCATGTGTCTCTTATTACCTATTCACACATAATTGCCCTTACCTATAGAGTATGTCTAGTTTAGTGCCTACTTTCAGCGGATATTGCGGGCTAATGCACTAGCAAATGAAGTTCATTTCACCATTGAAATACTCGTAGTTATGCGCGATTAGATGATAAAATTAATATAAATACAAATGCTAGCATAAACTGAATATTGAATGCATATGAACGGATTTAATACATGATTAGTAATCTGCTTAAATACAATGTACAGAAGACAACAAGCAGTTCTGGAAAGATTTTATGCGTGTGTTGAAGTTTACGTACCTACATCTTTACGGATAAAATACTTCAGTAGGCCTATAGATATAAAAAGCAGAAGTATCATTGCTTGCTTTGTCAGCTTCACAGTTGACTGTGCTGTAACTGAAATTTTAAGAACTGATAATGCTCAAAATGAAGTAGAGCTTTATTCACATTATTATAATGAGTGGGAATGAAGATCTGAATCGCAGTACTTTCACATCTCTTTAACAGCCGTGGCTGCAGCACTTGCGACGTGCGGAGTGAATTTAATGCTGCCTCTGAGTATTGACTGTCAGGTCCGCGGTAGGAAATGAGAAACAGACGGCAAAGTTATATTCTGTGCAAGTTGGGGAATTAATAGGCTGACAATGTGTAGACAGTAGCAACGAGCATATATATGATTTGCAAAACAAGCGAAATAGATTATGTGACCAGGTTCAGAAGCCGGAAAGGACAAATTTTTTCCAAAATAATAATATTATTGTTGTTGTTATTTTATCTGTTGTCACAGGCCATTTCTCCCTGGTACTTCTCTTGAACCAGCGGTGATCTCCACTGCTCAGGCTTCCAATTTCAGACTGCAGTATTTTACGTATTATGTGTGATGTTCCAAGTATATCATCGTCATCATCATCATCATCGTCATCATCGTGACTGTGGTCATGGTCGTGTTCGTGGTGGTGACGGTTGTAGGGGCTGACAAAAACCTGTTCGGCGTTTAACCGTCATAGTTGAGGCTGTTATACATCGACTTCTTACGGCAAGGCGTTGGTTCAGTTGCATGGTAGTCCACATTGCACTATAGCAAATTATTCTTCGAGAAATTCGGTTTTCCCTTGCCAGTATCATTTCGTCAGTGCTTTGTTCACATCTATAATCTCCTCCTGGTGCACTGGGCTTGTTTATGGAAGCAGTGCCAAGAGAATCAATTTGGCTGCACTTGTAAAAATTAAGAATTTTACCCTTGAAATTAATGGACATAGAGTAATGCTTCGTTTAACGAACAAAATTGGTTACAGAATTTATGGTCGTAAGGGAAAACTCTTAAACTCGATGCTGACCTCCCATTTAAATACGTGTGAAACTCTCAGACACGATCCGCGTGTTCGTCAGTGTGCATAAACTGGCTGTTTCGGTATTTCTGCGACGAATTTTGGCAGCTTGGCATCATAAGTTGCAAAGTATTTTATGTGCTACAATAAGCAAAATATTCTAGCACGTGTTATTAGATAAATTGTCTAATTTATTGTACAGCAGTTTTTGGAAGAGGTGGAAAAGTCAAATTTAGATGAACTATAGAGACTAAGTGTAACATGAATTAATAAACATTTTGTATTCATCAAATTTATGTATTAAGTTATATTTTCTATCAGTTGTTTCATAAATATTGTGCAAAACAAGAAGTGGACATTAATTGGTCAGTGGTGGCAATGTTAGCCAGCAGTTACTGACTTTTGAAATTTCGTCCACCTCTTCACTCGAAGGTGCATCACCTTCTTGCCGTGTCTACAGTTAAATTTTCTAATGCAGAAGGTTGAGACTCAACATTTTATAGGCAAAAACTTTTCTCAATTTTGTTGGTTTAGTATATTGTTTTTCTTTCTTCTTTTTTGAATTTCGCTGTAACAGGAAGGGGAAGGATTTGAGTTGCGGTCGAAATTGAAACGTCTCTCCCATTTGTTTCATATTCGTCCAGAACTGCTGCTTCAAAATATCTGAACACTTACGAATGTTTCTTTAGTGTCCAATATTTTTGTCTTCATCAAATTCAGCATATTCACCCTAGTCGAGTTAAAAGTGTTCTTCCTTCCATAGTTTCTCCTTGTAAGAGTTTAAATTTTATTTAATGCTCTATTTGTCAGCTTCCTGAAGTCCAGCTTCAGCTACCAGCTTCATACCTCCTCTTGAATATTTTCACTGGCCTTGTTAAAGTTAATGATGTCAAATTTTACGTGTTACTGTATGTAATGTTTGCGTGTTGTAGTCACCTGTTCTTTTCACGTTTATTCGGTTTGGCATACGAGTTTCTGCTGCTTTTATTCCATCTTCAGTGCCGTGCTTTTACATGCCTGGTACTGCTGTCACTGGATATTACACCAGTTACGTTACATTGTGTTTCTAACTGCACTGTAAGCTTGCTACAATTATTAGTGCGTACAGTGCACCAAATTTGGTCCCTCGTGGTGTGGTAGATTTGGACGATTTCATGCTTTCTGTCTGCTGTGGTGCCCTTGCCTTCCTCTCGTCGGCCGTGTCTGCTCACGGCGCACGAGATGCATGCCTAGCGAGAGCAGTACTAGGAATGTGAGAAACAGCGTACTGAATATGTCGTAAAAAAAAAGGCGAAACGCATATTGCAATACCACGAAACATTAAAAGGCAGTTGGTTACCACTGATGGTTTTGTAAGTTTCACAGCAAGGATTTCCACTCGCCATTCATAGTTTTTATTCATGGTTTCCCAGGCTAAAGTAATATTATCTACTGCCATTTTCGTGTTGTATTTCTTTCACAATCCATGTACTTCTGGCTTTCTTTCGCCTTGATATTAACGGTAAATAGGATGCCTGGAAATTGACTATCACACGCGCACCTTCCTCTATGGCCTGGGTGATCAAGAGCGCCACATGATTGATACAAGATTTGAGGTTTACTGCGGTGTTGCTGACGACTGAAGTCTTCTGGTATGTTAAGTCGTGTCCAGTGGTACATAATATTCGACACATATTTACCAATCGGTACCAGCGAGACTGTACGAGAGAAACAGAATTCACCATGCTCATAGACCAGCTACTCGCTTGGAGGTTGCAGTAGTTAGAAAAGGTCACTCGTTTAACAAAAATATGCATATATACATATTGCTTTTGTAGCGAAAACTCATAAGTAAAATGTTCGTTTAACGAAGTAATCCAAAAATTCGCTAGAAATACACGATACGGAGTTTTACGAATTTGGCCCGTTATTTAAATCGCTGACGCTTGTTGACGTAAGGTGCGAATTAGCGAGTTCTCTCACGAAATGACTAACAGATTTTCGCAATTCTGTATAGTATTCGCATGTCTGTAGTGTATTTTGGGCGAAATTTCGCTTATCTGAAAGCTTTCAGTACAGTACTACCAAAACAAATGTCTGAGGTAAGGATACGCCATAATTTCACGCCGTCCCCAAGTTGTACGGGGCACGCGGTGGCGCAGTTGGTTGAGGCACTGCACGGAAGGTGGCGGGTTCGATTCCCGATTATGTCATTGGAATTTTTCATTGACAATCCTTCCGGTCGCGCTATGGTCCTGTGGTCGACTCAGCCTCTAACAGAAATGAGTACCAGGAATATTTCCTGGGAGGTAAAGGCGGCCGGTGCGTAAGGCTGACAACCTTACCACCTTCATATGCCGATTGTCTAAAAATCTGGGAGCCTCAACCTCCTGGAACCCAAAGGGCCTGTCCAGGCCTGTAATGAGATTGCTTGCTTACCCAAGTTGTACAAAAAATGTATTTAAAACTGTGCTTCAGATATGAGGTCTCTTGCGACGAAAAATCTAGGTCGTCTCTGAAAACTTTGTTTGGAGGATTAATGCGTTTATTCAGTGACACATAAAATACAATTATTTTTCTTCTTTTTAGTTTTAAATGTACCACCCTTGAGTTGTTTTATTATTCATTTGAAGTGTTATTTATGGTACACAGAATCTCTTAAGTCACTGAAAATACGGCACATAAATTAAATATTCTTCCACAGAAATGAAATAAATAAATAAATAAATACTACAGAAAGTAATGAATTGTGTTCCTAATTCTGTTCTTCAGTTTCAAGACAAAACGCCACAAACTGAAATCTATGTAGGCTCCTGCATTACAAAAGCAACTAAACTTTCAGCATCTCTCCATTCCTCACTCACAGTAATTCCACCCCCTCACTGCATTTTATTCCTTTCTTTCTTTCTTTCTCCATTCATCTTGCATCCGTCTCCATCCCCCACCCCTGGCGCCGTCGCCCGTAGGACTGGGGTGGAGATTTGAGACCTGGCAATAACCGTTAATTCTGAGTCTTTTTTCTCCCGCCGAACCCCGCGGGTTGATAATTACAATGGTCCCATTGGTGCGCCCCCAGAGCTGACAAATGTCGAGCCCATTCTCCTTCAGATATGTGATGCATGTATCACATGGCTACGGATTCTCGGTTCCAAGCTTAAAGACAGCGACAGTGAGCGGGAGGCAAGTTGCAACAATGGTGTTTTTACTGCACTGGTGCAATTGTGACGAAGTGGCTACGTGTAGCTGTAGGCATAACACTAAGTGTATTTGAAAACAATTTCTAATCCTAAAGAGAGACGAGCCGATCCTAGTGGCCACGTGGTCTAAAGCGTGGGTCTGCGGCCTCTCGCTTGCTGGGATCTGGGTGCGAATCCCGCCGGAGGCATGGATGTTTGTCTCTTGTGATTGTTGTGTGTTTTCATGTAGAGGTCTCTGTGTCGGGCTGATCCCTCGTGCGAGTGTGGTGTGGTCTGAGTGTGATAGTGTAACCTCGATAATGAGAAGGCCCTGGCTAAGAGGGGTATTGCGCTGTTGGAAGAAAAGAGAGATGAGGTTAAAAGTAGTTGAGAAAATTACACAGCGGACCACATAATTTGCACTCTTCGCCAGATGTTAGTGACCAACTGTGGTAACAGGATATGAATCTCTGCTAATAGCAAATATTGAATTGAAAATATTATACCGCAGTAGAAAAGCACTTCGCGAGTTTTGAAGTTTTCAGGTGCATAATCGAGGATTGCCTTCCTAAGGCGCGAAGGTACTGACATAAAAGCCCAACATAGCAGCTTGTCCTAATACATGTGGATCAACTCTACACAGTCAGGCCATATTTCACTGGCCCTGTAAAACACGAAGTACATTATATTTAAAATTTCGGTTCCCACCTCACAGAAAATACAACATATAAATTATATGGATCAAACTGCGAAAGGTCTTTGGGGAAAAAACTACTGTATATTCTGAAAGTTATGCGAAGTCCTGATGTACACATTTTGAGGACGTTAATGCGGATGTTATTTATTGTTCTGTAAACGTTCAGTGACGCTGGGATTCAGATTTCACCTGCTGCCTAAGACGGGTGTGATTTAAATTTGTTGTGCCCTGAAATACATTCATGACCAAGGTCGACACAAGGATTAGATGGCTACGATTCATCCAGCTCTGTTGCGTAAAAAAATGTGTTTCTTATCTTTACGTTTTCCCGATCGAAGTTTTGTAAACTTCTTCAGAGCATAAGAATGAACGACGGCAATAACAACATATCAGTCAGGAAATGACAGTTTCCATTCTCCGAAAGTATATGCTTTGCGCATGTGCCGGAAGCATGGTGTTAAAATCAGCTTTGCTAGTGACTTCACATTGTGCTGCACTGGCTTCACATGTCTACCAGCTACGAGTCTGATAAAGCTCTAAACTGTAAAGTTATAGGATTAGGAACTGAAGTTTGGTCAGCCTTTGTTATTTACACATTTGATCTTGCTGCGTAATACGTGATTGCACTGTCTGTAAGCCCACGGCAGTGTATCATATAGAACAATTACTCAGTGCTGATAGAAGTTTCGAGTACGCGAGTATTTACAATGGCTGAACTTAATCCAGCTAAACTTTTAAATTAAGTTTTAGATAAAGTTATTAAAAATATTTTTCCAAGTAACTCAGTGTAAGGTACAGTGGCAGGTACAGAGGACCCTCAAATTTCATAAATACATGTATACTTTGTGGTTGCTAGGAAAGCACATTGAAATTTTATAAAATTAACGCCCTTAAGGCACAAATCACAGTTTTCCTCGACAGCCCTGTGAGTTGGGCGATAGAGAAATCAGATGTCGATTCCCGACACAGTCATAGACGTTTCTGTTTTCCGCGGCCTTCAGACCGAGTCTGCAGCGAATCCAATTTTCTAGGCAATGCGTACAGGGGTTCTTTCCTCAGGATGAATCAAATCACTTGCCCACATCTAGTGATAAGGTGAAAATTTGTTTCCAGTTTCCCATTCTTCTTCATAATTATGGTGTTTACCTACAGGCACTAGTTACATTTCATTTTTGCTGTTGTTAGAGTGATCTGCTTTTACAGTTACGTTGTGAGACAGTAATGTGTTGTAATAGTCACTTATTTGACAAGTACGTAATACAGTATTATTTTGCCACTTTTAGAGTCTGTCAGGAACACTGCTGTTAAGTGCTCCTTACATGGCTTTTTACACGCAAGGTGGTACAAATTCCTCAACGCGATTAAAATAAATGTAATTAATTTCTCTATGTTAAACAGTAAAGTAAGAAATCTTATAATGACTTCAGGCTTCCGCCGCGATGTTCATGAGATCTGGGCTCTTTTGGGATATTACGTAGCGTCAAGTGGACAACATATCGGTCCAATCTTGAAGGATCAGGAAATCCAAGAAGACTTCTTGACCCATGAAGATGGGACCGATACGTTGTCCCAAAACGTCGCTAAAGGATTACCACTCTAAGATACGTAATATCGCAGAAGAGCGCAGATCTCAAGAAATGTTATTATTCGTCAAGCAATAAAATATACCATAAATGCCATGTCTTTTTTTCTTGTTGTAGTAATTCGGTTGCTTTGTTACATACTTCCGTTTCATGTTGTGTTGGAAATACGGCCGCAGTACTATCGTGTAAAACGGTAACCGCCTTGTTCAGCCGTAACGTATACGACTCATGAGCTTGGCGTGTAGTGTCTATTCAGGCGCAAGAACAGTCGATTTCTTGCAATCTTCGTCTTAACTACTTGTACGGCCAGGGTGCATCCTAAAAGCTCTGCGTTTGGTACACACAGTGTATTTCTGTATTTCTTATAATCATCGCAATAAACAGCGATTCTTGTCCTATACAGCACGCACCGATTTGTGTTTCTAATCGAAGCACATTCTGCTCTCTGTGAGCTTCAAAAAGAATCTTTATGTATTATGCAGAGTGGTTTTAGTCTGTAAATGATTAAACAGAAAGTGCCTGTAGCAACTTTCAACAGAACCTGGCGAGAAATTCCCTTCAGAGACTGGGATTTGTTTGGCCGCAGACCGCTGAAAGAACCTCGGTGTTTAAAGATGAAGATAAATCACCAAGCAGGCTGGAGTAGCGATGACGGTCTATTCTTTTATATACATCTATTCGGGAAATGCCCAGTTCAAGATATCTGCCGGTACGCCGTCTATGGTGAATAAAGTTTTGTGATTTTTCTTATTCACTAAAGGCAAAATCCGGGACGGTACCTGATTATATTTCTACCGTTTGCTTCCACATCGTTTCCAGTCCATCGTCTTCAGTTATTCTCCCATCGACGCTGTATGGTTTGAGGTACTAACGCCACGATAAAGAAAAGAGTAAAGTGAAGAAGAATTAGTATCTAAGGATGGAAGAAAGGAAGCCAGCGGCCCCGTATGTGAGTACAGATCTACACACCCACCATTCTACTAACAAAATTCCGCAGAGCGAACAAGCATCTTAGTGCGAGATTTTATCCTTTGGCTGCGGTGTGGACGAGGTGTCCGTTCTTCTGGTGTATGACGCCGCGTCACTGGTATTTATTTCCCGACGTTTCGAGACAATGTATTCGTTTCATCTTCAGGGGTCGAAATGTCTACTAGGGGTCGAAATGTCTACCAGGACATTTCGACCCTTGTGAATAAAACCAATACATTGTCTCGAAACGTCGGAAAACAAATATCCAGTCATGCAGCGTTATATGCCACCTTCATGGGTACCTTAATTGTTTCGGTGTTACCCGGCACGAATATCGGCCGGATTTTAAGCTATCGTTTCTTTTCTCAGTCATTCAAGTGATTGCCGGCATAACACAACTTGAAATAGGTCACAACCGTCTCGTTTTATGTCCTTAAACTATTTTCAATATATAAATATCATCCCACGTCCATCGCGTTCGTCGCCGAATGTATGATAATTCCACTGAATATTTTACTTAAGAATGTGGAAGCAAAGGTTAGTAAGCGTGTTCGTAAATGATAGTTAATGAAACCAAACGACGACTCACTGAAACATCTATATAGTGCCATATTTAATATTGCCGCCTTCATGCGAGCCTGGATAGCGTAGTCAGCATTGCGGCTGGCTACGGGCTGGACGGTCCGGGGATCGAATCCCGGAAGGGGCGAGGTTTTCTGCACCCGTCCAGACCGGCCCTGGGCCCCGTACAGCCTCCTGTACAATGTGTATTGGGTCTTTCCCGGGGTAAAGCGGCCGGGGCTTGATGTTAGCCACCCCTCCCCCTTCTAGCGCCGAGGCTAACGAAAGGGTAGAGCTTTGCCCTACTCCCCCTTGGGCCTTAGGCCTGTGTAGGGATCCCTTTACCTTTTTTAACATGTATAGAGAAGATTCCTCCGAAATGTCGGTACATATTTACCACACTACACGGCATATCCCAGAGTGAACTAAATTCAAAATGCGAGTCTACGCTGTATGCGGTCAGTTAGTTGAGTACCCTTTTCTAAGTTCTAATTGACATCCGATGTCAGTTGGCTGGTCGAGGGCAGGTGATGCATTATTTAGCGGCTATCAACCCCTGCAGCGGTGTGCACACAAGACGTGAATGGATTGCTTGATCGGCACAGGTTACAGGTGGGGTGGAATGGAATCCTCAAAGGGTTTGCAGGTACGCGGTCTAGAAAACTTCCACAAGTTTCTATCTGGATTATGCTTCAATCACCTTATATGCCTCCCTCGTACTGTAGCATTTATTTATTCATACTTTATTTAACGGCTCAGCGCAACGTTTTACAAAAAACGCTGGTATAAATAACGGAAGAACAATATTTATTGTTTATATTGGCTGTAAGTTTCTTTACTGCTTAAGTCAGGACTTAGCCATAATATTGTATAAGCTCAAACTGCTTGCTGTTCAATATTTGTGTCTTCATATAACAAATCTTAGCATCGAATCATACGAAAATTACGAACTAGTAAAGTGGAAGGGGATGTAATTAAGCAATCGTGACCTGATTTGTACTAAGTTTTATAGTCCTCGCCTGACGAAACTAAGGGACGTTACTGAAGACTGCGGTCAGAATATCTAGTCTCCGAGTCGAAACTTGAACCCGCCACTTTATGAATATGAAGCAAGATTGCTACCCGCTAGACCAAGACGTTGAGTGTGACTGCTGTTACTACATTTTGTGAAATTAGCGTGAAATCTGAATGTGTTGAAACAGGCTTTGTTATACGTAGCGGTGGTTCGGTTTAGAGACAGCGTACCAACTGACTAATTAAATAACAAATATCATGTATCACAGGCCGTCATGCGGTCCGCTTTGTTTAGGAGATTTCCGCAGTTTAGTGAGCACGACTATTCGTTACCGTGTTTACAAACATCCGCCACTGGTCCCAACCTAGAAACACAAAACCAACTGTGCAAACTCACACCCTATTTGGTTAAGATCCGTTGTAATATCTTCCCATTTACGCCTGTGTATCTTCCAAGTTGTATCTTTAGTTGATGTTTCTCTATTGAAACATTTTATACATTTCCCTTAGTTCTCATGCGTGCTACGTGTTTAACTTATCTCCCGTTCTTGATTTGTTCACCCTAATGACATTTCCAAAATGCAGATGTTATGGTATTTATTCCGAGAACTCTGCTATGCAAACGCAGGCAAATGCCCATTCTTCCTCTTAGTTAGGTGATCGAACGCTGGCGACGTGGCCAAACCTGTAGACACTTTGAATATTTTACAAATCTTCCTTCAGTCTGAAGCGTTACAGAAAAAATAAATCTAGGGTGATATTTATTTATCGGTGAATTCAGTGATAAATAATTATTTGTTATAAGAGTGTATGAGTTGCAAATTGGTTGCAGAAATTCCCCCCTCCGAGCAGTTTCTTCTGTCAGTCCGCGTTTTTACTTATCAAGGCATTCTTGTGTGCTTATTGACAAGTGTTGCCTATGTCTGCTGGTGAGGCCCTGCCACCCCAACCAACAGAGGAGCACAGTAAATAAACCGCTCGATGCTGCCGATCACTGTGCCATAAAATATTTGAAGCATAGTGTTAAATATATGTACCACCTGCTTTAAGATTCCAACACTCTGCATCCTGCCCTACAGCGTGTTTTTGTATTTCATATAGTCCTTACAATGAATAGCCGTTTTTCATCTAAACCGCATTTGTCAGTCTGTGTAATGGAGACGTAGAATGCTTGTTATGAGTTAGGAACTAAATTTTTTACATGTTTATTGCAGAAAATTTCAGGGTTCGGAAAATTGCGTTCCTAAATTAGAATATCGATAGCAATTTAATTTAGGTGACGTCATACGTCATGTTCTTCATGCTGGGTTTCCGCCTCAGTCTCAAGGCAATCAGCATGTTTGTATTTATAAAGGGAAAGACTTACATTGCAGAAAAATTAAGTATGAGACTCGGTAAAATTTCCATACAGCCGTGATGTCTATCGCTGTGTCCTATGTCAGATGCTCGGACTGCGCTGTGAATACGTTTAAAGTGGCACCATGACCATTACACTGAATGTCACGAAAATCGGTAAAAGACGCCTAAATAATTATGCTCCAAGCCATGAAAACATACGTGATAGGGAGACGTTGCTAATTAGTCGCTTTTTTTAACGTTCGGTATTCGTTGGAGGTTCCGAGGCTTTTGTCTCCCAAGGAAAACTGTTGGGTTAGCAGGCTGAGTCGGGCTCAGATCTGGCTAAGAACTGCCGCAGAGAAGAACCTCTGCCCACGTTGGAAATCGAATAGAGATTCTCCGGCCCTCTAGCCCGTAGCCTAGGCACTGTACAGACTGAGCTACTCGTTATTACCAACGCACGACACTTAGCATACAGACATGTCGTAGGGACGCGCCGTTACCAAACTGTACAAGAATTGTCATTACCGGCCACGTGGCTATTACATCATATTTTTCGATCAATTAAAGGATGGAAAGTTCTCCCCCTACCGCCGTATAGAAGTGGGTGTCGCATGTTGGGGTCTATGATGATTATAATGACGATGATTTCAGGGTTGAAACCGTCCATTTTTTCTGACTGAGCGGATTCTTCTGGGAATCCCAATTTCCGGGTGTGCAGTAGGATACGCAGAGAAGTCTCTAGTGGACATTGCTTCCGGCGACTTCGTGGAACTCTCCAGAGGGAATTGAGGAGTTACGCTTAAAGAGCGAGATGAAAGACAAAGAGGGGTTGATGACGTATCTGTGAACGTGTACAGTCTTCACCGTACCGCAGTGTACACGCGTGGTGCTTGACCTTATAGAAGAAAATGTTATCTGTGACCTTCGTACGAATTATACAGAAAAACACATACTAAGATTACAGTTATGTGCGATCTGACGCCGTGTAATTTGGTGCTTATCTATCGAACTACACCGTGTCATATCCCAGAACACTGTGATCATCGTTGCACCGCTGTGCAAATATCATACTTCGCGCATTTACGAGTACAAAATTGTGATTAGAAGTGAGTTGAATGCCATAGGGAGTGGAGGGTTTATTGTGTTTATGTACAATAAAGATCAAAACAGCACACAATATGCGTTGGAAAATATACGTACGTTTAATATTCCTCCTACGTGTTTCGGCCAGGCTGGGCCATCATTAGGGAGGACATGTAAAATACAAAGCAGAAATTGTGGAAGTTTACCCTTATAAGATACTGCGTTAGATCAGCTTGTCTATTACAGAGTAAAATTTTACTGCGTTAAATCAGCTTGTCTATTACAGAGTAAAATTTTGCTGCATTAAATCAGCTTGTCTATTACAGAGTAAAATTTTACTGCGTTAAATCAGCTTGTCCATTACAGAGTAAAATTTTACTGCGTTAAATCAGCTTGTCTGTTGCAGAGTAAAATTTTACCTCACTATATTACCAAAATCCATATAAAACTTCCAACATTCCCACTTTATAAAACATTCTATACCGAAATTTTTATTATCGAGACTTTCATAATCGCCTTCGAATATGAAGCATATGTTAATTAAAATAACAATGCGCGTAATGTTAAAATGGAAAAAATGCATATTTTGTCTATATTATATTGTGTGCCATTTTCATGGCCTTAAAATTATGTGCGAAGACGTCATAGGCTTTCTGCTGAGTAAAACACAGGTTATTTAGCTGTTAATCATACATCGGTATCCATTTTGAAGATTGTTGTGGAAGGGAAGTAAAGGCCTTCAAGGTCTCTCGGAATGTTCCCGGAGTGACCGGTAAAATGTACGGAAGGTTTCGGTCGTAAAGACGGTGGTTGGGCTTATAATCGATTGCTGCAGATCGGTAACGTGAAGCGAGGATGATCTCATTGCCACAGAATGTGTAAAATTACTTAAGAATGAACTTCGTAATATATGCAGTTTATTAGGGTAGAGAAATGTGGAAAATGGGACGAGAGGAGCGTGAAAGTCATGTAGAAGGAACGAGAGAGAATTTCGTTGGAAAATATATTTAATATCAGTTGTTTTGAAAACAAGCAATTAGACAACAAGTCAGTGGTTGGCAACTTCTTACACGCGGGTCAGAAGGTGACCCACAA
The DNA here is from genome assembly GCA_013340265.1 of Coptotermes formosanus. Taxonomy (NCBI): domain Eukaryota; kingdom Metazoa; phylum Arthropoda; class Insecta; order Blattodea; family Rhinotermitidae; genus Coptotermes; species Coptotermes formosanus. The sequence continues at coordinate 2,029,258 of BLKM01000265.1, read as the reverse complement.
GGGTAGTGTCACTTGCAGTTGAAATTCCTCCCAAACAGGAATCACCAGTAAAGTTATCCAAAAACCGAGATTTGGCCCACTGTAAAAAAAGAAAGGTTGTCGACCGCGGCAGTAGATACTAAATGTGTATTAGAAAAATGCGATTCGTAAGGATACAAAGTGATCATAAACTTACATGCAGGCTGTTTTGCCTATGTGTCTTTGTTTCTTCGGTTTCCTCAGACCAATTCTTACACATTATGTGGAATTAGACTATGGCAGCCATGAAGGCGTATGGGGGTACATGGAGGTGAGTTGTAAACTTCACGTTCCAGCCGTTTTACCTTTAGAAAAGAACCACGGTTCTCATTGTGTAGGAGACTGTGCGGGCCGCGGAGCCAATCTGGCCGTTTCGAAGAAGAGAATAATCTCTTGTGCTTGCAGGGTTTCGAATCCCGGACCTTCCAGACAGTATCATAGCCATTGTACCGACTCCGCCACCCAGGGTATTATTCATGCAAGTATTGTAAAAGGTAAAGATCACCCCATGACGTGCCTATGCAGTCTAAGAAGGGAATATCCAACACCTTCGCAACCCCAACATTAGAAGGGGTGGGTGGTCAGCAGCACGCCTCGGCCACTTTACCCTCTGAGAGACCCGTTATCCATTGTACAGGAGACTGGATGGGCGTCAAAGCCGGTGTGGACGGGCATAGAAAATCTCATCCTCGCCGGGATTCGATCCCCGGACCGTACAGCCTGTAGCGAATCGCTATACCGACTGCGCTATCCCAGCCGCCCACAAGTATTGTACTTTTCGATATTGGCTAGAGCCCAAAGGATTCAGTTGAAGGAATGTCGTTAAATAGTCTTTTAAACACGTTAGAATGAATTGAAGCGAGTTGCGACCCCCGGCCGAATACAGACACTCATATATCTAAGGTGTGTATATGTGGTGTTGGTATGACATCCGGTGAGTTAATCGCTCATGTGTAAAGGCAGGCAGGCAGGCAGACAGGTGTTAATGAATGCGATGTTTGTACACTACTAATGGCATGGCGTGGCCCCTGGACTGACACCACTCCACGGTATCACCAATCACATTTTGTCGAAGTCTGCTTACACTGCTTACATTTTTGATGATCTGAGCTTATAATGTTTAATTAAACATGTGACAGTACTTTTTCCGATTATTCGGTGATATTATTGCTCTCAGTTTTCTCTACCGTACACCTTTGTAATTTCATGTGATAATTTCGACCCCTTTTCGGATCATGGTTTTCCCCCGATCTCGGGTCTTCCCGATCACACTCATTTAGACACAACACATTCGGTAGGATTCCTCTGGACGAGTGACGAGCCCAACGCAGAGACCCCTACCTGCCAAAACACAACACTCATAAGAGACAGACATTCATGCCCCCGGCGGGATTCGAACCCGCAATCCCAGCAAACGAGCTGTCGCAGACTCACGCCTCAGAACACGCGGCCACCGGGATCGGTACCTTTCTAATTTGCTTAATCAGAGTAATTACTTATCGTTGTTTATGGCTGGTTTCATTATTCTGAAGCTGGATATCTGAGATTTAATTTATTACACTTCTTAGATTGCTCCTTTTTATAAGTGTAATTGAATATTTTTGAGTTTTGGTTATTTTATAACTAATGTTATCTTTCTTATTTATCCTTACATTTACCAAAACATTAATCTATTTTGCTCCGTTTTCTCAAACCCTATGTTTGACTTCCTACTCTGTTCCGATCTCTGGCTGTTTTTTCCCACCTTCCCCAAACTCAGAAATATATTCTATCAGTTAGTGAATTGTTTGAAAGTTTACTTAGATAGTTGTCACATGAAGCTGTTAATGATGACGTGGTTGGAGTGTCACGTATTTGTTGAATTATTTTTTCCAGCTAGCCAGTCATGATACATTGTATACATTGTATTAGTGACTGATTCGCTGAGTGAGCTCATTTGTTACTTATGAAGTCATTCAGACACTGATTTGACTGGTTAGTTAGATTTCCAGTTACATAGTTAAATAATCTGTAAGCTATTGTGAGAAAATGTTGCCCCATCGGTTGGCACACTTCTGTCATATTTGTATGACGTCACCGCACAGTGGCCGAGTGTAAGGGTGCGAGAAGGCTTTGCAGTGTAAAGATCTCAGCTCTGCCGGGACAAAAGCGGCTGCTAACGATGATTGATTAGCGAAACTTAATTAGTGACTGGATACAAAAAAATAATTTGAATGCACGAACTGAATTCTATTGTGACGAAGCACGCATGTGAGACACAACAAAATGTATGGCGCGTTGTTCCACAAAGCTGCCAACTTTAACGCATCTGTTTCACGATATATTGACACGTTTATATGTGCAAGAAACGAATATATTTGATAAAGGAAGCTTCATGTGGTTTAAACAAAAAAAAACCAGTTTCCTTTTTTGCACTTGTTCAAAAACTTTAAACTGATTGGAATGGTTCTCAAACGTGGAACCTCATTTCGACAGCACTTGGCGCCATATTACAAGTGCCTGGAGACAAATGTTTGAACCTAAGATGGTTGAAGTGAGTGAATAATTTACAATATTACACACCGAGGAACCGAGTGATTTATACAGGTCACCTGGTGTTAGGGTTTGAGATGTAGGAGGATGCGTGTGGCTGAACATGTAGCTGGGGTAGGAAGACAAGGAATTCATGGAGTGGCAAAGACCACAAAGACGGTAGAGAAGAGGAGGGGGTAACATGAAGATGGATATTAAAGAAAGAGGTTTCGAAGAATGAAAGTATATAGAACGGGGTCGTGATCGGGTCGGATGGCGAGATTTTTTATTGGCGATGTTGAATCTTTGGGTTCTGCTACGAGAGTTAAATACTTGGTAAGATGAGTCCCAGATGAATAATTTTAAGTGGGTCCACCCTGTTATGAAAATATTCAGATTATTAAGCAGTAAGAATCTAAGCTAGCTGTTTTGTTAACTCATAAACAGTGTTGTGCTCACTGAGAGTGACTTTGCTTATTAATTCAAGGAAGAGACTGTGATGATGGGATGTACACTGAACTGACTCTGGATCATTTCCAAAGGCAGGCTTTGGTATTATCGATGTTGAACATTGCGGGTCCGATAGCAGACAGTTTATTGCTAACACGAATCTTAGGAAAACTGAAGGCTTATGGATTCGCTCGTTTGTCCGTTTTATGACCTTGTATCAACTTCAGATATTTATGTACGCAGACATGCATGTACGTAAATCAGCCAGTAACTAGGGTGTAATCGGCTGGGCTACCTGAGTTGGATTCATCAACAGCGAGTCCATAGCAACTGTAAGGTCAATCCACTTTATATGAAAGCACTTTTTTTTAGAATAAATGTAGACGGAAGTGGTGCTTAATTAAGGTGACAGCCGTTGTGTTGGTGGTGTGATTTGGCTTTGATATCATCGCATCCAGCATATTGAGCAGTTTAAATTTTAACCTATGCTTAATTACCAGGAATGGACCCCTTATATAAAGTGTTTAACAAAATATTTACGCGATGCTCCACGTCCTCTTTTGTCGTACTTTTTTTATGGTGTATGACGAAGCTATTACAGCACTTGTTATTAAGTATAAAGATAAAATCCAGCATTTAAGAAGCGAGGAGGGTGGGGCACAACTCATGAGACAAGCGACCATATATATTCAACTGCAGCAGGTAACTCCCAACATTTCCTGTGCTTGTAAGAAGCATGATGTATGTTACACAGCATGTTGCAGGGCATCCGAAGCTATTTGATATGCAACTTTCCAAACGTTAAGAACACCACATCAAGGTGTAAGAATTTCACTGTTTAGCTTCACACCTCAAGACTTTGCCGATTAAGTAAATAAACTTTAAATGACGTTATTTTTTATTCAGGGTTTATGCATTTTAATCTTCCACCATAAAAATGTTAATAGCTTTATAGACATTTTCTTAAACAATTACGTGAGACGGTGCTGCCAAATGTATTTCTCTCAAGTGACATTTGACCTTTCGATTTATGTTTGACTTCAGTTCTTATCACACAGTAAAATACGTTCGTTTCGCACCATTTAACGATTACTGCCACCTGTCGAACACTTAACGTCTCTATGTTCTTTTAAAGGTCATGTAACTATGACTATGTATCCTAATCTGGTGAAAGTAATTTAAAAAAAAACAAGTACAGTACGTAAGTTAGATTGAAGTTTTCACATTGCTTATTTAAGTGTCACCATATGGAGACGTGTGGAAAAGTGGAGATGTAACTCCAGACTTTCTTAACCTCTGAACTATAAATATATGCATGTTTACCTTTTCTTTCTGGCCACTTTGTCCTCGGTACGCTTTAAACAGGAACCTGCCTGCATCCAGAGCCGGCCTGGACACTTCACAACCGAAACATTTCTGGCGCTACACGAAATAAAATCCTGATTCCCTTTTTGTGAAGATAATGTTTAGGAATGAAAATAAACAGGCTCCTAGGTAGGCCAGGTTCAATTCTCCGTGCGTGTCACATGGTGTTGACGCTTTCAATTTACTTCACAACAATTCCAATTTCCAACAGAAGGCGTGAGAAGATTCAGCGGTTCGGAATTTCATTCCAAATCCAGACAGTCGTCTGAGATACTCTGTGCTTCTGAGAATTCTGTTTTGCTGTTTTGCTCTTTTCTACAGCATACTGAAGCCGAGATGAAAGGTGGTAGACGTTGGTTGGATGGACTAAGGCGAAGTAGACAGACGCGTACATGCACACATACCGCATATTTTCCTGATTTACTTCCTTCTCTGTCAAATGGACGTGTTAAAGTCTTGAAGTTTATATATAAAGTAAGGGTTTAATACATAGGGAGACCTGTAAGGCGGAACGGCTCGTAACTGATTTTATCTTTTTATTATGCATGCGAGAGAATTGTAACCTAGGACGAGGAAGCATGTACTGTCCGTGTATACATACACCGACAATAGCTCGGCGTGAGAAAGTATAGCATCTGACAGAGGTAACGCTGGTCAGTGTTAGGAAACGAGTGGGACAGAAGAATGAAATGAATTGGAAAGGCATAGGACAGGCCTGCTAAACCTATACCTGGCGGGCAACATGTTGCACGCGATACAGTGTTATGCTGCCCGCGGTACAGTGTTATGCTGCCCGCTATACAGTGTTATGCTGCCCGCTATACACTGTTATGCTGCCGGCTATACAGTGTTATGCTGCCCGCGATACAGTGTTATGCTGCCCGCGGTGCAGTGTTATGCTGCCCGCTATACAGTGTTATGCTGCCCGCTATACACTGTTATGCTGCCGACTATACAGTGTTATGCTGCCCGCGATACAGTGTTATGCTCCCCGCGATACAGTGTTATGCTCCCCGCGATACAGTGTTATGCTGCCCGCGATACAGTGTTATGCTGCCCGCGGTACAGTGTTATTCTGTCTGCTACACGGTGTTATGCTGCCCGCTATAGAGTGTTATGTTGCCCGCGATACAGTGTTATGCTCCCCGCGGTACAGTGTTATGCTGCCCGCTATACAGTGTTATGCTGCCCGCGATGCAGTTTTATGCTGCCCGCGATACAGTGTGATGCTGCACGCGATGCAGTGTTACGCTGCCCGCGATGCAATGTTACGCTGCCCTCGGTACAGTGTTATGCTGCCCGCGATACAGTGTTATGCTGCCCGCAATGCAGTGTTATGCTGCTCGCGATGCAATGTTATGCTGCCCGCGATACAGTGTTGTGCTGCCCGCGATGGAGTGTTATGCTGCCCGCGATACAGTGTTTTGCTGCCCGCGATACAGTGTTATGCTGCCCGTGATACAGTGTTATGTTGCCCGCGATATAGTGTTAGGTTGCCCGCGGAGACATTTGAAATGAGAAAGTGTTTTAACGCTTTCCGTGGCAATACCGAGATATAACACTGAAGCAATTTTGAAAACTTTTGCGCTGTTTATTTATAAGGACGTACATTACATTACTAATTCATTTTGCAAAACAGGACCAAAAATAGCGACCCTCTAGCCTACATTGTACATTGCAATTTTTTGGAATTCCTTCTGTTATTATCAGTATATTTTATTGCACACGATGTATAGAGAAATACACAGGTAAACTTATACATGTAATTATATTACTGTTATTCATTCTTCCTTCTGTATACTGAGTTTCATGTTGCCCGCATGCAAACTAAACTTTGCCGAAGTTTCTGACATAACGTCGAAGGTTAAGCAGGGCTGACAGTAAAAGGACGAAGGGAATTAAGGTAAATGATTTTCCGATAAATTTAACTGGGCATTTTCAATTAGCCTGTGTTAGAAATCGTACAGGGGTAGTTCATAAAATGAGCTTACAATGAATATGTGTGGTTCTGTATTTACACCTCTAATATGAACATTTCGGACCGATGTGTGCCTCTGTCACACTAGTTTGGACATTGTTTCTATCACAACTAAGGCACTTATCATGAGACGAACTTTTCTGTTCCCAGTTGATAGAAGTCAGTGTTCTATGTTATTAACCGCCGCTTTTCAACTGCTTCCATCTCGTTATCATCTTTAAATTCGTTACCTCAAGGATTTTTCTTCAGTGCTGGGAACGTATCATCGGTTGGTGACGTATGTGTTTCCTTCATGCTGTCGCGGTCATTGTGGGTTTTTAAATTACGAATCTGCGCGTCATGCAAATTTATTTTCTGACCAGTTCATTTACGCAGGTCAACATAAACAGGATACACTCTGTGATTGAATATATATTTATTACTTATAAATATGGATTATTAATGAAAGGTAAGGAGGGGAGCAGAAGACGGTGTCGGGAAATGTCAGTGCCAGGTATCCATGCTTCAGTCACAACTGGAATTTCGGCTTTTCCCAGATAAAGTTAGAAAATGTCCCCCGAGAGCTATAACGTATAATAGCCGACCAATGAAAGGAATATCTGTGGAAATTCTGTGGAGATATGGGGGGGTTGTCAAAATTAGCTGTTGAATTTTTAAAGGGCATTTCATTAGTACCTATGAATATTTGGGGTTTGCAAAAAATTAATGTTACTGGAGCCTGCTTCCGTGTATCTCTAGTGATAAATCGGTGGGTCTTTAACTTCTGTTAAACATAGGCTGCGCTAATATTCGTGGCAAATTACATTACTAAAACCATTCCGAACAATGATTAATTCCATGATAGTCACTTGGCACTGGTGTAATAGTCTTTTCTGGGAATCGAACTACAATTCAGAGAGCTGCAATAACATTCGTAGAGCATATTGGTTTCATGGTTATAAATTATGTTGCAGCAGAACATTCTTTAAAGTTCTGAAATTAAATTCTGTGTCTGACAGTTTTATCGGTTACCTGCAACTGACCGCGAACAGACGCTTACATTAGTGTACGTCAGCTCCTCAGTGCGACAGTGGCATGTGGCACGCCGACCTTTATTGCAAATGTTTCAAACTGGAAAAATTATTAAATCGCACAATATTCAGTCCGACAAAATTCACTCTATCGTTTCCAGATATTCTGTGTTACAATATCTTGTTAATCAGTGTTTCGATCCTTAATGGGGTCATCATCAGGGATTCATATCAGAGTAACATTTCACAAAACTGAACTAGCAATCCATATACTTACTCAAAAAGATATAAAGAGTCGATCAGTTAAGATGTAGGCGACTTGTTGTGTGATGGATCCATAGTATACTGTAAATTAATGTTAAGAACTTTAAATTAATTAATAATGGTGTCATTGGAATTTTTCATTGACATAATCCTTCCGGCCGCACTATGGGCCTTGGGTGGACTCAGCCTCTAACACAAATGAGTACCAGCAATATTTCCTGGGGGTTAAACGCGGACGGTGCGTAGGGCTGACAACCTAACCAAGTTCATGTGCTGATTGTCTTGAAATCTGCGATCCTCAAACTCATGGAACCCTCACGGCCTGTCCAGGCCTGTAATGGGACTGCTTTACCTTTACCTTTACCTTTACCGTGGTCTAAGATACATGTGTATCTTCAACTTCTTATCGCAGAGGCCTGAGGTATATCCTAGGTTATGTCATGCAGGATTCGCGGTGAGGGTCGTGAAAACAGTGCAGGACCCTCCTGAAGCATTTTGGTTTCCTCGTGCCAGTTACCATTTCAGCAATTTTCAGTACTCATCTGTCATCAAGGGCTGGTACCATAGGCCACAGTAGTAAGAGGATGCGTGTGACCTCACAACTACAAACTGTCTAATCGTCCTTTGTGCCAAGGAAGCGTGGATGAAGAACTTACTTCAAGCTTGTCGTCTAATTTGGCTTCAGTGCGTAGAATTACTGTAGATCCTCCCCCAAATCCACTAAAGTACAAACTTAAACGAATATATGTCAGTTGCAAGCAAGGGAAATATGGAACGACCTATGAGATGGGATAGTTACCAATATTTATGCTGGGAAATTATTACTAGTGTATTGCGCTTTGTCTGGTTTCCATTGGTATGAAACTTTGCAATGCGGTGTTTACCCATCCTCTTTTTCAATTCTGAGTTCTTGGAATTGATTCTGGAACCAGAGAAATAATGTTTGTGTTGCTTCATAGTAAATCCACGTATGCAGTATGTCAAACTACGCCATCTAAGATACCAGAACAAAGCAAGTTCGATAAACAGCTCCGTGACTAAGCAGTATTTAAATTTGTTTTGTGCCTCGCAGGAGAGACTCTGATTTTCCGTAACAGCTACCAATCGGTTCATTCTGTACACGGAAATGCCAGGTAGCTAGTCTGCGGACCATACTATAAGTAAAAAACACCTTGTGGGCAAAATGCAGAATATTTGAATTTTAACCCTTTAAAGACGAAGCGTATCCGTTTTATATAAGGGCTCAGTGCGTACCGCGCTGTAAACACTCTCCACTTCGGTTATAAAGACCAGTCTCTTAATGTTTTATAAGGCAAAAGTTGCTGTTTGTTCTGAGATCCGTACAAAACATAAATGCAATGTGGGCACCACGTAGAATTTTTTAATGTTAAACCTGGTGGTATGTAAAGTTACCGCTAGGCTTTAAAAGGTTAAAGTAAGTGTTAAATGTACTTACAATTGTACTTAAAGCAGTTACTTATGTTCTTATAACTCAGTGCTCCCAGTGAACTTAGTAACGTACCATGACAAGTGCTAACTAGCAAATTTCATGTCGCTCTTGCACTGTACTCGGGTCATTAATTCTCAGCTGCCAAATAATCCATCATCATCAGACGCAACGTAATGGAAGGCACGAAGTGAGCACTGGCTCTGACGTCACTCCGAATTAACAGGTGTGTAAAGAGGTGAAATCGGTGTTATACTCAGGCAGTGCTGCCACAGTCCTTGTCAAGCTAAACACCAATAATTTTAGTAAGAATTACCGAAGCTGTTACGTAACGTATAAACAGAGTTTATAACTGCCCTCACAATTTATTCTTTCGTACTTCTTTTCATGGAGAATTTCCAAATTTGGAAAATATTAATTGAATATGATAATTTCAGTTTGATGCAACTTGTTGTTCCTATATTACAAGTACACAGAATTAAACGGACGACGTGTTTCGGCTTCTTCGCATTAAGCTATCTTCAGCTTTGGCCAACACGAACATGTAAAGAAATTTCCCACTTTACACGTACTGCGTGTCAAGGCCTCAGACCGTTATAGAGCTGGTGGTAAATACGAACATATACAATTATGTTGCCCTTAATCACCTCATTGTAAAATGGTCTATAAAATTTTTACAATCTAAGCTACATGCTTTTGTCTTTCATTTGTCTACTAACAACAACTGTGAAATATTAGTGTTTTTGTGTCTTACGTTGATAGTTACAGTAATTGTCTTTAAAATTGTTATCACGCCTTAAAAGATGCACATAAAATCAAATTAAGAATAGCCTAGTAGTGAATGCTTTCGAACATTAATAAAATAATGGTCGAAAGCATGCAGCATCGATTGTGTCGGATTTTTGAAAATTAACTTCTTTCCTTGACATTGGAACTGCTGCATAAGTTTCGAACATCCATTTTCAAGCTAAAATTGTGGAGTCTGTAGCTTGATATATCAGAGTCGTCTCTGGGGAATTATTGGATCAGTAGATGTCCAAGAAGGTTTGTGATAAAGTGAGCATGTCCTTAATTATTTTACTGTTATTGACTCTGCTCTTTTCTTACCTGGATGTTAGATAATTTTGCACATTATAATTATATTTTGAAGAAGATTACGGCAACAACGACTACATTAGACACGTTCGTGCTACTGCTTCATAATTGGCTGTTAACAAACAAAAAGCAAGACAAATACTTAGCATCGGTTTTAAGCGCCTGTAAACATTCCTACAGAGCATCTAGCAGTAACCTAATTAATAACAACACAATTTCCTGTGTCAATTTTTAAAACAAACTCTGTAAATCTGAGATCCCAATCATGCATATACAGTAGGTGTAAAATAAAAGAATTCTTTATGCATTCTTATGGCCGAGACCTGAAGAAAATGTAGTGTGAACGAGCGTAACATGTCTGTCTAATTCTATTTATTTGTGATACAGAAGAAAGCGTTGTGTCAAACAAAGTATCTTCCTAATTTCATATTTGTATTCCTCTAATTTCTTACCCGTAATGTGGAAATGAATTTGCCGCACATTCCTCCGCTTTACCACCGAAATGCACGGCGTCACATCCCAGGACACTTTAACCTTAATACCCACACCATTGAGAACGTTAAATGTCACAGAAGCAAGTTGTAACACAAATCAAGTTTTAAGTGAGCAGGACACGTACAGACGGTTCTCGTTTTCTTATCTTATAATTACCCCGCGGAAACCGCCTGATCGTATGTTTTTGTGCACAAGGTTTGTTTATTATCCTACAGTGCGAGAGGAATTTTGATTTCTTCACTGACACATTGGGGATGAGAAAATATGAGCATGCTGACGGGTGCGTGTCGGGGGATGAACGTGACTCACGAACAACCACCCCCCACCCCCACACCTACCACCCAAATAATTGCATCACAAAAAACTGCGAACACAGACTGACCATTTCCCGTGCTTTATTCCTTTATGTAGTCCTCTTATTTCTTATCTTTCTCCTTTTCTAACCTACCTTTCTCCTTTATTTGTTTATTTGTTTATTTATTTATATGTGTTTATTTACTTCAGTGTCTCCTTCATTTCTCTGTAGTATTTATTTCACGTAGCAGCGGTGCTGCTACTTGAAACTAACGTTTTATCCGTTTTCTATAATCACTGTCACTTGACACACACACACACACACACACACACACACACACACACATATGTACATACATATGTGTACATACATGAGTGTTGTGTGTGGTAAAGTAGAGTTCTCTGTGTCGGGCTGGTCACTCGTCCAGAGGAGTCTTGCCGAGTGTGGCGTGTCTGAGTGTGATCGTGCAGCCTTGATAATTAGGAGGCTTTGGCCCACTGGGGGCTGTTGCGCCATAGATATTTGCTGTGTGCATGGCTTCCTAGACGGGGAAGGAATAATGAAAACATTTTAACTTTTATGCTGTACGCTTTTCTCCCGTGTCTTGTGTCTTTTCGTTTCTGTTTTTTCCTTTCCTTTTACCTTCTTTGGCCTTGGCTTGGCTTTTTGGAGTTCAGCATAAAGGCTGGAGAACTATTAACCGTGCGCCTGGAAACTTACGCGATAAGCACAACTTGTACCTATTCTCTCCATCATGTACTTCTGTCCTTGTTTATTAGTCACTCAGTTTCCTCTCTTGTTTACTTCTCTCTTTCTTGTTTTTTTTTTATTTTCTTGTTTCTGCCTTCTTTCTTCTTTCTGCTTTTATTGCTGTCATTCAATTTAGTTCGCGCTTTCTGCCCTGCCCTCTTTGCACCTCTTCTCTCGGTTTCTTTATATTTCTACTTTTTTCCTACTTACCATTCTTTTCCTGTCGTCTCTTGTCTGCCAGTTTCAGCACAAATATGCAGTAATACCCGGAGCTTCGCTGTACTGACACAAACGCAAGCACACACTTACTCTCCTTACTCTTTACCGAAAACCGAAAGTCACCATGGTAACCCCATCAAAATGGTTACATATTGATACTTAGTCATGTAGAACGGGACTCCCGATTGCAGGGTTCTCTTCTCAAATCATAAATAACGGCCTCCCAGACACTTACGTCGGAACGGTCGTGGTGTATTGGCGGATGCAATACCAGTTGTTAAGGTTTGATGTCACTGAGGCCGGGGAGAACCTGTCATGTTATGGGCGAGAATTCGTTTGTAACCAGGAATCCCTGCTAATTGAGAGACCTGTTTTCTTCAACAACGCGTGTGTGGTAGATGAATAAATGTGAGCATGGAGAATGTTACTGATAGGGGGAAACCAAAATACTTGGAGAAAAACTTGTTTCATTGCCACTTTGTCCAACATAAGTCCCATATGGACTGATCCTGGCTGGAAATCGGGCCTTCTCAATGACAGCCTGGCGAGCAGTGACCAGGAGCTTGGCACGGCATTGCTCAGCAAGCATTCAGATGTTGGCGTTGATGAAAACGGTGGTGACGCTGACAGTGTGGGCCGGGATAGGGTAGTCGGTATAGCGACTCGCTACGGGCTGGACGGTCCACGAATCGATTCTGTGGGGGCGAGGTTTTCCGCACGCAGACCGGCCCTGGGGCCAACGCAGCCTCCTCTACGATTGGTACCCAGGTCTCCTCCCCGGGGGCTAAGGCGGCCGGAGCATGGCGTTGACCACCCACCCCATCTAGCGCCGACGTTAAAGGAACAGTAGAGGTATACCTCTTCTCCCACTTTTGTGCCGTCATGGCCTCTTCTGCTTTACCATGGGATGTGAAAATATTTTTGTTTCTTTAAATATCCATTACTTCGAAACAAAAGTTTCAGGTTATTTTGAATTATCTACAAATGTTTGGCAAGAAGAGCCATTGCGGTGATTGTCGATGAAGTTTGATTTGGACTTTCTGTAAACTGAGGGTGTATGTGTCCAGTTATAAGTAAAATTAAATTTTCAGAACAACATTAAATTTGGGCATCAGTTCCCTTAAATGTCGCTTGCAACCCAAGGCACCCACGTCTGCCCGATTTGTGATTCGTACTTGTGGATATTTGGTGTGAGGAGTTGGTAGGGACATCGCACTGTCGCAAGACCTCTGTACCCAAGGAAGAAAAAAAATACATAAAATAAACGTGGACATACCTCTGTGTCCCTCTGGAATTCGAACCGACGACCCCAGGGTTAGAAAGGTCGAAGTCGGCACATGACCCTGCACGGTCACTGCGATCGGCGTATTAGACCTTTAATACCAAACTACAGAACAGTAAGTGCACACTGTGTTTTTGTTTTGTTCTGTCACGGCTTTTGTCATGAAAACGATGAATCGAAGTCAGCAGTTCATCATCGCGAGTTTAAAACAATATTTACTTTAACTGCTTTAACGTAAAGGAGACCAAGGAAAGAAGAAGGACAAAAATGCCAACCAAAAAAAGCGTTGGAAAGATACGCTGAAAACGGAGAGAAAAAGATTAAAGGTGCGAAATTTTTCGTAACAAACGGGAGATTGTAAGGGGCGTGTCACTGTTTTAATGTGCATGTTTCTTGTACTACCGAAAGTAAAACATGTAATAAGACAAATACTATCTCTGCATTACGCGCTCATTTTGTGCGAAGAATTCTTAATAGAAACTGGCGGTTCGTATGCATTGCATTTTCGGGATTGGTTGGTGATTTTTCACTCCTTGTTTTGAGAGATTTCTGGCGGCATATTACAAAGGGCTGTTCCCTCTGCCGAGAGGTGCGGGGGAATTGCATAATACCTTCAGAGTGATGTTAATGTCGTCAGATAAACACACAACACTTGCAGGGTTTGTTACGAACAAAAATGTTATCAAACCGTGTACTCCCGTTCTTTTGTTTCCGCCCCTATCTCAACCATTCAACTCCCCTTCCCTCCACGACGTCTCGCAGATTTACTGGACCGGCGGTCGGCAGGGAACTCGATGGAGAAGAGCCAGAACAAAATGTTCTTATTCTTCTTTGCCTACGGCTCTTTCAACCCTATGCAGCATGGTTGTGTGTTTGTGTGGCCACAGGATGTCGCAGTCGAGTGGGGTAGCTCTACTACTTCCTATTCGGTAGGTCCCAGTCCGGATCTCAGCCACGCTTATTAAGTTTTGCGTCGTTTCTCTGATACTCCCGAAAAATTCTGGACAGCACCTCAAATTCTTATACAACTTTAATTCATTTTTCACTAATAATACTCCCATTTGTTGCTACACAATCCGAGTTACATACAACGCTTTTCAAACAGGTAAATATTACTGGATATACAAAAACACTAATCACCAACAAATGCACAAACAGAGTTTTAACAGTTGTAACACACTCCTACATGTTTCGACCCTGCTGGGTCATCTTCAGGAAGAGCTTTTTTGTTATCGTTACACTAAGGTTGCACTTTATAGTTGAGTGAAAATGTGCTGTTGACTGTGTACTGTGTACTGGAGCCGTGAACTCT